>JACCIC010000009.1:5360000-5730000 GCA_018907035.1 Sycobia sp. Sy_11 | reverse complement strand
CATTGGCCGCTCCGGGGGCCGGGTCTTGGGGGAGGGGGGGTGCGATAACTAACGCGGTCGCGATATAATACGGATATGTGAGAGGGCCGCCCCCCGGCCTTTTATCGTGGCAGTCCGCGGGATATCCCCGGTGCTTACGGCCGAAGTCCGACGGCGCGTTTGATATGATGGAACGAATTTCTACTAGGTATAATTGACAATGCATCGATATGTATATAGGTATATAAATTAATACAGTGTAAGGAACACTTAATAAGTACACTTGGATATGTTCACGATTTATATTTATTTTGGAAAAAACTGACAGCTGTTTCGACTATAACCTCATCGTCAAAGTTACAAATGTGTAACAAATGTGTAAAGTTACATTTGTAACTTTGAAGATGAGGTTATAGTCGAAACAGCTGTCAGTTTTTTCAAAATAAATATAAATCGTGAACATATCCAAGTGTACTTATTAAGTGTTCCTCACACTATATTAATTTATAGTTCGTTATGTTTCGCCAAGTGTGTAGCACAGATTCCATTAATTTAATATGTATATAGGTATTTATAACAAGGTTTTTTTAGCTCGAATTTGCTTTTTCTCTTGGCCATCCGACGAGCACCAATTTTCGGAGGATGCGATGTCGAAAAAAAAATATGAAATACAAATAATCGTGAGGTTTTAATTATCTGAATTAACTGTGACGAATTTTTTGTTTTCGACACTACACACTCTTGAAGAATTCGCGTACGGGTGGACAAAATGCGGCTAAAAAGTTTTGGTGGAAACAATTTACATTCTTCTGGAAACAATGAAGCGTTAATTAATTTTTTATTTTATATAAACATTGTTATAGTTCTTTCTAGGTAACAATTCTGTACAAGATGAAAAATCTTCCAGAAACGTCTTTGAACAAACCAAAGTAGTTTTTTAAGGGACATATAATTTTTATGTTAAATAATAATTTACGTAAATATCAATACGCGTTTCGGTGCAGAAATCCTTAAACTCCAAAAGGAGACCATTTAACTTTCAACATTCTAAGTCACACTAAAGTTACACTTTTAAAAAGTACCATCATGCGAAATTTTGCACCTCTTGCTCATTAAATTTGTAATAACGCGAATCTAATTAAATATATTTTCGTCTTTTAAAATCATGCCGATTTCCATCGACAAATTTATTAATAAACAATTTATAGAGCTGTATAAATTCATTTCAATAAATAAAGTAGTTTCCATAGCTTTTTTAACAATTAAATGGCTAATAACAATGTCTCGAGCGTTGTTATTAGAAATATTTTCACGCGTCGAACTGATGACATCCACAGATTTTTCCAACAGATCCATCTGCTGAACTTTGAAATCAACGAATCGTTGCCCAAATAAGGCCAACAATCGCATTAAACTCAACGTCAAAGCTTAAAAACACCGAAAATCCGTCGGATATGAAATATTTTCTAGCGATTTTCCAATGAGAAGATGTGGCTGTCTTGAAAACATCGGCATTCTCCTAATGTTAAGTTAATTAATTTCTGTTTCTATATAAGGCGGCTTGTAAATAAATCCGCCAACTCTAGCCGGGGATCGAAGTCACGAACTCGCCACTCCCCTCTCCCCCCCCTCCCGACGAGGAAAATCACGAGGAAAAATTCCATATACAGCGGCGTCGAACAACTTTCCAGACCCATGAATCTCGATGCTTTTTGATATATTTTTACATTTTCACGGGGCTCAGAATTAGGTTCGAAGCATTAAATCATTTGTTTCTAGCCCGGGGTCCCTGTTCTGTCTTCGCGCATGAATCTTTCTTAATATATACGCGAGAATAGATTTATTATTGTTCTTTGTACATCTATCATTTTAAAGTTAAATTTTTTTTAATTTATTTTTTGTTGGCAAATTCGTACAGTGTATATCGAATTATTATTTGTTATACGAGTATTATCTCGTAAGACAAGAAGACGTTTCATAAATGTTTCGTTCCCTTTAAAGTAATAGATCGAGCTCGATGAAATTTCTGTTTAAGAAGCGTCACGCAGCGAATAATCAAAACTTATGACATTGTAACGAAAAAGATTTTTTGAGCAATTTTCAGCAAGACTTAGGGATAAAAATCAGCCCCTTCGCCCCAAACGAGTATAATCGCTCACGGCAATGAGATTTTCTGCACAATATTTACCATCTTTAGAATAGCATCTATTCTAATTTACTTATATAACAATTCTAGATAATTTCACTCTCTCTCTCTCTCTCTCTCTCTCTCTCTCTCTCTCTCTCTCTCTCTATCTTCTCTTCTATGTCGTTCACACATTACAGAATTGAACGCTGCCTTCAAGTAGAGCTACTCTCGCGACTTTACCTGAATTTGAAGTAATTTTTTAATCATGATTAATATACGTACTTTAACTTTCTATCATTATCATATAGGATCTCAAATTCATGGCCGTTTTTAAAATAATGCAAAAAGTTTATCTTCATTATTATTTTTTTAATTCAGTGAATTGTATCGATAATTTATACGTAATAAAAATTATCTACTGTGGACGTCCGAGATCTATTTTGTTATCTTTTTTTTTTTTGTTATTCGTACAAGATGCATAGAAAAGGCTCTTTTGCCCTTTTGTGCACAGTTTCCGTTGGCCTCGGCTTAGTATTTAGATTATCTGGATGGAATGATTCTAATTGTTGCGAAATTTTTATGGCTCATAGGAAATGAACGCCCTTATCGTTTCTGAATACTTTGCGCAGCGCAATGGGTTTGTTTAATGGATGACATGTACTTTTTCGATGGATTTTTTACGCACTGTTTCCGCAAATTAACACATCTGTCGGGAATAATCTTCTTATAAGGTTCTCGTTTCTTAGCGACGTCAGTGAAGAACTTAAACAAATAAACTTATTTGTAAAATCATTTTTTAATTTATTATAGCTTTTAAGATCATAAAATTATTATTATCAAAAGATTATCGATTCATTAAAAAGAAGCTCGAGGTATTCGCCAAGTTAATTTTCTTTCTGAAATGAAAGAGTCGGGAAAATTAACAGTAATCAACAAAAGTGAATCAGACAAAAAAAGATATATATTATTACAAAATTGATAAAATTTTTATCTGCAAGTAAATGACGTGATGTATAAATTATTTTTAAGAATTAATAGTACCATCATATATATATTTCATGATTCTCTTCGGAACGCGGCCGCCGTCCTTCACGAGTTAAATAAGTTTAATAAATAAATATATAAACTTAAAAGTATGAAAAAACCTGATATTTATAAAATGAATATTTTCAGCACTTTATAGCATTTCTATTTATTCATTTGAGTATGACCTTATTTGCTTTTAATTTATATACTGTTTAAATGGATATTTTAATTTGCATTATTGCTTTAACAAAAAAAAAAAAAAAACACGCGAAATTTCTAGCTTAAATAAACATTTGGTGACAAATCCATAAAATGTTAAAAAGTTATTGGAATAGCCTTTCTACCCAAGCAAAGAAATAGATAATGATCACGGTCATTTTATGTAGTACAATACTAATCGGTATAATGTAGAAAATGAGTGTGTTGTAATCGAGTCTATATTATAATTAAAATTATAATATACACCAGACGGTCCGATGGTAAAAATGAACAAGGCTTGGTAAAACGATTGTCCGACCGTTAACAAGAAGTATGTATTACGCTGCTCGACGATAAAGCCTCGATCAATGGGACAATGCCGACTCAGTTGACTGTCGCTGGCCTGCAAATCGTGACGGGTACTTGGAACGATGCTCGCTAAACGCACTCCGGATTAGATACAAGAATGAGAATTAATAATGTTAAGTATCGTGCGTAATTCACAACCCGCGCATTGCGAATTCGATTCGTGGTCCTTGCATCGCGCGTCGAATGCGTATCGCTGCGTCGCAAGTTTCCGCGCGCGCGCGCGTAGCGCGCGAGCAACGGCGTTTCTGTGGGCGAGACCGATGCCCTCAAGACGGAAGTTAGCTCAAGCTCCCTCTCTACATCACCCTGTCTCTCTCTCTCTCTCTCTCTCTGTCCTCCTGCTGGCCCCTCGCCCCTCCTCCTCTGACTTTCTGTTTGTTATATTCCGTGCGCGCATATATGCATAACGCTGCATCAGCGACAGGTCTCGTGGGCGTTTTATTATTTCGCGGTGAATAGCTGCATGTGTATATATATATACACGCGTATGCGTACGCACGAGCCTTTGAGTCCTTGAAATAGATTGATGGAGATTTTTCGTTTTTGCTTCGCGCTCCAGTGCAGCGAGACGATGACCTCTCTCTCTATATATCTCTTTCTCTCTATCTCTCTCTGCCTTTTTTTCTTGTTTTTTTTTTTTTTGACCGCGCGAGATAGGGAGAGACAGCAAGAGAGCGAGAATGAGGGAGAAAGAGAGAGAGAGAGAGAGAGAGAGAGAGAGAGACTGTCCACCGCGTGCGCGTGTACGCGCGAGTAATTCCGCCGCGGCGCTATTATGAGAATTGCGTTATTTACTGAAACGAATCGTCGGGGGAGAGCAGAGGATAGAGGAAGAGGGGGAAGAGAGAGAGAGAGAGAGAGAGAGAGGGGGGATGACACGGATCGGTGAATCTCGCTCGGCTGCGCGCGCGCGCGCACGCGAAGGGTGATGACATTTTTCACGACGCCGTATTTATAATAGGGACGAAATGAAATCGCGGGATCCATTGCCCTCCGCTCGGTCTATATCGTACCTATAATTGGGAGTGTTCGCGTACCCTTCGACATTACAAAATTCGATGCTGTGTCATTGTTAAAACTAATTTGTTTTTTTTTTTATCAATGGATTTTGTTTTTGGTATTTGGAGATTACTAATATTACTGATGTCTTGAAATTACGCAAACAATTTCGAATGTCTAATTTTCATTATTGCACAGGATCCATTTCATCTCTGTTCGGATTATACTATTCTTAATTATCATAAGTTTTGCTCTTTTTACATTATTCGTGCATCAGGTAAAGCCATATGTTAATTAATTATAATTGAGTGAAAGTCTTCAAGTATAATATTACGCGCAATTTTATGGGCCTAATAATTTTTAAACAGAAAATCTTTTTGCAGCCATTTAAATTTAAGTTGAATACATATTCACGCCTCGATACTTTGAAAGCTTTCCAGTTCAAGTCAGTTATTTCTATTATACGGATTTTTATTTTCAGTTTAAATACAGTATCAGGTTGATAATGAAATCTTTATCGTTCAATTAAGCACTTAAACCAAAAATCAATATTCAGAATTTTATGTACTTGTGAATATAAATAAAAATTCTTAAATGGTCGAAAGATTGTAAAAGTTTGTTTGTAAACTGTAAGAATTTTTTACAAGGCACTGCAAAAGCGAATCGGAACTTGCATAATTGATAATGAATTGTATAATGTAATAATGTAAATAAAGCAATAACCGATAGAACCTATTGTGAAAGTGAAATAAGCAAAAAAGACATTTTAAAAATAAAGGACTAAAGAGGGAGAAAAGAAAGCAACAGAAAAAACCGCACATTAATCAGAACAAATAGTGTAGGATAGATATGATACGAGAAAATTCTTATGTAACAAATAATGTATTAATGACCGATGATAAGAGCAGTCTATAACCCAAGTATATTTCTTGACCTATATAGGTGAAATAGAAATCATTATATTAATGGAAAATTCTTTAAAAAAATATTGACATATCGACTATATATATTAATCAGTGAAGTAAAATCACACGTATCGGTATTAATCAATTTGTGCGAAAGGCTCAGAGGGCGAAGGGATTGAAGCATAATTCATATACGACGTATAAAATTTAATTAACTGCATAAATTACGGGGGACAAAGTAAACTTGAAAGTTGTGATTTTATTACCCTACTAGTATATTATATATATATTAAAAATGAGAATTAGATAGTCAACTCCATTTATCGCTTGTTTAACCTTATATAAATACGAGTTTTGATGGTCTACTCGATTATTTTTTTTAAAAGTACTTTGCTTTTAGATTTTGTTGTTATAAATTAAATATCTTTTAATCTATAATAACTAAAATTGTCAGTTGTAACGTTTAATACAACATATTCTATCGTATTAGAATTTCCTAAAATAAAATACTCATAAAAATAAATATTTATAAGAAAAAGCTCTTATCTTGGCATTTAAATCTCTCTATTGCTTTGGTCAATTCTCTGTGCACATATCGTCCTAGGCTCACACTTGCTAGTAATTCCAACCAAGCGCCTTTCAAATCTCTTAATATTTAACATCTTCTATGTATTACCGACCAATCTATTTAGCTTTGCATAGGCACGCGTAACTATAGATAGAAAGTGTTGCCAAATGACTTTTGCGTATTATACATTCCTAAACGAGCAAATATTGTACACGGCTTGGTCCCATTCACTTCCGAATCCGCGCGCTTGTTGCGCCAGCGCACCGTGGGGGGAGAGGGAAGGCGTTGGCTGATTTAATAAGAGATCCGAACCCCATATATAGGAGAGATTGTTGAATTTAAATATCCATCATATTTGGCTATGAGTGTATAAGTCTGTGTGTATATGTACAGGAGATTTGAATAATAAGAAGCAAGGGGGAACTATTGTTGGCGCATATTATGTGCGTATACAGCCGTGCCCGTTAGATTAAGTCTACATATGTTCGTTTTAGTTTAGTGTAGCTTAGACGAATATACGCAAAGTTCGGTATGGGAGAAGATCGTACATTATGGTAGGTATAATAATGTAATAATCAATTTTCTCGTTCCGTTAATATATATTTAAAAAGTATATACAAATAAATTCCGTGTGATTTGTCTCTGATATCTTTACGATTTAACTCAAAACCATGAAGATGCGTCAATTACTGATATATGGATAATTAAATAACTTTTTCAAATGACCAAGATTGTATAACATTGAAATATCAGTCACAAGGTTAAAAATTGTACTTTTAGTAGTTCTTTAATTGAGGATCTTCTGTTTCCAAAAAAAAAATTGTTAAGTGTATATTTATAGAAAGCACGAAATGTCGCAGCTGTAGATTATTTTATTTTTAGATTAAAAAAATCTGTTATATATAATATTGATACTCTCCGGTATTCTTGTGGGCGTAACATATCAGTTCAAATATTCATCTGTACACTGGATATCCATCTTAGTTGAATAGCCAACCACACAAACCACAATCGGTGGGGTTCTACCAAGAAGATCTCTTCTCCATGACAGTATCCCTAATCTCGCAAACCACTACCACCGTTATAGGCATTAGTTCTGGACGATCACCAGGATTATTTTATGCGAGTACCATTGCGTTTAGAGAAGTTTCATCTCCTTTCATATTAATTTTTATCTGGTCGAAATTTTCGATTTTATTTCGAGCAAATATTGACCTGCCACTTTGCCCATTTTCTATATTATTACGCATAGAAGTATCTGTGGCTACTGTCATCATTTGAGTGAAGTATAGAAAATTCAACTCTTCTTGCTGACTGGCTGATTAGCCTGGTGGTCCATCACCCGATCGTATCCCAGTTTCATAATCTGCTTTACCAGGCAACGAGAACTTACTCCTTGACAATTTTTCGGCTTTCGGTCAAATCAAAATCCACTTTCATTCACTGAACAAACTTCTGTACTCCAGGCAGAAAATCGATCGGGATGAGATCATCGATTAATAGAGATGCGGCTTCTGAGACCATGTGGTACGAATAGATACAATATATGAAGAGTGTATCCCTTCTGTACCTCGTGTGCCCGCAAGAAATTTCTTACTGCAGTGCATTGTGAAGTATGATACACTTCTGTGAGCCTGGAATCACACACAGGTATGTTACGGATACATTGGAAAGTACCGGAATATCTCCAATAACCAAAGGCCATTCTCTAATGGATATCTGATTCTTACTAAGGAACACAAAACGTCAGTTTTGCTATCCGTAAATTCCAATCAGTGCTCGATCATCCCATTGCGGATCTTAGAGATAAAGAATTATCGTACAGCTAGATGTCCATCTTTGGTATTTCATCGTTTGGAAGATAGTAATGTACAAGATGTTTGTAATTTATCGTCTCTATACTTGTTTGTGCATAATGTATGGTCTGATTATTGTGTAGATTGCGAACGATAATTACTGCTCTCAGGTCATTAATATACTAGACCAGAAAAAAGTATGCGGACGTGTTTAGGTTGAGAATCCGTGGCTAGGAAATATACGATATAAATCGAATTTTCCTGCAGCTTCCTGCTCTCCATTCTATCAATTATCTCTAATAATAAGATGTGCTTAGGTCTCTCCATATGAAGTACCTAGGCATTGCAAAGACCCTTTCCAATACTTTCGACAATTTTGCCCACGCCACAGATATTATATCAATAGACATCTATAGATACCGTTTAAAAAGTACTATCCATTTGTTGAGGTATTTTTTTCTGAATAATCCAAATCGCAGCATAGATTAAAATTTTTCTCCAGCATGTATAGTTTTGCTTTATAAAACGATTAAGACCATAGTTTCGTGATCTCTTTCAACAATTTCATTGGCTTTCGAGCCATCTTAAACAGATCCACGTATACTTAAAGCCACAGTACGGTATCAGCGTATAATCAAGACGAATGGCTTATCCCTTAATTCTCAGCGAGATAACGCAGTCTTCATGTTGGTAAATATTCGGAGTGGCCATAAAAATTCGATTTACCCTTTGCCTCCGTCACCGGGTGTCGCGACATACCGGAGTGATTACGCGCGTTGAAGCGCGGTCGTTCCCGGGCTCCCCGTATCTATACACTGCGGCAGACCCGAGACACGGGGCGCGGGGCTTGTCGTCGACGAGCTGGGGGACCACCCGCCTACGACGATTCGTCATCGTCTCCCCCTCCCAACCCCCGCCTACCCGCGCACGAATCTGTGGTCGGTCAGCGGGACGCCGACGCCTCTTCTCCCTTAGATATATATATATATATATATATATATATATATATATATATATGTACGTTAACCGGTGGTGGGTGCGTGACTTAGCCATCGGACGCCGTCGTCGTCGCCGCCGCGTGCAAACTTCGACTCGAGGCCGATGTCGAAACCCCCGACAGGGGGTCCGAGATAATGAAACTGGAATATAGTAGCCGGTCAATCTGAAAGGAAAACGAAAGGATGTCTTGTCGGTCGTGTTGAGCATTAGACGAATAATATGGAATAAATATTATTATGTCATTAGTATAATAGTATAATAGTATTATTTCAATATATTATCGTATATATAAACTATATCTATGTCGAGAAATTGTTTAATTTGTTATTTATTCTTATATGTAATACTGTCTGTATAATTCTAGCATAATTTATATTAATTTTTATTATAATTTGCATTTTGAAAACTGTTCTAAAAGAGGTGCTTTTATTCCTCGATGGCTTTACTATGTAATATCGATCTTATTTATTAGTAGCGATATAAGAAAATAAAAATTTTTTTACAAATAAATTTGGGATCGTTGCCTAAATTAATATTTTATATCAACATATTCACTATAAAATGAAAATTCAACGACAGAAGAAGGTTTATTTAAATTCTATTTTCGTAGCCACATTTTCAAATGCTATTATTATGCAGCCTTTTATTTTTCATACGTGTTGGAATAAAGTTAGGGTTTTTTAACTTTGCAACCTGACGCTGCGTAATAAAAAGAAAAATAATGGCATAGCGCAAGGCCACTTGTCCAGAAGTAAAGAAAAAAACGAGTACTGGGATGAATTTTTTTTCAAATGAAAAATATGTTGTAAAAGTTTTGTATTTTTTAATATTTCGCGTGTCTAATCTGATCACTGTTTAGAAATATTGTTCACTTTATTATAAATATTAGCATAAAAAAGGAATAAAATAGATAGGACACTGTTAAAGTTAATGATCAAATGTTAGAATTAGACATTATTCGCTATTATCAAATTATGTATTTGAAATTGTACATTACGAATTAATTCTTCTTTTACTGATTATATGATGTAAATAGAGAAGTTAGCTTTTTCTTTAAGAACGTTCATCAAAATCTGAATTTCTGAATAAATTTTAGCCCGATTACTTTTATCAGAAATGGACTGAAAATGTATTGGACTATTTGAAAATGTATATTGACATAGCTCTTCCGTTTTACTAACCGAATTTAATGAAACAAAAAATTGTAATTATTTTTCTGCGTAAAAAGAGTATTTAAAAAAATAAATAAATAGAATAATTAGGTAGAGATAGATAGAGAAATACTCGTTATTAATTATAATTTATTAGAATCAAGTATATATAAAATATAACTCTATAATCTCAATGAAGCTTTCTGTATTATATCGGGATTAATTCATTTATTGCCAATTTTAATAATATAAATCTCGTATAGATAGAAAAAACAATTAATTAATTAATTTTTGCGCTCTCATCATAGTTAATCGCCATCTCTACCGAAAAATTTACAAAATAATTGTCAACGGCCCTAAACTTTCGGGGCAGAAGATGATTTTTAAAACGAAGCCAATAAAAAACTCTCAAATAAAATGAAATATTTTCAGCCGAGCAATAATCGGAAGGCACTTATGCATCGGTGACTTGTGCGAATGTCCTACCGACGCGCGGCTGAATTTCGGGGGAAAAAAGAAAATTAAAAAGCTAATCCCACGAGTTTAAGCTTTAATTTTATTTTCCCGGCGCTCGTGCGAATTATGCAAATGCGTGGAAGTAACGTTACACTATCTGTATATATATATATATATATATATATATATATATATATATATATACATACATAGGCCCATGCACACTGCACTTTTTGTGAAAAGCCAACCGAGCACAGCGGTCTCTAGATTTGGGAGGGAACATTTTCCAGATCGCTTCAAGTAGTTCCATTTCAATTTTAAATATAGAATTATGCTTCTGGGAGTAATTTCGTTCGTGGGATATTCGCACGTTCAACCAAAATGGCGCTCACGTAGCTTTGGGCAATGTTCATAAATAAGTATAAAAAGAAAAAAGAATCGAGTTCAATTCACGATGCGCTCCGATAGATACTGTACACAATAATTAAAACAGTGTTTGTTATTAATTAATCTGGCTAATCTGGAAATTTCATATACTCCAGTTGCTACGGCATTTGAATACGTAAACACAATCAAGCTCTGTTTGAATGCAATTAAAGTTTTTTTTTTATCCTTTCAAGTAAAACTAGATCGACCTTGCGTAGATGATTTTCGAAAAAAATGATTTTTTTTCTCCTATTATATGGTTAAGTGCAGGGTTTATTTCTTATGTATAGGGTATTTTTTTAGCTCAAAAACTCTGTTTTCTTAGAAATCTTTGAATTTTTCAGATTTGTATATAATATATATATATATATATATATATATAATACGTGGAAATTCATATATTCATGATTCATCGTAACTTTTCTACAGGTGAAAATTGCATCGGTTTTCCCATACAGCGCACGAAAGAATACGAATTTTTGTTTTGAACGCTGCCTGGGATGACTTGAGTATTCTCGTTGAAAAATAACAATTTTAGCAGGCGAAATATTTTATGCCGAGAGAAAAGGGCTTTTCAGAAAGAGGAAAAAATTTATATATATATATATATATATATATATATATATATATATATATACACATAGGTGTTGCATATATTGAACTATTGAAGAATTCTTTAAAATAAAAAAAAGTCGATTCAAGCTTACATTAGTTTTATTTTATCGATTTTATAACTTTTTAAATAAATTGCAGCTAAATTGAAACGTTATAGTTTATACTATTTTATGTGCATTTCTTAAATATATTTGTAAACGTTTTTCGTTTTCGAGCATTCTATTTATTAATAACAAGCTTTCTGTTGATTTTCTTGTTATATTAACATTATTTGTAGCTTCACTTAGAATTATTATTTAATATTGTTAAATAAGTATTTTAATTATATTCTATATTTTTGGAATAACATTCAAAGGATTATTCTATTTGCTGCACTTGCGCAATGTTAGAGCTCATAAATTTAGCATAATTCTTATCATAGTAACAATTATTTCACATGTAAAAACTCGACGATTTTATAATCTATTGTTCTTCTAATTTTTTATAATTGAAATTATTAGATCGAACAATAAACAGTCGATGTAGAAGAAAAGAATCCACGATCGTATCTACAACTTTATATGTGTATGATTCGTTAGAATATGCTCTGCAGGAAAACCAGTTTTTACTTTCACTAAATAGATCTTTGCAATGTGTACATACCTGTATGCATGTATGCGTACATACATACATACATACATACATACATACATACATACATACATACATACATACATACATATATATATATATATATATATATATATATATAACGACGGCGAGTACCTGATAAATTATTAAAAATAATTGCGTGATAAAAGAAACGGAAGTTATTTATGATTCAAGCTCATAACAATGCATTGCAGGTATATACTGATGTACGAAATGCATTTGAATTAATGCACAGATATATATATGACCGAGTATATATTATAACATTTAATGACTGTGCAAATTCATTATGTTAACTATTGACTCGAGTTAATCATGTTGCGGATACGTGTAGCGTAGACACTGAAAATTACACCTTACCGACTCGAAATCTAAATCTAAGCTTTGATCGTGCGAAAAACAAAATCACGAACGGAATCCGAGTCACTCGGCCGCACAATGGCCCACCGCGCTCAAGTTTTCATTTATACAACCATTTTCGTACCGTTCACTACGTAGAATCTCGATTAAAATTATTTGTCGACTTTCGCGGGAATGCGTCGCGCCTTCAATATTTCCGCCGTCGGGATTATGCAGAAATATTCCGAATCACTCCGTGCGATTTGTTTAGCGAATCGGTGCCGGCCCCCTCCCCCGGCTAAAAAGTTAGCCGCGGAATCAATTAATATCCAAAGAGCAACAAAAACACACAAAAAAAAAAAACACGAAAGACTGAGAAGTAAACTAGGAGAGAAAAAAAAACCGGCCGGATTGAAGCTTTCGCTTCAGAAAGAGCCCCGGCCGAACCGGTCCGATAAATAGGCACAAAGGGCGCGCGAGCTTTCCCCCGAGCGGGTATAATGAAAAGTAAACTATCCGCTCTGGCGCCCCATCCATTTATATATATATATATATATATATATATATATATATATATATTTTTTTTTTTCGCATCAGGATCGCAGTGCGTAGGTGTATTGTCAAGAGCCCGCCGTGCCCATCGATTTTCACGGATGTACCGGCGGCGGATGGACACACACACACACACACACACACACACACACACACACACACACACACACATTTTCTTTTTCTCTCTCATCTCCATTATTGGAAGTGTAAGTCGTAAATCCTTTTGCACCAATGCTATTGTTCATACATATTTGGTTTTTAATACCGCAGCATTAGGAAACACGACGAGATAAGGAAAGCTGGAGGATTTGCAAAAAATTTATATACCATAAGATCGACACAGATTATCCTCCCCTCTTCTTTTCGTTTTTCATTCAACTAAATATAAAGTGCTTTTGTAAATATAAGTTTTTTTTTTTAAAAAGGCTACTTTCTTCATTGTTAAAGCTGAATACTTCGGGGGAGGGGGGAATTATATTTAACTTTTTGTATACTGTTTCCATCAATTACCAGTAGTCGTCGAATCATCGATTCTTATTTACTGCATAATAAAATATCGGTGCTTCATACACGCACTTTCTAAATCGTTTGAAATAATTTTCTTTATGATCAGTAACATGCTGTGTAGGATCGTGCCTGAACGTGACGAAAGATCTCCCTAAGTGCTTTTTTTGTCTTTCAATATAAGTATCTGTTTACTAAAAATCACTATATACATGCTGAGTATTGAAAATTTACGAACAGGTCTTTTTAGTGGTAAAACAATCCTAAATGATATTTCAACAAAAACCTCTTTGGCGGCCGTGCTTTCTACTTCATAAACTCATTATTGATGTATAATTAAATACGTGTCTCTTACCGCTTACTTTTTTATTTACAAATTGAATTTTTGGTTAATTGGAGCCAAAAGTTGGAAATGTTTTCTTCGTACTACAAAGTCGAAAGTAAATCGAGCCAACACAATTCAAATTAAAGAATGTCGATTAATATTCTGCATACGATACTCACATTGGCCCGTACAAAAAATTCTATAAGAAGATGTTAAAAATAAGTTAATATTTTTCCATACATTCACTTCAGTTGTAGTTGCATTACAATTCATATCATTGACAATATCGGCAAAAAATTAGTCTGCGCTCAAGAATTTTCAATACAGAATTGGAATAACGTTATGGATAATTATAACGAGATGTCGTTTTTCGATCAACCGAAATCTCGTAATTCCCAGTGGCAATTTCAAAAATACAACACCGCTCTAGATTCCCCGGTTATTTCTGTTCGTCAAATTGAAATTAATTTAAAAATCATTCGGCCAGAGTCCCATAAATTCGCCAATCCCAACGGGTCTTATCTCCCAGTGTGACAGCATACGCATTTGAACATGCCGCCGCTTCGCCCTCCCTCTCTGCGTCTCCCTCTCTCAATCTGCCCGTGCTCCACATCCCGTTCCTCCTGTCATTTCCTTCTCTCGGTAGCAGCTCCCGGTGCTCTCCTCCCGTTCTCTCTCTCTCTCTCTCTCTCTCTCTCTCTCTCTCTCTCTCTCTTTCCCTCCCTCCTTGACGGCGTCGAGACTTTGTGCCGGTCACGCTCGCGTTCACGCGCGGGCCTCGGCTACGCTCGCTTGGCTCTCCCTGCAATTGGCAAGTGCGGAGACAAATGCGACGAATCAGAAATTGGCCGGGCTACTTACCCCGGCTGAAAGGAGAGAGAGAGAGAGAGAGACAGAGAGCGAGAGACAGAGAGAAACAAGGAGAACCGCCGCGCCGCGACGAGGACTAAAGAGAGCGGATCTGACACTGGTTATTTAAAATAGACTATAGTTATACACACACACACACACACACATATATATATATATATACATCTTTCTCTTCCTCTTTGTCTCTCGGACAATTAAAGTAAATCTGATTGCGCGGACGACGGGTTGCAGCTGACTTCTGGCGACCGCCAGCATGTTTTTGCTCTTTCTTCAACGTGTTATAAACATTTTGAAAGAGATGGGGGGAGGGGGGTGGGCATCGCGAACATAGAACTTTGTTACGCTCGTTCTATAGGAACAATTGGTAGGATTTCATTGTTTTTGCTTCTTAAGTTTATTATTCGGTCATTAAAGAGATTCCATCGGCATAGAAAAATATCTCAAAGAGTTATTCTGCTTATTACATACGCGGTTTTCACTCGAGGCAATCAGGCGTATGTCAAAAGTTGCAAGCTCGACAATTCAAACAATTATAATAAACAATATACGCTCTCAACAATAAGTTGGGAGTGTTTCGAGATAGATTGGAGCCGTGCTTCAATTGGCCTTTTCGCGT
The DNA here is from genome assembly GCA_018907035.1 of Sycobia sp. Sy_11. NCBI lineage: Eukaryota > Metazoa > Arthropoda > Insecta > Hymenoptera > Epichrysomallidae > Sycobia > Sycobia sp. Sy_11. The sequence continues at coordinate 5,714,528 of JACCIC010000009.1, read as the reverse complement.
AAAAGCCACTCACAAGTTAATGGCGCCGAATGTACTGATTCGATAACAATAACTTATATACTGAGCGATACTTTCCCATCTACGTTTCCCCGACGTATTATTCCAGATAATGCGGCTAAATATTGTCCCGACATTCTCGTATCAAGTCAGACACCCGGTGGGTCAATATAGACTCCGTCGTGGCCAAGCGGCTAGGGCATCAGCAGTCCAATCCCAGCGTTTACCTTTGCACCCGATTAATGTAAATATAGCAACTCGGCAAACAGAACCGAAGTAGGATCAATAGTTTTGCATTTGAGAATGAAGATGAACATCATTTACTTCACGCGCTACTAACAGTAATCCTTCTTAACATTTTATTGGGAAAAATAATTCGTAGATAAAGTGGCAAGAGCAAGTGCAAAAAAGTGACGAAGAAAAGAGGCAAAGAAAGAATAAATTTGTCGCTTCAATTCAATCGGAAAAGTTAAGGCCATCCGACGCCTGGCTAAACTCGGACACTATCTACTCGCGCTTATTTAACATTAATTTCCACGACAACCAACTGACCATTTGTAACTACGAGTTAGTGTATTGGCATATGTACTTTTATCACGGGGCCTTTGCTCGACATTGTAATCAGAAACATTAGTGGCGTAAAAAATTTTCACCGACTCCCATAACGAAGAAACGTAGCCGGAAATTAAAAGTAATAATACAAGTTGAATTATGAAATAACTTGCTGCACGTGCTAAAGTACAGTGCGGTGTACGTGATAACTATGAGAAACCACGGTATCCCTCGAAATTGCACCGCAAACACCCTTCGTCGACCACCTTAGCTCTCTCTCTCTCTCTCAACCCGCCCGTCCAGTCTTCGGAACTCAAAGAACCGTGAGCTCGGACTTCCACCGCCTCTAACTCGCGGCCTAACGACTTGCCAAACTCGAGCGGACGGGGCGAAACTTCCGCTTTCGCTGACTGATGCATCAACGCCATTGATTTTCCCTCTTCCGTGAAAGGGTTGAGATACGGGAGGTTGAAGTTAGCGCGCACGAGGCAGAGAGGCGGACAGGGCGGGGCGGTGGTAAGGGGGGAGGGGGCGTGCGTGAAAATCTTTTTGGCCACGGCTTCAATTGTACGAGGATACGGTGTATTTACGCTGCGATATTGCCTTTATCCATTCCGTTACTTACTCGTACGTTTAAACGAACATTTCGATATTTTTCGAATAGAAAACAATTATGCTAGAGCCGGCGAATGAGGTTTTTTATACGTAATTCGATCAAGCCTCGCATCCAGAAATTGGACGATACTTTTTCAAAGGTTTTTCATCTTCTGGTTTTCGAGATATCTCAGTTTAAATGTGGAAAAGTGCCATTTTTCAGTTTGATTCGATTTTATGTGGAAACGAAAATAATTTTTTCCCCTTTCTATAAGAGAGTAAAACCATGTTCTAGCTTAACACTTCCCTTTTTAAATACCGTTGATTTTCCTTAAATCGGTGTTTCACTGCTATATATCGTATTATGACGTTATCGCGTATTTCCGAAGTAATTTTCTCGGCACAAAAGTGCGTCTATCATAAATCGCGAAAGTTATAGTTACAAACGATTGGCAGATATGACAATTTTAAAGCGCAACGTCTTCGGCGAAATATTTAATCGATAAGTAACTTTAACGGATTTCCTAAGAATTGTATTTTAAGTTTTTTTTCCCTCACAGTTTTTTCGATTCGCGGTTCGAGAGCGTTTTCTGCATCAGCGCATCGAGGGCGAACGACCATTTCTGCCGTAATTCGTCGATCCGCTTATTAAATAAATTCGAATGGAAATGTCGCATTCTTGAAAAGAGCGAGATTTTCGTGTGCTATTAAAAATTCAAAAAAAAAAAAAAAAAAAACACAAAGAACATAATTTAGTATGTATCGAATAATGGGAAGTATTTCTGACGTAATATCTTCTAATACAGAATCAAACGACTTTCGCCAACCACCGTGATCATTAGTAAACAATTTCAAATCCTTCACAGTGGAGCGATGACTTATTTATTGATATTATTTATCAATTTCATACTTATATTATTGCAATTTATTATTGTCTGTATCAGCAGGATATATCCAGTTTTAAACGCGCACGGAGCCGACGATCGCAGTCTTGCTGTATTTTCAACGTTCCGCCAAGGCCTCAACGGCTATTTAAATCTCACGATTATTCCGTGAATTTTCAGCGTCGATACCCCATTAACGCACAAGAATATAGCTTTTCAAATTGACACACACACACACACACACACACACATAGACGCGCGTGCATGCACTTATTATGTACACAGACGCGGCGTATCGGTAAAGTCGTTGCCGCGTTATTTTATACGAACTTATAGTCATAATATTGAGGCGGCCCTCTGAATTTTTCCGACATCCCTCGCATTCTATTCCACACACACACACACACACACACACACACACATATATATATATATATATATATATATATATATATATATATAGTAAATACACACAGGACGAGGAGTTTATAGCTATATGGAAGTTTCTTATACGCTCACCCCACTCTCGTTGGAAATTGCCATAGGGCGAGGGGGGTGGGGTGGGCAGGAGAGGGGACGCTCGGGGATGTCGGTCGAAACTATGCGCCGCCTTCGTAGTCGTCGACGCCTCTATACAAGCCGAGGCAGGAATTTATGACGTCTCTGATATATACGCGTGGACGCAAAAATGTAATTAGAAACGAGACGCGCATGCGCGCGGTGAAACCTCGGGCGCTTTTGTTTGTATGTATGTATGTATATATACGTATATAGTCGCCGAGGGGAAGTTAACGGGAATAATTGAACTCTTTTTCGTTATACACGCAGAGCCGGACGAGATGTGAGAGTTTTTGCAGGGCCTGGAAATAACAATATTCGATATTATAATATATAGTTCGGAGATTTTTCTCGCTGCCTTTTCTTTTTCTTCTCTCTCGTTAATAATTAAATTGTTTTGTTCCGAGAGGCCAAAGAGAGGCTTTAATCGGAGGTTAAAGAACTGCGATTCTCGACATAACTAAGCCACTATACGCGCGGTTCTGTTTTCAACTTTAAAATTCGACAGCTTTCTTGACAGATTTAATATAGATTATACCTCTAATTTTAATTTCTTTTTTTTTTTTTTTTTAAATTTTCGTAAAGAGCGTACTTCTTTAAATTTCTTGCCGACTAAAGGTAAATATAGTAGTTATCTGCCTCTTCACTGAACTGTAATATTCAATAATTTTCGAACATTTACTTTTCAAATTACCTAACGATTCACATATATTAATAATTTATTTCGGACTGCATCTTCGGCAACGCTTATTGATTCGATCGAATGGCAACAGATTCCCTATAAATAGTCGTCGGATTCAATATACGCATAAATATGACGCGTACCTCTCGTCAGGTAATTAATTTTTAAGGTTATGAACTTTAAAAAATTATGAAAATTCTGTTTACTTTCGCGTTAACGTCTGGCAAATTCGATTTATTTAATCTCCCGCACAGGAATTTCCATCCAATTGCCCAATAAATTGCAACACCAGGCCCAACTCTATTCCCTAACGCACGCCATCACTCTTCCCCTCCACCCTCCCCGACAGTCGCCAGAGTTTATCTGCATTTCTTTGTATACGCACACGTCTCGCGAGTCTCGTGACGGTGTACTTTAACGATTTTCCGTTGCATCGAAGCATAACGTGGTCAGCACCGTGTTCAACCATCCTCGTGTCCATCGAAAGCTCTACACCTACGCGCGCGCAGCTCTTTTACGCATCAGGCTTACTAAATCCATGTTGTAATCGTTATGTCGCACTCGTGTCTTTGACTGCCGAAGTGTACGTGTTACATAACACACACGTATATATATATATATATATATATATATATATATATATATATGTATACACATACATGTTTCTACTTTTGTGTATAATTGCCCGTCGCGGCTTTTTCATCCGGCCTGCGCGGAATTGAAAAGGGAGCTCCACGTAGCTCCCATTGCTTGCTCCTGAAGTGCATATATATATATATATATATATATATATATATATATATATATATATGTATGCGATACAAGCCGCAGCTTTCCCTCCGAGCGCGCAAAAGTTACCTCTCGGACGACGCGTAGCTATAGCTTGGCCCTTTGACGTCGTCGCGCGCTTCAATATCCGATTGTCCGCGAAACTTTCTTGTTGTTATCCTATTGTACAATCGCAGCCCCGCTCAGACTTCAGTCAATTAAAATTTATTTTGCTTAGTGTTTATATATGTATATATATATATTTACAAGTCGTTGATATTGCATCTCAAACGAATTTAATTAAGGTTTATGAAATTGCAAAACTTCGTCAGTTTCGGAGACTTTCTCGTTACGCATTCATCGATATGAGATTTTTTTCTCCCCCCTCTCTCATTATTCATGTTTCACGGATTTTATTCAACTGCCGTTATTGTTTTATGAACTTGGTGGGGTCCGGGGCGGGAGCGCGGGATTAACGCGCGCGCGCTCGGAAGGGCGCAGTTGAGTTTTATTAATGGGGCTTCGCGGCCGCAAAGCGGTAAACTACATAAATGGGTCGACGATATGATAAAAATCTGAATTATTGCGTCTTGGTCTTTTTCATTTGAATACAGGACGATGAATAACGGCCTTTTCGAAATTTTATGGATTGTAAGATATCACAGTTTGATTCTTTCAGTACGTTTCTTGCAGCTGTAGGCGGCCTTTTTTTGCCCGATGCATATATCGACCACTTGAATGGTGTTCCATCGTCATACATAGATTTACATTGAATACGAAAGCAACAACAAAAAAAAAAATTTCTTTTTCATACGGTGCCCATGGAATTTTGCATTTTACGCAACCCAGTTATTAAATCCCCAAACTTTTTTTTTTCTGTCTCAAAGGCAAATAACAGGCAGAGGTGGGTTGTCGAAGAGAAAAAAAGAGTTGCTCGACCGCTGTCGAACGAATGGCAGTTTGTAACCGAAGGTCCCTCTTCGATCAGCTCGGAACGATCTCTCGTCCACTTTCTCCTCCGATTTTTTGGCGCTTTCGCAGGACGCGCGTGGGAGGCGACGGCGGAAAAATGAAACGCGCAGATTCCCGAGGCAGCGGGGAGGACGAGCTCGTTTTTCTTCATTATCTTCGTCGCCGCAGGGGCCTCGCGGCGACAAAAATGGGGGCCCAGCGGCTGCTGGTACATAAAGTGGAAAATGTAGCCGTTCGTCAAGAGGAACGGAAGTGCTTTTCGCTGCTGAGCTGGCGGTGAAATCGATGGTTTTGTTTACGAGAGGAGAGTCTCGAAGGACTACGGTAATCCAAGATGTTAAGTTCATGCTCCATTCGGAATGTGATCGATGAGGACCGTATGCGTGCATGGGATATATAAGTAGTCGATTTTTTTTTCATAATAATAATAGTATAAATGGCATTTGATCGTAATTAACGTTACATTACAAAATCCTTTCATATATCTGAATTATAAGTATCTCGTGAATTTTTGGAGTATCCCTTTTATATATTCACTCTACCTAAGTTTAGATTTACGATCAACGTTAAATCAAAAAATTCAATACCATTTCAATTTGAATTTGGCATTTTGGGCAAATGCAGAAAACTGAACGACAATATGATAAAAAGTTGAATTTGGTACCGATTTTGAAGTTGGAATTCTAAAAATGAGATTTATTTGTCGTGCAATTATCATCCGAAGTATTACAGAATCACATTTACGATCATGTGTTATTATTTCTGGAAAAAAACTAGAATGAATAAATTTGAGACGATACACCATAGTTATGGTTGTGTTGAGAAATGTCCAACAGGAAAAGGCTCCACGTAATTTCGCGTATGTTCGCCGGATCGATGCAATTAAATAAAAAACAAGCACAATTTCGAGCCCGAGTTAAATGTTTTTATTGGCTCTTCGGCAAAAGTCTTGATAGGCATAAAAACCTGATGAAAACTGTATATTTCATTGATAATGTGACTTTTTTGCGAGGCGCGTAATGGGTGCTGTTGCGCTCTTATATCTGTGTTTGGAAATTGGGCTATGCTTGTAACGTGATTCCGGTTAAGGAAGGAACTGATAGAAAAACAGTTTTTTTTTTTTGTATATTTTGAACTTATGTAGTTTATTGAATTTCTGAAATACCGAATTCGTAAATTATGAAATATCATAAAAAAAGTAAAGTTATTTTGAACGTACACACATACGCACACACATACACGCGCGTGCACACACCCATCTGTATGCCTAAAACATTATCCGTACACCTCGTCTACGAGTGCATTATCTCAGCGCCGGTGATTTAGCATATTTATAGGGGTTCACGCAGCGTGGACACACACACACACACACACACACACACACACACACACACACGCGCGCGCGCGCGCGCGCATGTTAAGATTGCACCAAAAGTAATTGAAATCGCAATTACGACTGTTCTCAATGAAGGATCACGATGGACTCGCTTACAAAATCAACGACTTCCAATCGTGCTTACTTTCTGACCGTGCAAAGTCGATATCCGTAAGCGCATAAAATCCGAATTTTTGTAATTGCATTTTTATATTTGTAAATATAATCGAATCATTAAGATAGAAATAAGTCTTTTACGTAACTGAAAATTAACGACTTTTTGTCCACGTATTTCTACAAGTTTTTAAATAAATATTACGACTTTCAGAATCAGCGCAAAAACTAAAAATCAGTTCGTCCCACTTATCGAACGTGTCTGGCTGATAGGCAGATGTTTGACTATTAATTCTGATTTAACTGACGTTCATTTACCTCTGCCAACTCGAGAAGCGTAACAATATCAAAATCTCTAGATCATTTTATACACACACACTCATACACACACACACACACACACACGCGCGCGCGCACACTACATTTTGCTAAATCTGTGCGCAAAAAGCCCCCGAGCGCGCATCATCCGCGCGAGTTGGCGAGGCTGCCCCGCCGCCGCGCTAATCTGAAAAATCTGAATTGCATTCTTAACTGCAGGGAGGGAGACAGAGAGAGTGAGAGAGAGAGAGAGATAGAGAGAGTGAGGCGCTAAGCCGCGCCTCCCGGGCCGGTGCGCTGTGTGGCGACGCCACAGCCACTATCCGAGAATAGCCCGAGCCAGAATAGACGCGGGACGTAGAGGAAGATTGGCAATTGCGCATCGGCGCGGATTAGAGGTTGGATGTGGATGGTTTTCACTCTCTCAATCTCTCTCTCCCCCTCGCTCTCTTCTCTCTCTCTCTCTCTCTCTCTCTCTCTCTGTCTCTCTGGGCTAGCTTTCCTCCCTTATCCCCACCCGCCTCCTGAATCTTTCGCTAAACGAGTTTTACATTTGCGCGCGCTACCGGCCGACCCGCGATTCCTTGTATAATGACGGTAGAGAGCCAGGCGGTGAGAAAAAAGAAAGTATGAGAAGAGGAGAGAGAGAAAGAGGAAAAGATAGAGGAAGAGTGAGAGAGAGAGAGAGAGAGAGAGAGTCGCGCGGCCATATTGTCCTGGGCTGCCGCGCAACTGATGCTGCCGTGACGCTCGTAAATTCTCGCACTCGGCTTATTCGGTCTCTCTTGCGCTCCTCCTCCTCGTCCGTCCACCTCGCGCGGCTCCCATTGCCCCGGCCACCAGGCCCTCTTTAAACCTTTATTTATTCGGGACATTCGAATTTAGACGGCGGGGGGGGGGAATGCTTTAGCGATGCTCGGATTTCGCGGGAAGGCCGGATTAGTTCCCGGGCACGCCAAAATTTTCCGGGAGATCCTTTGGCGCGCGCGCGCGCACGTTTCTTTTTGTTCTTTTTTCTTTCTCTCTCTGTTCTCGACGTAACCGACTATACCCGTCCACCGCGAGCGCCACCAAGCACTTGCGCATCCCGCCCCGACTGGACGGACGTATTGCGAATTCGAGGCGTCGTTATCATTTACGGCGCGCCATCTCGACTCTTTCGTCCCTTTTGGGAGCGCGCCGCGGCTTCCCATCCCCCCCCCCCACCGCCGGGCGTTTCTCGCTCACGAGTCGGACGAAAACGACGTATCGCGCGCGGAGATAAGAGCGGGGCCGATCTTAAATTTAGTCACAGAGCCCGGGCCGAGCGTGCGCGCGCGCGCGCGCTAAACTGTATTTTACATTTTTCAATTTTTGGCATCGCGCGCACGCGCGACGCCGCCACCGTCGTCGTCGTCGTCGTCGTCGTCTCGTAGGTGCCTCGGTTGACAGTTTATGCTCAAGCCGTTTCCAGGCCAAAGGTTACGGCCATTAATCACGCCGGGCCAACACATTGTGCTTTATGCCCGGTGCGCCGCAGAACTCGTAAAAAAAAAAAAAAAAAAATGTCACCCTACATTTTGTCGGGACTGACGGGTCTCGTTTGAAATGACCGGGCGGGTTAATTGGTAACGGGAGCATTATTAAAAACCCGGGTATTTATAAACGTATTTGATATTATAGGAGTATGATAATTATAGAAGCGAATTAAATACGGGCTCTTTAATTTCACACCTTTTGGATTCGGAATTAATGCGCGGACAATTTACCGAGCTTTAAATACGCAATTCTCGCTGCATAATTGAGTCGCACGGTATATACAGTGTTATTTAAACTCTGTAGATATAGCGGCAAGTCACCGAGCATCCGTGAAATTTTGTTGTTGGCTTTTTTTTTCCTTTTTTTTTTTTTTTTTAAGGCAACGGCCGTATTTCTTCGGGTATTTTGAACTCGGACGGAGGCGTGGCTTTGGATTAGTCTGCCTGTGTGTCTTCGCAAGCCAGCGTTCTATACAGTGCGTTCATACGGGGCGTCGCTCTCTGTCCAAGGAATGATTAATTTTACGAGGAAGAAAAGAAAAGAAAAAAAACACGCGATCAAGCCGAGCAAAATCCATACGAATTAACGCGACCGAGAAAGCTATTCAAAGCGAATCTTTTTTATTTTGTTATTAAAGGGACAGTACAGTATTGGAGGGTAACGTTACGTTCGTTCTTTTACAGCTGTTCGTCGCGGTCGTGCGTGAAGGCGCCGTAGACCGCCAGTCGTAAAACCTGACGCGGTCTCGAAAAGCGATGAAAACTAATACGAGAATTCTTCAATGTTATTCAATTTCAAGAATTACTATAACACTATTACCTCTAACGCTTTGTACAATGTACCCGCGAAAGCTCCGACTTCCATGGAAATTACATTGCGATTGAAAATCTGTAGATACAATGGTACAACATGTTAGGCTGGGTCATTTATTGGTTTGTGCAAATTTTTCCCAATCCAATCAGTGTATATACGTGCAATAAAATTCAGTGGTCTCCACTGACTTCAAATTTAAACACACACACGCGCGCGCTCTTATATTTCGTAACCTCGTCTTTTATCATGCCTTCCTATCACTCAAATAATTTACTCGAGCAATTCGCGAAATTATCCATTAACGTCTTTTTATGCCCACCACAAATGTCGGGACGATACAGATCCTCCAATCATCGCCCTCGAGACTTCATATACAAAAAGCTCGTCACGGCTGCTGCATCTCCTAAAATAAAGCCTCGCGTCTCTCTAATCCATTTTAACAACTACATTCTGCAATTAATTCGACGGGTATATATATATATATATATATATATATATATATATATATATAAATCGCAGCAGCGGACTGCGACGTTGTATTATTCGGTCGGCGAGACTACGAGAGAGGAGGAGGCAGTGAGAGAAGAGAGAGAGAGAGAGAGAGAGCCCAGCCGGAAGAATGCCTAAACTGGCCTATAAGACGCGGACGACCTCTCGCGCAAATTTATCGCCCTCGCCGGTCTTCTTGGCCGACGCCGACTTAGACTTTACAAACCGCGGCGCGTCGAGCGAGGAGCGCCGCCCCACCCACGTGCGCGCGTGCGGCCGAAATTTTTACCTCGCCCCAACCGCGGCGCGGGTGGAGAGACCGGGGGGAGGTGGTGGTGGTGGTGGTGGTGGTGGTGGCGGCCGCAGGCAACAAAAAACCAAAAAAAAAAAAAGAAAAAAGAAAAAGAGCTCCGCGCGGCTCCGTCGGGGATCGATGTGCTGGCGCGCGGGGTGGACAGGGGCGCGCACTTATCGAAATTGAGAGGGATGCCAAGAATGCGCGGGGTCGGATTTTGATCGGTGCGCTGCGATGAGCTTTCGCGGATAAGGCTTACTTTGGCGCTGTTCTCTTTTCTTTTTGTCGCTCGTTTGATTTGTTTTTTTTTTTTTTTTTTTTTTTGTTTTTGTTGAAATACCGGTTTGTTCTACATTCCAGCATTGAATCGGGAAATTTCTGCAGCGTGGAGAACTGGCATTAATCAAGTGAAATTTTATCTGTTTCAATTTAACATATATTCCTATCACAACGCTCATTATGACCTATAACATAGAATTGTGCAAGGAAACACTCGCTGCCGGTTAATACAGATCGATCATTCAACCGGAAATAGTAGAGTTGCCGTGGAATTTATCGATGTAATGGTCATTAGATACTTGTATTGTAAAAGACTTGATTTTACTACGGTGTATTCAGCACGATACTGACGTAATCGTCGCGCTCAAAAGAGATTTCAATTAAGCATCGCGGTAATTATAAAAGAAATTAATTACAATATAACTGTGCGCATACGATGTCATTCGAAGATGTGATTTAGCAAAGGCTTATAGTTTCCTATTAACAGACATGTTTAATTCCTTGAAGAGTGAATCTTTATTATGCATAAGTAATTTTAATTTTCATAATTCACTGATCAGGTTTATTAGTTTTTTATGCGTTCTTTATGAGATATTATTATTTTTCGAATGAAGTATTTTATGCACGTTTAAGAAGTAGGGATACGATAGATAAAGCTCGGAAAAATCGGTTCATGACGTTCTTTTTTTTATTCTTTCCAGCGTTTCTCCGTGATTTATCCTTTCTGCTCATTTCATTAACGTGAGAATGCATAAAAGTATTATTAAATGGACAATTTAAATTTCAATACGTTACATTAAACTCAAATGTTATTTCAACTTTTTACGGATATTTTTATCGAACAAACGTAGTTTTACTTCTGCTTAATGTTATTCTAATGTTTATTGTACAAAAAAAAAAAGAAATACAAGCACGTACGTTATATTGAATGTGTTTGTTTAATTTATTTTAAACTGTTCGCAGATTATCAAGTTGATTTATTCAAAAACATTTACATTTTTTTAATAGTACTCGCAGAGTATAGAATGCTATACTGTTTAAGATTTAAAAAACATCTCATCTTATGCAAAGTAATAAATTGTAAACGCAGAATGGGAATAGGCTTGACCGTAGTAAACATTCATTAGAATAAATAAACTTTACAGACTTGATAAATTTCATTCGAATATTCTATATTGAAAAATAAGAAATTTGCGGCTGCGACGTACATAGTAGAGCATCGGAAATCTTAAATATTTCAAAAAACATCAACTTTTAACATTAAAATAGAGATGTTTAAAAAGTTACGTATTGATTTAGATAGATAATAATCTATTTTAGCGAACTTTGTCGACTATGCCATTGTCCTAGCACACTTTGAAATATTATTAAGAAAAAGATTGATGAACTTGTTAAAAGTATAAAAAATTCTTAAATAACGCTGTTCATTACGGGTCAATAAAGAGACCTCGTTAATCCGTATGGCCATCAGATCCTCAACAACAACTTAACCATTTTTGGGGAATAATTTGCATTCTGGTGTAAGAAAAGGTAAGGCTCATTTAAAATAGATGATCAAGTAGACAAAATTACTCACGATCTCCATCGCACACGCGTACAATAAGTAATCTAGTAATGTGAGAGACCGTCAAGAGACCAGTCGGCGGTATATACTCGCGCTGCCAGTCTGGCACATCTGCCATCGGGCGGTAATTTTGTGGATTTTAGTTTGCGCGTGGCTAAACGTTCGCTACGTAGTCCATTAGTAGAATTATGAGATTTATAATGCGTCAATTCGGCGTAAAATTTATTTTTACCGCATTCTCCATCTTCTTTACGAGATTCTTACCGACAATCCACTACTGATCGTAATCAACTCGACTAACTTCGGATGTTTTGTCCTAACAAGCTAACAGAATAATGTTCCCGTTTGTAAGTTATTTGTTGCAGTAATCAGATATTAATATACAGTTGTAAAGTTTCATTATGTGTTAATAATACTTATTGAAATTTAATCAACTCCTTAAAAAGTTTATTTCATTTAATTCAATGTTAACGAAGTTTATTAGAACGATGCGGACATACGTTGCGTCTGACAAGAGAACAACTATATAAATCGTGAAGCCATCTTCTCAAGTTTTAAATTTCGAAAATCGATGGTAACGTATAATCATAACGTCATAGCAATTCAATTACAGGGCTGATGGTTGCTGAAGTGTAAAACTATTGGTGTACTGATGGTTGCTAAGTGTAATCTATGTATTTTTTGACATTGGTAAAACAATCGTCTCGTAGCATTGTTAGCTATCAGCCAGCGACTATAGGTGCCGATTTTTTTCTCAAATTTCCTTTGATTTATTTATTAGTAATCTTACATAATGTCAAATAAAAAAGAAGTCAATTTTCTTACGAAGTATCAGTACAACAAGAAATATCATAAATTGTAAAATACTAAACGTACGAATTTATGGTATTTGACGAAAGTGTCGTCAGTTTTCATGTTTTTCATAAAAAGACTCGAGATAAAAAAAATAAAATTGACTTTGAATCGATCGAAAAATATTTATGGACTAAAATCGATACAAAAGTAATTTTGATGAAAAACATAGTTTGAAGAAAAAAAACGTTTGAAAAAAATACCAATTATCGTTAAATTATTTTTTACGAATTTTTTACGAATAATATATGGCTGATATCGTCACGCTCAGATGTCTCGGGTGATAGTACTTAAGACACCTCTTCCAGACACTTCATTCGACTTTACACGAAGTCGGTGTCGAACCTTCAAACTCCATTACGCAAATTCCGATAAATTGCAAAATTAATTCTACGGATCCGAATTATCTTCTAAATATCTATACTACACATGTTTTAATCATTCTCACTATCGTATCGTTTTTAAGTTAATTCGAAACTTGGAGAAGATAAGGCATTTCCATCGCAATATCGTGTCCATATTATTATTTCAACGACATCAAAATATTATTGTAATGCCATAATAACATAGTATGTGTATCGTTTCTATATCATCAGAATACTATCCCCAGTCTAGAAACTACAAGCTGCGCTGAAGTCGATGGTTATGCTTGATATAGAGGCGATTAAAAACATAGCACGACTGACTAGCGATAGATGATCGCCGATTGCGCGCTCCTGATAGGAAGAAAGAGATGAGTATGAGCGTGCGCTAACTACGCGAGCATGGCCGGAGCTGGTTTTAGATGGAGCGATTCCGTCACTGCGAATACATCGAGCGTCCGCGACGTGGTCCAAAGTCACACAAACCACACCTGGCGACTGAGTTTTTCAAAGTTAAACTTATTCAACGACATGCGACCAGCGTAAGGCATCAAAAGTCTAGTAGGGAGGTATTTGCATACGTTACTGCAGTCGATGAGTCATCGCATCAGTGAGTGGCGTCGCGTTCGCTCGATTTAGCAGATGATCTGTGCTCGACGCTCGCGTCAAAACCGGACTGACAGTAATAGGAGGAGGTAAGCTATCTCTCGCTCCCTCCCTCTCTCTCTCTCTCTCTCTCTCTCATACACGGACTTTGAACAGAGGAGAAAAGAATGAGAGGTGTCACACGCTACTTCTCCTACTCTGCATAACTGCAGAACGTCAATGCGTTAAGCAGAATGCCCAAGAATCCAGTCATCTCATAAAGGTGCACAGTCTAATATATAAGTCTGTGATGCTCGCGCCTTTGAAACGAACGATATAGCGATGAGAGGTGCCAAGTTTTTCCTGCTGAGCCGAGGAGAAGTGGAGTACGGGAGCGCCGCGAAGTCGAGGGAATGGGCCAGAGTCGCAGCGACGGAATCACTCTCGAGTTGAAGGGAGCTGAAAAAGAAATAATTATCAGCGACAATATGGTAAAGGGATTAAGGAACGAAGGGGTTTCATGCCCATGTGGAATTCTGCTCGTTGATCGAAATTCGGGCGTATAAGGCACGGCTCTCTGTAGGAGGTCTTTTAGACACTGCCACTCGCACCGTCTGAGCGTGGCATTATCAACGGTATTATTATTCGTAAAAAATTATTTTTCCCCCCCATCTTCCTCACGATAATTCATTACATTTTTTCCTCAATTACTTTCATTCCCAGATGTGCTAACGAGTGCTTAAGATCGCCAATTCTCTATTTGGCGAGTCTGCTGTGCAGCAAAAGCTCAACTCCTCCCCCCCCCACTCCTCGCCAAACTCCGACGAATACACCGTCCACAATTCACCCTCTCGTAGTCGCGCGCGTCATCCTCCCGGCGGGCCGCGACGGCTCGGTTGCGGCGCACCAAAAAGCAACGGGGACAAGTGACGAATCGCCGACGAATGCCGCGATAATCGCCCATCGAGAGAATTTCGCGCGCGCAGCTTCCGTGCCAAGACGAGCGGGCAACCCACCTCCCATCCCCGCCCACCCCTCCCGCGCGCGTACGCGCACGCCGCGCAGGGGAAGCGCGACAAACGATCCGCTCCGCGCGCGGACATTAGGGAAGCGATCGCGCGGACCGCCGTCAAGTGGAAGGGGCGGGGGCGAGAGAGGGACAGAGAGAGAGAGAGAGGCCCGAAATTCTCCCTCCTCTCACTGGGGATGGACGAGTCCGTGCAGGCGTCGCCGATATAGCATTGGCAGCGCTAGCCACTGACGTCCCTGTGACGTCCCCGACGCGCGACTGACAAAGCGACGACAGGTGCCGAGCGCGAGCGCATTAAGAAGGCGCGCGATCGTTATCGGTCGACGGCGAAATTTCTTTGTGTGTGTGTGTGATCTATATATACACACACGCATACACACGCGCGCGCGCACACACACACACACATATATATATATATAATGATAAAAGGCATTCCGATGGATTTGAAATACATACGCACCTGGCGCGAAAGGGGCGCATAACATACTATACTACTCACGCGCCAGCCCCGTGGAATGTTTCGTCTCGTTGGTGTTCTCCCGCTTTGGCCGGGATACTTTGTATATATATATATATGAGCGAATTTGGAAACTGTGTCTGTTTTTCTCATCTTAAAGTAGATTTTCGGCAGGGAGTCGCGCGTATTTTCCATTGTTGTCGTGATTGCTCCTCGTAATTATACTTTGGTCTAATGTATCTATAATCAGTGGACAGGGTAAAAAGTATATTTGGGCACCGTGTATCGTATGTGATTAAGTCGAAAAAAAAACCGAAGCTAAGTCGCTGAGGTACAGTCGATAATCTTACGTCACTCTTAAAAAAGACATGAATTTTAATGCGGATTGTGAAATTTACCTAGAAATTGCACAATGTTATTCTGAAATTAGAATTCATTGTTGATACGATCAAATTAATTATTTGCATGAAATTCAAACTATAGCGCTAATATTAGTTATTAATTACTAACCGAACAAATAATGAAAAGATCTAAATAAATCGATGTATATTTACATTAATCAAAAGTTCGCATTGTAATTTGCAGATTTTCTAATATTATCTCTTAAACATCATGCAAAAGTCACAAATTCAATATAAATTTTTTGAGAGAAAATGTCAATAATCGTGATTACATTAAATGTTTTTTTTTTTTTTTTAAGACCGCAGAATTGCTACCGAGAAATCGATAAATAGTTTAATCTGCAATTTTATTTTGCATTTATATACGTCTTTAATAATTAATAAATCGTATTTTTAATTCACTTAATCTGAATCGCGGGCATCTGATTAAATTTCCCATAAATAGTATACGTATTTACGTTCGGTCTCACAATTATTTTTATTAATACACAATGGCATTTGGCAATTTCGACATGGATTGATATTGACACGTAATCTATGCACGATATGCTCGATGAAACAATCCCCATCGGGAATTAATCCTTTGATTTCGTAGCCTAGCCATAACGAGCTACGATACCATTACATTGGATCCCACTTGAAATTTGCCCCTGACAAATTGCTCGGATGAATTTCAATCGTTATATTTATCCCAACGGCTTCGCGGCACTCGTGCAGGGATGTATTAACGAGTCGCAATTGTCTGCGCGATTTATCGCGCAATTATTAAAAAAAATGAAACAGTAACCCCAAACCCCCCGGGCCCCCGCCGCTTTTCGTTCCTTGTCGAACTTGCCCTCAATATCAGGGAAACTCTAGTTTCGCATAGATTTCCATCTAATCAAGCCTTAGCGGGGAAAATGTTCATTATTTGAGATGAGCGTATACGCTGTGACCCTGGTCAGATTTAATATTTTCCGGTCTGTCGCGTTAAGTATTTTGCCTTTATCGGTAAGCACTATGTTTAAAACTAATTTTATCGTAGAACGGACTCGTTTACGTTTACGACGGGCACATCGTTATCACGCGATGACTATGGACTATGGACTCATTCTTAAATTTGAAATTAAATTACAACAGTTACGGCGAGTTATTTGCAATGAATTATTTCGTATTGCACGGCTTCTAATTTACTGAAAATTACGTTTAATATACATATTTCATTAAAGAACGCTTAGAATTAATTCTAAATATCTGTATTCTTCTTGTTTCGTATTATCCATTCATATTTTTATAACAACCGCATGATTTCCACTAAATTTTATTGTTTTTGCTGATTTGCATAAACATTGTTTTATGTATAATACCGATACACTATACTATTGTATTTTTAATCGATTGTACCGAGAAGTTATAATATTCTACAATATACCTATAGATCAAATATTCATATTGTATTAAAATTGTTTAATCGAGCAGAATTCGAGGAAAGGCACGATGAGTTAAAAAAGCCTTGTAAACTATTTTTATATCAACCAGTTAATGATATATATATCAAAACAACGACTACATCAACGGGGCTTTATAACGAGCTTCGGATCACGCGCGCTCGACCGAAGTGTACGTGGTTTCATTCCCCGCGGAAATTCGTCGTCGCGCGGCATACAGACACACACACACACACACAAACACATATATAGAATCGAGTTTCCAGCATGCGACTGTAATTAGAATTTTCATTGGACAATCGCGAGAGCCGCTCGCTCGATCCCGCTAAATGCTTCCGACTACTAGGGCGGGCGACTGATGATCGACTAATGAACGCGCGTTTCCCATATATATATATATATATATATATATATATATATATATATATATATTCGACTGTACGTCCATCTATGCCCCCTTCTCCGTCTCTTCATCGCCCGATCGGTTGGCCACCAGCGTAATCAAATCTTCTCAAAAGTTGCGGAGCGTGTGCAGTTATTTCGAGTGAGGGTGTGTTATTGGATTGGGAGTTTCGAATATATATATATATATATATATATATATATATATATAACGGTGTATGCGTCAGCTACGCTGTAATACGGGATGAAGAACGAGTTGTAATGTAGCTTTCTGATTCAGTATAAGTGAAAGTATTATACTTGCTGGTAATGTGAGTCATGCGGAGCTTGGTGTTAATTATAATCCCAATATATATATATAGAATAACAACTGCAGGTTTTACGACGCTGATTAATTTCATAACAAGTAATATATAGGCAATCAGTTTCGTATGTACAAGCTATATAAGATGTATAAAAACAGTAATTATCGCGCTTTGAAGGCGCCAGCTAGGGGTTTTTTTTCTACTATTTTGTTCCTTTACCAGGCTGCTTAGTTAAAAATCAATTCCTAGAATGTACGATGGATTGTATTATTGACATACTCGAATTGACGATTATCAAGCTTACGTTAAGTACCGATTGTAGAACTTAAAATTTTGCCGAAATGCCTGTTTTTTTGTATACTTTGGCATATACGCAGGGTACTATAGAGGATACGCTTGGTTTTTTCGAGGAATTTACAACAAGTTGGTTTGATTATGTAGGTAACAATCTAGGCTTTATTTTAAAGGTGTAAACTTGACTACAGGCCCAAAGCAAACATATATTTACACGTCATATACGAGAACTAACAGGTTTAGTATAACGTCATTATGATGAAAAAGATAAATAGACTAAATACATTCTTAGTTATTGAGAAAATGTTTATTAGAAGCGTGTAAGTGCGAAAAATATATTAAGATTTTGAATTCTTTTATTCCAATTTTCTTTCAGAACATTTTTTGCTTCATAATATTTGAGTTTCCAATAAAGTAATTTAATTTAAGAAAGAATTTCTGTTAAATATTAATTGCTCATAATCTCCATCAATTATAAGTAATTTCATATACAATTTGATATTATTTTTTAACTGTAAAAACTGTGCAAAATTCAAATAATTGGCGCGTATTAAAATTCCTTCCTGCCATTTATGTATTATTTCACAATAAACTTTGTTCCTAGAATAATTACGACCGATCTCAAGGGATCGAACGATATTTTAGAATGACTGGGACCTCGCTGGATGTACAATTCTTTCGAAGTGACGGTGTTTTTTCCCCTCGACATTAAAATTGAAATCACACAGTTCTCGAATCTCGCTAGACAGAGACTTCAACACTTTTGTCGCAGTCAAAAACCGGAATTCTCAGGCGTGTTTCAAAACAAGTTTATCCAAAATATTTATTCTAGTCAAGGAGAATCGCTGAGATCATACACGGAACACATAGTTCGCGCATATTTTTTTTTTATCAAAATACGCAACCTTTAGTATGAACTCGCAGTATTCTTGTCTTTTATGTATAATGGTTATATCGCGAAAAAGAATCATGTTATCAAAGTACTAAAGTACATCGTTAGCTGTGCCAAAAGAATTACGCTCGGTTGTGCGATTATATTGGATTTGTAATGCATGCCGTAAGTAACTCGCGAAAACTTTATGCATTACATATTTATGGCGCCGCGCGCGTTCACAGTCCCGAATCCAATCGAGAACCAGTTCAATGAGGAAAAGAAAGAGCGCGAGAGGTGAGGATGGAGGGGGGGGTGAGGTTCAGGCAAGCAAGAAAGAGAAAACCCGTTCGTTGTTCTATTCCGGTAGTAACACACCTTGGCAGCCCGGTAATTCTTCACCCCCCCTCCTCCCCCGCCGCTCCCTGCGCTCTCTCCGCCTTTCGGTTTCCTTCGCTCGCGCGCAATAGCATCGATCTGCCGCGCCGCTGCCGGTAGAACCCCGCGACTAACATCCCCCCGCATCGCTCACACACACACTCTCTCTCTCTCTCTCTCTCTCTCTCTCCCTCTCTTTCCTTGCTCTCCGCGCGCGCGGACGAGCGACGGGGAGAGATAAGTTTTCTTTCGACCGAGATAAGGCATGCGCCGTAGTCCAGCTTTGATGATTTCTCTCTCTTTCCCCCCCCCTCTCTCTCTCTATATCTATATATATATATATATATATATATATATATATATATATATATAGGCGCGCTGCTTCGCGTAGCTTCTGTCGTCGATTTCCTGAAGAAGAGATAGAGAGGCAGCGAGGAGAAAGGACAGAGACTCAAACAGAGAGAGAGACAGAGGGAGAAAGAGTGAGAGAGTGAGAGAAAGCGCGGTTCATTTGTACCAACGGACACACAGCGAAAAGGGAAGCGGACGAAGTGGGGTGTCGGGGGTAAAATAAATAACTTGCCCCCACCCCCCGAGCGGCCGGGCACCTGCCGCGGTTTTCCGCTCGGTTAAAAAGAGCACGACCGGGGAATATTCCGCGCGCCTTTTTCCACCTTCTTCTGTGTCTTCACTCCTCCCCCCCCCTCGCTCACCACCAGCCCCCGGGAGCGACGAGTCGTTTGCTCGCGCCAGCGCCCACGAGAGGGGGGATGTCCAATTTTTGCGCGCTTCCACCGTTCTTTATCTCGCGGGGGCTTTAGAAAAAGTGCCCCGACCTACTCGTCTCTCTCCTCTCCCCCACCTCCTATAACTTTACTAAGAGAGGGTCTTTTCAAAAAAAAAAAAAAAAAAGGCTAATAATTTTTTTCTGTTCACTGTGCACCTTTTCCACCCTCTGTCGGCCCCATCCGAGCAGCAGCAAAAACCTCTCTTGGTCTGATTTAATTGGCTTTAAAAAAACAAAAAAAAAAAAAAACGATGCTCCGCCCACCACCGTAATTGCGGAACTCGTTTGGGAAAATTCAAAGGGTAATTGTATTATTATTATTACTGTATCGAGTCCGATCGTGTCCGATAATTTTCGGGGACATTTTGCAGAGCTCGAAACAGTGTTTTTATATGTATATATATATATATATATACACAAACATGCGCGCGCGCGCACGCTCACATATACCACTCATTAATTCTAGTTTCGGGGCTAATCAATATAGATAAGCAAGGTTGATAATCAAGGCCCCAGAAGATTCACACAGTGATATCGATAAATAATTAACTAGGGAAAAAAGTGAAGCAGCCTAAGAGTATGATGCATCTAACAAAAATTAACAAAAATCAGTCTACGTAAATTGAATAAAATCAATAGTTAACTAAAAAATTCAATATTGTATTTATCACACTTACTCTAAATATTTCAATTGAAATACCTCTGTTCATATCGGAGCAAATGTATTTATCAATACATCCTCATTTGAATGATTGGAATCGTACGGTCAGTGAATGCAAATCATGTGCATTTAATTAAATCTAAAACCACTCAAACTACAGCCAATAATGTGTAATCAATTTAGAAAAGATAAGGTTAATATGTAATATTTATTAAATATATCAAATGATTATTAATCATTTTGAGATTTAATTTAATGAAATATCTTTCACATATTGAATGGAAAAATTTTCTTAAATCAACAGCTTTTATTGTAAAAATACATTTATTAGAAATTTCATAAAAACTCAATTATTTTCATGTATTGTACGGTATAAAAATGTATCGGAATCGGTTGAACTAATATGCTGGATGGTTATTCCAAGAAAAAAACAACAAAAAAAAACACAGTAACCCTTTCTAAATACCCGTACAACCCTCGAACGTTCACCGGACGACTGGTCCCCGTTGGAAATCGTGTCCGAAAAATCGGCAAATAACGCACTAATTGGCCGGAAAACCTCGGGCGTTACGCAAATTAAAGGAGGGCGGGTAGGAGGGGAGGCAAACACGGGCCCCCGCACCGCAGGAGGTCGTCTGCAGGAGGCCGCGTCGCCCACAATCAGCCAGTTCGCCGGCGCTCGCGAATGGTGCGTTAAATTTTTAATGCCCGCCGCGGCGGTAGCGGGCGAGAGTAAACTGGCTCCGCTGGCCTATCCCGCTCTCCCATATATATATATATATATATATATATATATATATATATATATATAAACAAGCGCGCGTAAAATACGACACGGCCTCGGAATCGGAGCGAGCGCGGCGACGCGACCGCGACGGGGCGATCGGTCATCCCCGGCACGAAATCGGCCCCCGTCTCGTCGTGCCCGCGCCTGGACAAATAGCTCGCGCGCGCGCGCGCGCTTACCCCGACAGAGCCCGCGAGAGTTCTCCATTAAATTCGTGAAATATGCGCTTGGCACGCGCTCGCTCGCTCGCTCGCTCGCTCTCCTCTCGCCCTCTATCTTTCTCGGCTATTAGCGAATTTTCCCTCTGAGCGTCTCGTCTCTCCGCCTCTATTTCTCCGCCCAAGTGTGTGTGTGTGTGTCTGTGTGTGTATTCGCACGCACGCGAAGCTGGGCACCGTGTTGTTGGAAAAAGAGGTGGGTCGGGGGAAGAGAGGGAGGGGCCCTGTCCCCTCTGCCGTGCAAAAGTGCACCGTGAGCATCGGCGGCGCGTGTGTACCGCCGCCGTCTTTAATCGCCGGGCCGTCGTCCAATTGCCGGCGGGGAGGAGTTTCGTTCGGGACAGTGGAAGGGGGTTCGGGCAGGCCGCTAGAAACATATATTGCACACCCATTTGCATTTATATATATATATATATATATATATATATATATATATATATATATATAGGCGCACGTACGTCTATAGGTGGCCAGAGAGCCCCAGTTTCGAGCGAGCGACATTATCTGCCGCTGTTTCGGCTGCTATACTGCCGGCGACGTCGCCGCTACGGTGTAATTATTGCGCGCGAGCGCGAAACAGAGTTAATTTTACATGCTCCTACCTCCCCGCGCTCTCTGCGCGCGCGCGCGCGCGCGACGGCGACAAGGCCGGACGATTTACGCGCTCGGGTGGGCGGGTCGGGTTGAGGGGGGGGGGTGGAGAGGATATAGAAAGTCCAGAGGATGGAACGGTCGGATTACGGATGAGGCGGGGGGAGATCGTTAAGGAGTCGCTTACCATCCATTATATACACCTACGCTTACTCCACTCTTTGTTCTCAATCTCTCTTTGACGCCGAAGTCTCGACGTTCCGTAATAGCCCGGCCCGTTTTTACGAGAGTCGTCGATTTTGCGGCGCGGTGGGGGGGGGCGGGGTAGAGGAAACTCGATCGGCAATTCGGACGCGCACGATTGTCCTTCGCTCCCGGCGGCTGTTGCGGCGGCATTTAGGGCTACGGGGCCGCAGCGACCGCGCGAGATCGTCGCGCAAGCTTAGCCGGCCGCGGTCCCGGAGCGTCGCGGCGCCCCGCGCTCACAAATGAGAAACGCGTTGGCATAGAGCGCCGCTACGATTGTTCGGAGGTGCGGAGCAGGTAAATGACAATAGCTTTATTGTTATCGTAGTTTTTATTGACATACTCGTGAGGATTTTCGGCGCGTGTTAAGTGATTATCGCATTTTATTTGAGACTCTCCATCGGCATAAATGTTCGAGGCAGCTTGCCTTACGGTGCCTTACGGTGGCCCGTAATGCCCCTTTTCTTTCCTGAGAATGAGACAACAAAGTACGACGACTCTAATGAATCGGTAAAGTAATCATAGCCATGTAACCTTGCTTGATTATTAATTCATAAATGTATATATATATATAGACGCGTATAAAGTCTGTAGTAAGTATTTCGAGCGCTATAATACTTGTCGTCGAGTAATTCTCGTAATTAGCATATTTTCGTATACACTACTGCTCTAATCCTATCGGGCCACGTTTCTAAAATTGCCCGCGTACTACATATTTTTATTTTCGTTCGATTTTTTTTTGTACTGTTCGTCGCAGTAAATTATCCGCTCATTTGCTTTTTCTTTTTTTTTCTTTTCTTTTTTTTTTACACCGCGTGTCGACAATCAAGTCTCGGTATTGGTTTTCGCCTTTATAGAGATGAATATCCTCCACGTTCCCCCTCTCCCCTACACCCGGAGTGAAGACAGAGCCGATAAAAACCCCGTTCCCCGTACCGGCGTATAATCAATTGATTGAGCTTTTTTTTCTTTTTTTTACTTCGTCGTAAAGTAAGCTTGTAGGGTCATCATTCCCCACCCCCCTCTCTGCCTTTCTCTTCGTAAATTTTTCATCAATTATGGAATTTTTCTTTTTTTACTTCAATAAAGTAAGCGATCCAAGTTCGATCTTTGAAGAATGATTCGTCGAGCATTTTATACAATAAACGAAGATTTATAATACGTTTTCAAAGTAGAAAAAATATTTTTGTACATTTTTCGCGTTAATAAATCTTTATATGTTCTTTACAAAAGAGTCTACGTTCACTTATAAAAAAAAAAGCAGTAAAACCGAATCGGTTGAACTCGTCGTTAATCTTGTCGTTATTATTATATATAGAGAGCAGACCATATTTTCAACCTCCCGCGAGGCATTACATTCTCATCCGCCCTCGTATTGTTACGCTGAAAGAGAAAAGTAAACGAGGCGGGCCGGTCGGGGGCGAGGAAAAAATATTCCCAAAGTCACTCCCGCCTTGGGCTCTTATAATTTACACCCCATTACAATTGGGTTATTTTCCGACGAGTGACTCTGAAAGAGCCTCCAAAGCCCCGTCCTCCGCCATTCTCTTCCCGTAGTTTATTGGAGGACTCATCTGCGATTGGAAAAAAATGGATTACCTAGCGCGAGCCAGTCGCGCGTACTTAGCGATCACGCTGTTGCGCGCGGGGGGGAGGGGTGAACGTGGCCAAATGTCATGGATCTCGCTTCCTCCTCGGACTAATAATATCGTTCTACAGATTTAGCCCGCTTGAATTTCTATCGATATATAATATATACCGCAAAGAGTCGCGGTTGATACGTCCGCATTAACCGACGCGCGACGCGAATTTCGCGAATTGGACCGATTTTCCCGGAGAGCCCGAAACGTCCGATTGGAATTCGGAATAGTTTGCCGAGCGCTTAGTTACGTAGTGGCCTGGGCAGTATAGAAGTATTCGTGAGAATGCGGCTTTATCATTAAAACTGTACTTTGCTTGCGAGCACAAGTCACATTGCGATAACGGATTGATGGATCGCGGTGAAAAGTAATGGTTCCGTCTATGAAATTATTATGAGAAGTATAAAGAATATGTGATAATATTTCAAGGATTTTCTTGTAATTTGTCCAAGTTATACATGTATAAGTCGGATCAAGTTTTTACTGATATCACTTCAAATTTTGTGCACGAATATGAGAAAAGGATGATTGTTTTGCATTTTGAGCATTTATATAAAATTAATTCGAACCTCATAAAACATCGGTTTGTTACTTTACACACATTTGTCAATTCTTGATATAGAAATAATATATCTTTTTCATGGTAGATCGTCTGTTCTGGCTGACCTGTTACTACTGATAATGCGAATTTCCCGTACTAATGTCATTATATTGTTACTGAAAGACTGTGTTCATTCTTATAAATGGTTTAATAAACTATGAAAAAATTACAGTTTTTCTTCACTTGTAAGTGGATTTTGTGTTCTGTTAATGACATTGTGTTATTCATTGTTGCCTTGATAAGGGTTCAAAGCAATTAAATTGCACCAAAGTCTTCGAAAATTTTTTCGATACTTTCGAAACTTTGGCATAAAAATCATAAATTTCGTTTATTTATTTAAAACTATTTCGTTGAACAGCTGAACGACTCAAAGCTACAATATACTACTATATACTACTGTATATATATATATATAAAAATTGCATTATAGGCAGGCGCTCCCACATTGAAACTGTTTGGCCTTTCCGAGCGTACCCGCAAACACACACACACACACACACACACACATGCGTTATTTATCGAGCAGGCCAGTCTACGCACAACACGGGGAGATGCATTAGCACAGATAACTTCAAAAGTACACACACACGCGCGCGCGCACACACACACACACACACACCACACACCCACACACCCACACACACATGATATATATATATATATATATGTATATATATATATATATATATATATATATATATATATTTCCGATCTAACTTAAATGAAACAAACTTTTATCGCGTGCGCGAATGACCTTCTCTGCCGGAAGGGAAAGGAAGCCAGGGGGGAGGATGAAAGAGAGAGGATGAAGTTTTACGACGCACGCGCAGTTACGACGATTCTTTCCTCTTTTCGCATATTCCCAGGTGATAAGAAATTTTCGCACCTTTATGTAACCTGGGCTTTATTTGTGCCTCTCCGCCTTCCCTTTCCTCCTCCCCTCCGCGCCGAAGCATTTCGACGTTTAGAGAAAAACTTTCCCCTTTACGTAGTGTCGCGCGCTCCTACAGGCCGTTCCATCCTGCCCTATATATATAATATCTATATTATACGGCTGGGTGGTTTGACCAATTTTTTTTCCAACTTTCCGCGGGGGACGCACGTTATATTATTTATGTCCCGCTGTAGTCGCGCGGCGTTTTCTGTTTTATACCTTGCTAGGGTCGTCTGAAAAATATATATGGAGTACTTTGACCATACATTTTTTCTTCTTTTTGGACACCATTTCTAAAATACATACATATATATATATATATATATATATATATATATACGTACACACGGTTATGCCGCTAGCGCAATTTTCTGTTTTACTTTATCTCGTTTCGGTAACGAATTTACGAGTGAAATTCAATTTTCTTTCCTTTTTCGTCAAGGCTTTATATATATATATATATATATATATATATATATATATATATATATATGTATATATAAATGTATTAAAATTTATCGGAATTTCATTACCCTACATAAAAGTTGAAATAAAAGACAATGAAGTCGTAAATAGGTTTTCACTTCTACATCAAGTATATAAATGTGTCGATCTGTAATAAATTTTTATCCCCTTCTCACGGGTTAAACGAAAATCACTTTTTTTTCCCGTGCGCCCCTTAAACTGCGTCGAAAATTCGCACTGAACGCGTGACGTCGGAGCCATTTTTCGAATTTCCCGATGCCCGTTTCCATATTGACGCGGCCGTAGAAACGAGCGGGCATCTCCTCGTCCACCACGTCCAGGCAGCCCTGGACGTTCAATCGTTCGAATATCTGGTTACGCATTTCGTGTTTAAATTCAACGATAATTTGAAATGTGAAATTATCAAAAAGCGACAGAGTTCGCGTTAAGGAGAGTCGAGCGACGCAGAATTTTCTGAAATCCCAGGTAAACGGGTGGATGGAAATTCAGCTCTGACACGCATTCTCGTACATGCGACGTTCTGCAATGCTCGGAACGACTCAGGTTTTTGAATTCACGCGATCGCGAGCCACCACTGGATCGATGCCCAATTTTTCCACTATATTTCGGATATCGAATTAATATTAAATATTTTCATAAAGCACTGGCCAAGACGCGCTAAAAGCCTTCGATTGTTCATGCATTCAGCATGAGTAGAAACGTTGTAAGCCGCTTTTTATTATTATGATATCGCCAATAACAAACGTCATCGAGGAGGCCTAGAATCTAAAAGCCCACAAATAATCTTAGTTTACGATGAATCGCACCTACAGGTCATCCTTCGTCCCTCTTGCACCCGGCTTCTCTCTTCCTCCTCCTCGACGCGGATCCTGAAAAAAAAATCAAGCGCAAGGAATTGCTCCGCGGTTCGTGCAGCACCGTAGGGGGGGGGCGGCGGCGGGACGGACGGACGAAAGAGCCAGCGGTAACCGACAAATAAAATCCGCGCGCTCTTACCCGAGACTATATCAGTGCCGCTGCTCCCGGGGAAAAGATCGACGTCTTTTTCGCCCTCGCCCCCCGTCCGCGCTCCCCGCTCGCGCCACCTACCCTTGTGAATAATGCCCGGGAGCAAGCGGCGCATAGTGAAAACCGCGCTCGCGGGGACGGTGGCGAGGAACGAAATTCCCCCACGGAGCGCATCGAGCGTGCCGTACGCGAAAGGGGTTGGGGGGAGGGGTCCAACGCCGTGGTCCGCGCTCGCGTCCCTCTTCATTAGTTGAGTCCCCCCACCCTCGTCCCGCCCTCGGACGATTTACGAGAGTCGATCGATGGGGTGAGCGGCGGGGGGAGGGGGCGAGAGACCGCATCCGGCGCAGTGCGATGCTCGATTTTATTTCCCTCCGCGCTGCGCGAAAACCCATGGACCGCGTTTATCAAACTCGAGTGTCTTTTTTCGTTCTTTTTTTATCTTTGCTTTTCAGTCATTCTACGAAATTATTTTACCAAAGACCTTTCCTTTTTTGCGCGCAAATAGTATCGAGAGGAGAGAGAGAGAGTAAGAGAGAGAGAGAGAGAGAGAGAGAGAGAGAGAAAGAGAGAGACAGATCGTACATCCATATATATATATATATATATATATATATATACACCAGAAAGTTCGAGGCGAAAATTGTGAATTGTCGTCGTATTTTTCCTTGGGAGTTTGGAAATGTACAGAGTCACCGCTGAGAAATTGCCGGTTTTCTTACATACATGTCCACGTATCGTTGCATTAGTCTTACTTTTTTCTGAGTCTAAAGGAAGAGAGAGAGAGAGAGAGAGAGAGAGAGAGAGAGAAAGGGAGCTAGGGGGTAGGGGGGGCAGAGAAAGAGATTTATTATAAAGTTTCGTAACTACAAAATGTCCGTGTACTCCTATAGTGTCGAGTGAACGCGGACGATGACGAATTTTCGTTCGCGAGTGGCAAAACTTCCTTTAACGGCGCTCGTCGCCTACCCGAGCCGCGTAAATTGGAATGGGAGAAAATTATTGAATTGAACGAGCGCATAATACGAATGGATTATGCTTAATTTGAGCCGCGATTTCGATCTTTTCGTGTGAATTATCGCAACAATGTCGTATACGGGCGTAAGGCATTTGCGTGTATTTTTTCTCTCTCTCGCACGCTTTCGACAAATCTTCGCAGCAGATAAGCAGCTGCAATAAGTTAAGCATCGCGTGATATATATATGTATATATATATATATATATATATATATATATATATACGTATAGAAATTTGTTCTTAAAGGTCGTGCAATCGATGGTTCATTGTAAAGTCACACGCTTTCGAATTCGAATGAAATATAATTCCTTGTCAATTCTTAAAAGCCATTATAACATAACTAATTGGAGCTCTAATAATTGTTTTGTTTTTTATTTTTTTTATTTTTAACGCTTCTCAGGATTTTTTCAGCTTCCGCGTTTTTTACGTTTGCGTCCATCTGCTTAATTAGGACAGTCTTTCTTCAGCCAAGGATATTCGAACGTACGCCCTTTGCGCATAATTTTTCTTAATTACATTTCGCACCCTTACAGCTGGGTTGATAGTACTAATTAAATCAAAACTGGAAGAAATTTAATTACACTTTTTGAAATGTTCACCTTGCTGTTGCAATCGAATTACGGATCAAATTCCCTGTATGATTCTGCAGCTTTGTTGTACAGCAAAGGCGGGTTAAACAAAAAAGAAGGGATCTCGTAATCTTTGCAAAAGACGTAAAAATCGAAACAGCCGACAGAAAATAAAAGTCAAAACGTGAAATTGTATCCGAGTATCGTTTTTCCGTACGTCTTCTACTAATAATTATTATTATTATTATTAACTATACCTCAGCAAGTGTACAGTGAAATTAATAAAAAAAGAAAAAAATAACCGACAACAACAGAATTTCGACGCGATCAAGGAATGAAGGTGAAATACAACTGCCCTTATTAAGTACAAAGCTCTGTTTTACGAAAGAAGGAGGTTCCGAGTCTCGTTAGAAATGCTGAAAACTCAGCGCAAAAGCGACGCGCGCGCGCGATGAAAGCAAAAAGGAGAAAAAAAAGAAGAAAAAAAGTTAATAACCGACTTTATTCCCTGAATCTCTCTACGTGTGGCGAAGGGCTCGCGTACACATCGTGATCAAAGGCGAGGAGAACTCGTTGCGCTCGCGAGAGCCGACGAGAGGGCGCTCGGCGCACCCAACCTCAAAGGCGCGAAACGTCGGAGAAAATGCCGCTAATAGCCATCCCGCAAATGTGCAAGGGCTTGCGAGCGGGTACGCGCGCGCGCGTCAGCTGACCAGGCGCGAGATCTGTCCCTGTTCGAATCTACGGGCTGTTCTCGATAAATTGCGGTCGGTATTTTGGTTGAAGGGGGGAGGGGGAGGTGGATTCGCGACGATCTGCCGCGATCTGATGCATCGACACGCAAAGCCGACGTAGCGCGGTCGCTTCATTGAATTGCGCATTTTCGAATGATGATAAATGCATCGCCATCGGGAAGTCGGGGAGTTGCTTGTAAATTTTATCAAGGTTCAGGAAGAGCAACTGTGCAGCTAGCGATTGCCGTGGCAAAGCGTCCGTGAAATCGAATGTCAGCTGCTGATCGTCACAATTACAATTGAATTGCCGTTGATTCTTTACGGCAAGCGAGCGTCTCGTTGCGTTTTAGCACCTATTTGTGACTTTTTCACGTTCGATTAATTGTATTGCTGACCGTGCCAATATAGATAAATGTCGCTCCCGTTGAAGTAAGCAATATCATTACCCTAAATGAGAGTCTTGGCCTCTAGTCGTCTGTAGATAATAATACGTAATATTAATTTATAACATCCCCATCGTGGTTGGCCATTGGGTTCTCTTCTTTATCCTTTAATCAGTAAAATTTTCATCGTAAATTTCAACACTGTTATAGTCGACGATAACTGCTCTTTGATAAAAAATTTACTTTGCTCACAGACAATCTATTCTGTCAATGGAAATGGTCTGACAGGGAATAAAATTCACTTAACTTAAAACTTAAAAAAAAAATTAACTTAACATTTGAAAGCGCATTGACTTTTCTTTTTTGATTTCAAAAGAATCAACGACAACGTATGCGTGCATTTCAAATCAATCTTTATTATAACCCGGTACTTTTCATTTATTTATCCATGTGTGTTTCTGGTGCGAAGAAAAATAATACATTACCATGGTGAATTCAGTATAATAAAGTTTTTAGCCAGAAGTAATGATCTAAATGGTTATATTATTGATAAGATAATTTTAATAAATGGTTTGAATCTTGTGAAAGAAATTTTTTCTGTCTTGAACGCAATAGAAGAATCTTACGATTTAAAGAATTCTAAATTAATAATTACAGTTTAACCGAAAATAATTTTAAAATTATGCCCATCAATAATAGAGTAACGAATTTGAATTAATCATAAAAATTGGAATTTATCGATTATCTTTCGCGATTATTGCGATTAAACAGAAGAATTGACGAACCTTAACCGGTCGATCAAATATAATAAATCAACTGTAGGCATTTCTGGATACTGCATTAATAAGAAAAAAAAAACATAATTTGGATCTAACAAACTGTAATTTAATAGATAGTGTGAAAAAAATCAAAGGGATTAGATTTAGCAATTTGAGAGATATTGTAAAAGCCGGCATTAATAACAGATGCATCGCTGGCGATCACGATACAATGACTATTACGGATATAAAAGCGGATGTAATTAAATTAGTGAACTGAATGACAATCGTCACCTCATGCATACGTTAATTTCGTCTATTTAATTTTTTCACTTTGCTTCCCCCTTACAATTGAAGCGGTAATGAATTTATTGGCCTCATCAATTCGTATCCTATCGTTTTAGCATTGATAATATTCGCATAAATTTGGCTCAAAGATCATTCTGCGGCTGGCATTATTGCCGAAAGGAAAAGACAACAGTCCCTTTCTAGGCATAAAAATTTTTATCTCAGTAGCTCAAGTACAGCCTTCAGTTTTAAACATAAATATTCCTTTAAAAATCTTGCACGTTGCGTTTCGGGAACGAAGTCAAATTAAATCGTGCGATTATTTGAAATTTAAATGAATTCTCTTTTCGATCCGCGAAAGAATAAAAAAAAAAAAATTAACCGAGCATTGACGACGAATTAGAATTTCTTTCATTGTTCCTAGAGTCATTTTGACGCATCCCTGTAACGTCAATTTTTCCTGTTTTGAGATCTACTCCCACCCTCATCATCGCGCCGCTGCTCTTATTGTTTTCTCTCGCCACACTTGAACGGATTCGCTCGCTAAAGCAATCCGTGCGCGCTACAAGGGAAGGGGGACGGGTCGCTTAAATGGCTTTATTACCCGCCGCAGGGATTCGTTTCGCCGCGGCCAAAGCTCCCATGCAAAATCCCCTTCTATAATCCACGGATCGTGCGTATTAAATTCTTAAGGACCTTCAGTTATTGAGTCGTCGATTGATTCCGAAAAAATAAAGTAAAACATATTGCGCTCGAGGCCAAACGTATGTTTTCTTCTCTTTCTTCCGCCGCGTTCAGCTATAGGGCAGTTCGAAGAAGCTCCGTTAGATCTGAAGTACCATTTTGTAGTATTAAAGGAAGTATAAAGAAAATATGGCGCTCGTCATGCTCAGTAGATATAAAATCATAACTTTAGGAAGGGTATACATAATTTAGAATATATTATTTATTCCTTTTTTATTTTTGTTTCCATTATAGCGACTCATACTATACGGAGAAATATTATTTTCCCGGCTGTATTATGTTTGCGAGATGTATTTGCTTGTTTACTTAATATAAAGAATTTTTCTCAAAAAGTTGAATTTTAAAAGTAATGTAAACGAACCTTGGAAAATATCTCAAAAACAATTCATTTTCATTAATCATAAGTAAAAAAAAACTCTATGTATCTTATCACTACGTAAGCTCGAGAAATCTAATTTATATTCTTATCAGTCAATTTTACACCTTCCGTACGTCGTATACTTTATTTTCGCGGGATGAGCAAAGGAAAAGTATGCACTCGTGCTTTTAAAAGGATAGTTTTGAAGTGAATTATGATACATCCTCCAAATCACTAAAATTTCGAAATAATGTCGAAACTTTTTCCAGTGATCATGCTCTATATATTTTTTTTGTTTTTTTTTTTTTTTGGCTCCAAGAAAGAAGAACGGGAACATTTTGCAGATTTAGAAGCGAAAAGAAGTTTATGAGAAGAGTTCAGCGAAAGAAGAAATGTACGCCGGGGACTTATACCACATTTTTCTATTTAGTTATTGCTCGTTTAATTATTTTTCTTTTCTTTTCTTTTTTTTTGTTTGTCGTAAGTTTTTCGTTTTTGTTTTAAGAAAAAAAAATAGTTTCGACGCTTTCACTTCGAGAAAGTAAATCATAATATTTATTTTATTTGTTCCAAGTAGTAAAAAAGCAGTAAACTTCAAAGCAGCAGTAGGTTTCGCTTCTTCGTTATACGGAGTATAAATTCTATAGGATTGTTTGTGCGTGTATATATATATATATATATAACGGAAAATTGCCAGCAGAGGATGTTAACGAATGACCATTTATTTACAAACAATATTAAAACTCCTCTTGGATATTTTTATTATTGCTTCAGAATTTAACGCTTGAGTATTTTTTTAAAATTGTCCTTTATTTGAATCATTGTCCACGCAAGAGACATTGAAAAATTACTCTGCCGCATTGTCAAGATGTCAAGAATACTTAATCTCTTTCTCTACAAAAAAAAAAAAAAAAAAAAAAAAACAAGTATAGCACGATTGCCGAAGTGACAAAAAAGAATAATATTTGATATTCCTGAACGAATAGACGTGTGTATGTGTGCGCTTTTGTACGTGTGTGTGTGTGTGACGTGCGCAGAGGATGAAGTTGTCAAAGTCGCGATAAGGCTTTCCTTCGTAACTTCGAAACTCGGGCGCTCTGCGAACTTCCCTCGAAAGAATAATTTTCCGAAGGATTGGCATAATAATGCCTCCTCGAAATTTCGAATTCTCCATTGAGTTACGTGTACGATAATTATTTTCGTATAATTAAAAGCCCGTATCGGCAGAATTTGTCCCCCACCGCGGTCACGTGGAAAATTCCAGCCAGCTGTAAAAGACTACGTGCGCGCCATCGCAGTAATGCGATGCGCGAATTTCGACGGGGCAAATTTCGTCGACGTGAAATTCGTTCGATTCTGTTCCCGCGAAAATAACTGGAGGTTGGGAAGTGTACGGAGACGAGCGTTCGTCGAAAAATTTCCTTGTGTTCCGTTGGAGCGACCGCTCGAGTTTGCGTGGATAATTTTTTGCGGCTGAAAATTTTGCAAAAGAAATCGGGATTTGTCGGGTCCGTCTTTGTTGCTCGCGATACGATAAAACGATTATTTCCGAAGCCAACTGGTCGGCAGATTTACAATGCATTGCAGCTACATCGGATTCGAATTTATTATACAGCGTTAAATATAATTAGATGTAGCGTCAACTATGTATGAAATTTTGCAGAATCAATATTTTATCAGGTCGGCGTCTACGCGAACACCTTTCCTGCAAACTATTTATTTTTACAAACGACAAGCACCCACATAAGTACGTTTTTATATATCATCTTTAAACTTCGATGAGCGGAAAGCTCGCGTATGAAGACGGATTAAACCAAGCTTGAGTAGAAGTTTTTCACTTCAGTCATTTTGTACGTATAAGAATTCGTGTATACATAACCATTGCCTATAGGTCGTCAAGGATATGTAATGAATAATTACAAGTATAATTTTCAGAAATGTAAAAGTTGCGTCTGTATATTTAAAATGTTTGTTTCTCCTTGCGCTAATTTGACACTATCATATGTACGTTTAAATAAAAGTACACGAGTTTATGTATTTTCCTTGTTATACCCATTGTCTCGAAATATTTTAACGGTCGTTTATAAGAGCTTGATTCGCTACTATACGTATAGCAGTATCGGCTACAAATTCGATGAGATATTTGTTATAAATTCGTTAATTAATTGACATTCTTTGGAGTATCGGCCAAAGACCGTGATCGATAGGTCAAATTTACCAAACAGTTTGGGATTCTTCGAGTTCCCGCGGTTCGTTTTTTTTTTTTTTGATTTTTTGTTTTTGTCTTTCGTTTCCTGACACGGGATTCTTCCCATACGTACCGAGGTACACGTGCTATCGGCTAGTTTATTTTTAGCCGATTCATTAGTTCGTCCAGAGTGCTCCACTATTCTGTGTTCGATTAAACTTGCGACACGTTTTCATTTTGGCACGCGATCTATTTGACAATTTCTTATAAACATATTGCGAATGGAGACTATTTGTATGATATATATATATATATATATATATATATATATATATATACATATTATAGATATATATACATATTTATAGATATATATATACATATTTATAGATATACACACGTAGTTTAGAATTGATTTACCCATTACGGTAAGTTTCTTTTTTTTACTATAACTCTAATTAAATTTTGATTTTATCAACTGACGTACATTTTAAGATCGCTTAGATTGTATAGGGATCTGTTTATTGCTTTCGTCATTCTAAAAATTTGAAGAAAAAAACTGAGAACAGAACGATTGAGTTCTTTGCTCCTTAAAATTAATAAATATTTTCATCAGTCTTACAATATTTCAACTATAATATGTTATACTAATTCAATGGGAATCAGACTATCCTTATTTATGACCAGCCACAAAGAACCTGCAATAGAAATTACTTCTAAAAAAAAAATTAAATTAGATTGAAAATTAAAAATAACAAAAAAAAAATAAAAATCATAAAAATAAGCCGTAATTTATGTTGGCAAAGGACAGCTTGACTGTCCCCACCATCTTAAATTGAAATTCTCCTCCCATGCCCGACGTTTCCGAACCGCTACGGTTCATCTTCAAGGACTACACCGATTAACCCTCTTTGAATATATATATATTTTTTTTTAAATGTCCACTTCGATTGCGCGCAAACTTTCTCATGACCCCTTATGCCTCTCTGAAAATTGCTCAATCACGATATAGACGTTGTATTAATTAAACGAATGAAAAGCGTCATCGTTTGACGAATTAAAAGTCAAACGCGCACTCTCGATCCTCAAGATTTCCAACAAGTCTAGGTGGCCACGTCTATTAAACAAATTAGAGAAATAAAACGACAAACGCTCGCTGCGTGGGAGGATAAGCTGCGCCCGATGGAGGGCCAGCGAATTATCATTTAAAGCCATTATCCAGACTTACCGAGATAATCCCACATTGAATTAAAGCTGCATCCCTGTACATATATAAATATGTAGCAAAGGGCGAGCATCCCCCGACTCGACCTGGTCTTCGTCCAAAACAAATGCTCTGCCGTCCGCCACCTCCCCGCCCCTCACCGCCAGCCCGAAACTCTATAAAGCCAGCCCTTCCGTGCCGCCTCGCCGGCCGAACAATGGCCGGCACTGCTATATATATATATATATATATATATATATATATATATATATATATATACGGCGCACTGCATTATGCCAGACGAGCGCGGCGGAATCCCGGAAACGCACCGAAGGTCCGGTATATGGCGCGCACGTGCCAGCGCGGCCGCGCACGTATACACCCAACGACTACATAGTATGTATATGACCTATATATATATATATATATATATATATATATATATATATATATATATATACATATACATATACATATACAGATAAGCGCGCAATTCTTCACGCGGAGGCGCGCCTGCGCGTGCGGAAAAATAGCGCAGGTGCGGCACGCACCGGGTGTCCCCCCCCCGTATACGCTTATGAAAATCTTACGCCGTCCGTCCGTACGAAGCGGTGAAAAAATTGAAATTTTTACATTATAATGGGCAAATGGTAGAAACTAGTCTCTGAGCGACTGGCAGGAGTCGGAAATGCCGAACTCGGCCTGTCGCACGGGAAGAAGAAGCGGGACAAGGCTGATGTATTCGCACTGCGCGTTACGGAGATGCCGGGCGTCAGTCACGAATGACAATGTGCAAAAGAGCCGAAATGTCAAGCCGAATTGAATCAGCTGCGAATCATTTCCAAATTATTCCCAAGTAGTTTATAACTCTTTTACAATTTCAAGTAACTTATTCGAGCATGTATTAAAAATTAATATTGAATAAAAATGAAATCTCCATAGCATCGTCATTATATCCAGATCAGGTATAACAATTTCGAGGTAGCACAGGATTATTCAAAGTTCGGGGGAGTCCATAGGGTGCTTTTTGATCAAAAGAATTTTAAAAGTTAATTTAATGTTATGTTGTTTGATTTTCTACGCCAATGTTGTTATGTGCTTATGGCCTTTTGAATTGAAATATATGGTGTATTGGCACAACTATATATATGCGTCTGATCAGCCACATCATCCATATGTTATCGATTCAAATCAGAGATTTGTGCAAAGGCCAAGAAACAAATTAGTGCACGAATGGAATAAACTGATAGTTAAAATTTAATAAATGTCATTTAATTCGAACATTAATAACAAAATTATATTTTTGATTATGCTATACGTAAACAAATTAGTAATGATCGGAGGAAGTTGTATATACGTAAAAGTCCATATCGATCTCGGGCAGTTGCAAATAGTTTTCAAAATAATTTTTCTAAATCAATGCTGCACCTCGTGCCAATGCCGGTCGACCAATGAGAAAGCGCCGGACGAAGAGCCGATTGGCTTGTTTATTGAAAAATATCCTCGGACGCGCCGCGTGACTTACAATGCAACGGGTATCCCCCACCCCCCCGTTGGCGCCTTGCGGCCAAAGCCGCGAATAAATCCGGCGCGCTTCGTCGCGTCGCCCAGCCTCAATATTACGCCCCCCTATTGTCACTATCGGAAATCGTCCGAAGGTCTCCGCAGCCCCCCCCCAATCTACCTCTGGTCACCGCGCTGTCCCATTGGCCGAGCGCGACATTTGGCACGCGCTTCTCAAAACGACTTTTCGACGTAGCGTCCGCACCAACTGCCGTGGTTCGACGCGCACCGATCTCCGACGCGACGTCCATATACACGCGTGTATATATATATATATATATACATATATGTATGCAGTTACATCGGGGACACCCAGTACATAGACTGACAGTGTGCCGAGAGAGGGAATCTGTTCGCGCGCGAGCAGGGGAGAGGGAGGCCTCCATGTGCTCGCGGGGGAGAGTCGCGTGCGCGCACGCCTGACCGAGTGGGTACAATGCGATATCGGCTGAGGAGAAAGACAGAGAGGGAGAGCGAGAGTGAGCGAGCGCGCGGACTGGAGTGGGGAGGTAGAGAGAGAGAGAGAGAGAGAGAGAGAGAGAGAGAGGCGGCCAGCCGCGCGCGGCGCTCGATCAAGCCCCCGCCGCGCTCCGCAGCGGTATGCGCGCGGCCAGCGGCGGCGGCTACCGCTGCCTCCTCCTCCTCCTCGCTCCTCAGTTCTCGCGCCACGCTCGTCGCGACAGCAGCAGCCGCAGCTTCGTCGCCGCCGCCGTCCCCGTTCGTCACGTGTGCGAATCCACAGCCGCGCGCCGCCGACCTCCCCCCGCCGCCGTCCTCCCTCCGCCGCCGAAAAAGCGAGCTGTGCCCTGCCCTCTCTCCACCTTCGCAGCCGCCGTCAGCCGCCCCGCTACCCGCTACCCTCCTCCTCCCCCCCCGGGGGCGTCGGGGAAATACGGCCGCGTGCGTGCGCGCGCGCGCGCGCCGTCTCAGGATGAGCGTCGCCAGTGCCGCCGAGGCCCCCCGCTCGAAGACACGGCGCCGCGAAGGTGATTCCGTATGATAAAAGCTCGGCTCGTCGTTTGTCGCGCGTACAATCCTCCCTCCTCCCACCTACACGTGCATAGCCATAAATATATTTACACATCGGTATAGCGAGACGTCGCGACCGCGCCGAACCCGAGGATTTTTTGCGTCGTTTTGTTTGTTTTGGTTTTCTTTCACCACCACCCCCCCACCCCCCACCGCCCCCTGTTGGTTTTTTTGAGTGAGTTGAACGGGCGTGAGGGAGGGTGATAAACAGATACACCTGCAAGTGACACACGCGGTAGAAGGGATAGAGTAACGAAACAGAACAAACAAAAAAAAAAAAAAGAAGAAGAAGCAGAAGAAGAAGAAAACAGTGCGACAGTGAGCCGCGAGGATGCACCACACGACTCCGTGGTACCTGCCCTGGGGCCTGAAGCTGGTGCCGCTCTCGCTGCCCCCGCATCCGGCGTCGGGGATACCGAATCCGGCGCTACACCTGCTGGCGCCCCTGCCGGGGATCTACGCGCCCGAGCCCCGCAAGGTAATGAGATCCATATCGCGCTGGTCTTACATGCTCTGTGTGTGCGTGTGGTGTATGTGTGTGCGTGTGTTTTGTGCGTCCGCGTCGGGGCGAGGGGCATTTGCGCATTGATAAAGTGGATAAGTGCCGTGAAAATCAACGACACGAAGGACTTTTCTATTATACAATCTAATGAGGATATCTGTATTTTTTTCTCCATTTAAATTCAACTTTATTTATAATATATAGCGATAAACGAATGCAGAAAAATAATTTTTATAACAACGACTCGAGTATATTTATTTATTCCTATGTAATATATAAGTCGATTTATAAAAACAACAAAAAAAAAAAGAAGAAATATCTATTTTTTATTTCACGCATTCCTTGGCATCAGTCGGCGCTATTGTTTCAGATTCGTGGAGCTCGGTAAGCCACGCGAGAGCGGACGACGAGTAGCCCGACGATACCTTGCAATAATATCTTCGCTAATTACCAGTGATCGTTAAAACTGTTTTAGTTACTTAATAACGAGAGTAAAGCGCGTTCATCGCTAATTCGTATCGGGCCGAGTACAATAATAGTGGCAAAATATAATCAGCTGGTGATATCGTGTAATAGAAACGCGCACCGCCCGGTCTCGTGGTGATTTACCCGTACGAAAATTATAGGACAGAGTCGAATACTGATAACGGGAGGTGGAGGGGGGGCGGGACTAATTGCCAGTACCCGCGTAATCATGGGCCGCGCGCAGCGATCGATCCGGCGCACAGGCGGAATCAAAATTTATCGCGGCTTCGAACCCAGATGCATTTGCGATTAATTAAAGCTTCGACTCAAACTTCTATGCCGATAATGTTAGAGCGTCTCGCTTTGCTTCGACGATTGAAGTCCGTTGGACTTGTAACGAGATCCGAGAGCGACACTGCGCTCACCGCGGGAGGGCATTCGGACAATAATAGACTGGCAAAGTTCATCATACTATTTTCAGTTTAGCGAGCGGTCTAATAATTTTTCGTTCTCTCTCTCTCTCTCTCTCTCTCTCTGCCGAAGATGACTGGGACATTGCGATCGATTCTCGACTGACTTAATGGCAATAAAACGTGGACGCAGTGCTTTTTTTTGCAAAAATCCAAATTTTGCAAAATTCCAAGACTCGGAAGAATTACGGAATAAATGAATAATGACAATTGAACAAATCAGATATTCATAGAGTCGCTGCCACCACCTACATGTGTGTATATATATATATATATATATATATATATATATATATATATATATATATATGTACGTATGTATATTTTAAACTACCGCGCGGTCCGCGCGTTAGAAAGAGACGGACGAGGTCGTTGCTGCTCGTCGCGTCTCTGTCCGCCGGGCCGCCGCTAACATTTCGGAATGCGCCCTAAATTACATGGGACGGAGTTTTCCGAACGTTCTAATTATATAAATAAACAGAGAGAGAGAGAGAGAGAGAGAGAGAGAGAGAAGAGGTGGGGCGCGGAAAATTTTAATTCGCACGCTGCGGGTTGCGGGAGGCGCGACACGCGACCTGGCTAATGATAAGTATATGAAAATTCCGTCGTTGATAACGCGACGGCGTTCGTGTCCGATCCCGATGAAAATATTCCGATCGCGACGAGCGCATGAAATTTCGCGGTATATAGGTGAGATTTTCATTTTTAAAAATAGCTCTATTTTTCTATTATTAGGATAAATGCACGAGATGGAAATTCACGTTACTTTAAATGACGGTCGTGAAAAACTTCCGCGTAAATATACGCTATTGTTATGTAAGACTATTAACTCGAGAATAAAATAAATACACTGTCTTGAAAGCTGCGCCGCGTCTTTCGTAATATATGAAATTTCGAAATAAACTCGGCTGGCGCTGATGCTCGAATTTTGAAAATTCAACGGCGTGCAATGCGATTGTTTAACGGGGAATCTAATTTGACAAATAGCTTTGCGCAAAGTCAAAGTTTCTAAATCCGTCCGTTCTCGATATTAAAGACCGGATTATCCGATCAACGATTGATATATTTAATGGAATAAATACATAAGCCAATAGTAACGATAACGTATATTTTGGACACTCCTTCGCCGCGTGCAAATCTGAGGCGTGAAATTTTTCGTGAAGAATGCTGAATCGTTCGTGAGCGGAAAAAAGACCGCGAACCGAAACGAGAGAAAAAGCGATGCCGACGATTGGGGAAGAACGAACTAATCGAGTATGATGGATTAGTATCGCGGTAGTTTTACATTTGCATAGATTAAAGGCAGGATTGTCTAGAAATATAGTCGATGAAAAAGCATTATATATATATATATATATATATATATATATATATATATATATATATATATATATAGACATGCTTTCTGTTTTAGTTAGCGCAAGTATCTTTTATTCAAGACCAAATATCCACGCGGACGCGTTTTCGACTTGGTGGATGGGAAATAAATACTTTATTTAAATTTATTTTATAATGCAGCGTTTAAGACTACTCGTTAAAGAACAATAGAGAGCGAAGTGTTAAGGTCAATCGTGCATATAATAAAGAAAAAAAAAAGTGGCTTTTTATTTTACTTGCGCTCAATTTAACAATCGGGTCCCAACAGCCTTTTGCACTTTAACGATATAATCGATATTAATTGGAGGCAAGTTCGTAAAAATGGAAAGTGAGGAGAAACATCGAAACGGTCTACCGAATCGGATTGTTCCTAATGCAGTGGCTAATGAAAACATTTTTACGCTTTGGTCGCGTTAATTCTTATCGTTTAATGACGCTTTCGTACGATATACAGTTTTATCATTGCATTGACAATTGGTATTACAAAAAAAAATAATCGAATGAACCGTGCTGTAAATTTAATCATCCATTAATTAGTAGTTAAAGGTGCATAATTTCCATTTGTATAATCTGTACAAAAATTATGCAAAACTATTTAAAGAGCGACGCGTTTCAAAGCTTAAGTACCTTAAGTAGGTTAAAGTTATTGTTTTCATTAAAATAATTATTAAAATGTACATATATATATATATATATATATATATATATATATTTATATATTTGTAAACTTTTATTTCATCGATCTTTAAGCCATAATTATACATAAGGACAGCGCTATATTCAGTGCAACAGTGAAAATGTCCCATTTTATTTTTCTACGCGATCGATCCACTTGGGCCGAGCATTAGCGAAACATCGGCGGCCGTCGTTCATTAATCGTCGGGTAGGTTTAGAATTCAAAAAAAGAAGAAAAAAAAGAAAAAAAAGAACAAACAAGTACGTCTCGCCTGGCATTCTGCTCCAACTATAGAAATACAGTAGACGCCGAACTTGTAGCGAGATTTTTGTGAAAATTCCAGAAACTGTATTTTTGGCGAGCAAAAGAAAAAAAATATGACACGTTGAAATTAATGACTGCAGCGATTGACATTGTGAGGTTCAACTAGTTTATTAATAAGTTAATTCATAGTTTGGATCTGATTTTGTTGTTTGTTAATTAATAGCACGTTGCATTAAGCTTAACTTCTAAAACAATTGCAATTACTTTAGAAACAGTTATATTTATTTGTTAACAATAATCTTACGGAACGGGGCTTTATTCAATCTCATCCATTACATCGTATTCCCGGCTTTTGCTTACATATTCTCATCTTTCGGGATCCAAGTCGTTGTTTTTCACGGGAATAATGCAAATATATGCAAATGGCAGATTACATTATAGCCTCCCGGACGCAGGATAAAACATTCCAGAAACTATCCGATTTGTATCATAACAAAGAGAGATCATACAAAAAAAAAGAAAAGAAAAAAGAATCACCCTCGTCCCCTTGACTTTTTTTTTGTTACGAAGAGGAATAATTCCTTTACGCAACAGATCGACGTCCGGGCGAAACGTAAATTTTTGCCAAATTTCGCGTTAATGCACGGGGCAGGAAATTTTTAACGCACACCTGATGATAAATTAATCGAGGGCGTTAAAGTCGCGCATTAACGGCTCTCTAATTTGACGTATCGATGAAAATTTTCCGTGCATTGACTATTATCG
The DNA here is from genome assembly GCA_018907035.1 of Sycobia sp. Sy_11. Lineage (NCBI taxonomy): Eukaryota > Metazoa > Arthropoda > Insecta > Hymenoptera > Epichrysomallidae > Sycobia > Sycobia sp. Sy_11. The sequence continues at coordinate 5,672,078 of JACCIC010000009.1, read as the reverse complement.
GTGTCTCGTGAATCATTCCCTGATTTATGTAAAAACCTTGCTCCCAACGAGCGCGCAAAATTCCAGATTCATTCGCGCTCGGTAAAAGACCGATTAAATTCGTATAAAATATGGGCATTCTCGCATTGTTTCGATTCGGGATAAAAACAAAATCGAAACAGAATGAAATATTGCGCGGTCAAATTCCATCTAAACCGCTGCACACGTTGATCGGGCCAATCGATGATTTTCCTTATTCGGCTAACTTTTGCACGTACAAAAGTCACTCCAGGTAAATAACTGTACAATAATTATCAATCATTTGGGATGATAAAAAAAAAATGCCCCGAGAGAATTAAGCGCTGCCTGAAAAAAATCATGATTTACGCATACGCTTTAAATTTACGTTTTAATGTATCGATAATTTTGAACATATATAACCCAGAAAGCAACAATCGCTGAATCATAACAGTTTGTACACAATAATAATAATCTGTTGCCAATAAAGCATTTTATTTCCAACCATTTGCCATCATGTAAAATTTAAAATATAGGCAATAGGAATAAATGAATTATGAATGAATGAACGTTCCGATAAGAGACAGCAGTGTTTCCTCAATAATTGCGTTTGGTATCGAAAATCGAGGATTAGCTACTCACCCACCGTGCATTATCGAGAGGTTTTTTGTCTTAAAAATCTACCCAATTTAGAACGAAATTAATTTATACCGAGCTCGTTTAATTATACTTCACCTTATGTATTGCGAGCAATTCTCAGTCGTGTGCGCATATTGGAATTTTAGCGGGAAATAATACACGCAATCGGCGCGAATTGAGAACAATGCCTGTAATAAAGTACAACGTATTGTTAATCTCGGTATAAAACGACGCAAAAGATTTGCCAGGTTTTCATTGGAGACGAAGTATATAAAAATGATCGAATATGATAAAACCGAGGCGAGGAAAACGCGTCAGAGTTGGGTCCCCAAACGAAGCCCCTAAAAAGTCATGAAAGTCTTTTAAAATCGTCGCGATAGAAATGAATTATGATAAATTGTCCTCTTTCCTATTAAAATACAACATCGCTTCATTCATAACCTCCGTATTATTTGTCATTTCGCGTCGTGAACGCCTTTCCGTTGCCGTTCTTTTTTCTCTTTCGTTTGCGCCCTGCTTTTCGCCCAGGCGCGAATATTTAGTTAACCATTAAATTACATTTTGCGACGAGTTAGTCCCGCGACTGTTTTTTTATCTTTTATTTTTTATTTTGTTTTTATTTTTATTCGAATCTCCGAACTTTTATACCCTGGTTTTTGTAAATGATCGATTCGAAAAGCTGCTAAACTCCGACGATGGTCTTCGCGGGTAGAGCAAGTTTAGCTGAACCTTTTGTCCAGATGATTTATCACGAGGCCATGCGAGCCCCCGCGAACGGGGGTTGAAAAGGAAAGTTTTTCAGGCTTTGCGCTACGTCTCGATAATCCAGCGAGTCTGTTAATTATTTTACCAAACGCAAAACGGCCATTTTGGGATTTTATTCACGTGTAAATTTGTTATTCGGTTCGCGTGCATTCGTTGCAAAAAGGACGTTTCACACCTTAAAAGATACGCTCAAAATAATGCAATGATGAATAATAAAAAGTCAGTTGTTCTATGTTGTTTCTTTGCTAAAGCTTTATATATATATATATATATATATATATATATATATATATATATAACTTTTTTATACCTAAATTATAAGTCTTAATAAATTATAATCCAAATTATAGCGACTCCATCCGGGCACTAATTACCAAATGGAAAACACCTCAATTTCTCGCCCCGTCCTTGATATCGCTACATGCGTGCACAAAAGTTCTTATCCGCGATATAAGCTCTTGCTATAATAATAATAATCATAATAATAATAATAATAACACTAATAATTATAAGAACGACAATAATAATAATACTAATTGAAACCTTCCGAAAAGCCGAGCTACAGATAAGACCACCGATGGCTTAGCCGCGCACTTGCGGCCTTTAACGAAAAACCGTCCGAAGGGCTTGCTTGCTTTTTATTTTATTATATCGATACATTGTATAGAGACGATTCAGTAACGCGATGGTGGCGGCAGAATGTTGTCCGTTTCTAAGACCCAGTCTCGATCGATCGATCGATCGGTCTATCCGGAAGATGTGTTTCCGCTTGCTTCTGCATCTACGTATATAATGCTAGCGGGCGCGCATGTGTTTTATATGTAGATATGCATATATATATATGTATGTGTGTGTGTGTGTGTGTGTGTGTGTGTGTGTGTGTATGATGAAGCCATTACAACCCCTTCCTCCCACCGTTGCCTTGCAGCCGCGCGGGTTTACGTAAACCCGCCCGGGGATTCCTCGCGCGTGAGAAGTCACCTGGGATTTGTTTAATCTGGCTCGGGAATTCGTTAGTGATTCTCTCTCCATATCTCTCTCGCTCTCTCTCTCTCTCTCTCTCTCTCTCTCTCTCTCTCTCTCTCTCTCTCGCGGCTTCCCAGTGCGCGCGAGTCGTTGTTTATTATGTCGCCCGCGGGCCTGGGATTTCGAGAGTCGAGTCGTTGCGCCTATGCAGGAGTAAGGGACGGGTCGATTGTTTCGCAATGGGCCCAGAGATTTGGATTTTAAACGAGAGCGTGCGACTTGTCTCAGACTGTGGGAGTTTTTCTTTCTTTTTTTTTATTATACCGTTCCGAGGTTCCGACATTGCAGGCGAATCTTCGCGAACTCGTACGCGTATACGCGCGTGAATTTCCTTTGAAAATCGCTTGTGTGTGTGTGTGTGTGTGTGGGTGTGTGTGTGGATGGATATGCTTCCGAAAGAATTCAAGTGATATGGACCTTTTAGGAGATCGATTTGCCTTAAATGTGTATGCGTATAATATTTCCTCCGATCGGGCCATTTCCATTGGAACGGATACTTGATTTGTTCGAAAGAAACGCCAGCCGCAATAATTCAATCGCAAATCAGCTCCATGTTATCTATCTATATATATATATATATATATATATATATAAGCCTGTCATCTAAATCCGAATTAATCGACTCGTTATATACACGGCGAATTAATTCATTATACATGCCATGGCTTGCGCAACCTCAGCGAATAATGTAATTTCGGATTCGTCGGTTCTCACAATTTATTAATGCGTCGGCTTAAGTTTACGAAGGATATGAAGAAGACGAAGAAGAAGAAGGAGAAGAAGAAGAAGAAAAAGAAGGAGAAGAAAAAAAGACCGTCAGTCTCGCTTTCGAGCACCGTCGGAAATCTCGAGCGTCGGCCGTATAAAAAAAAAAAACTGGCACAAATAATCGATCGCGCGCCACGGGCTGCCAGCGCCTATATGTGATATATACAAATAATAATCACACGTGTCCTGGTTTATCGAAATCGCACTAGGCATGCGTAAAAAATATTCACGTTCAATTATTGAGGCTAAACGAGAGGTAAAATTGTCATATCGACTCTCTTTCACGATCAAAATTTGCATACATAACGGACGCTTTACAATCCCCCATTTACATCTCGTTTTTGTCCAATCATTCTTTGACAAGTTTGTGCATATATATATAACGTCGACGAGTTAACTCTCGTTCGCCTCTGTGATTTTTAGCCAAGTTCAAATATACTGGTATAGAGATTCGCAAAATCGATCTGCGGTTCCCAATAAAAACTCGGATCTATATATGGGCCCAGCTATATACTGGCCATTGGTTCGCCAAACGGATTCTATATATATATAAGACCGGATAAGCCACTCTTCACAATTTCCAGAGCTAAACCTCTCTCTGTCTCTCTCTCTCTCTCTCTCTCTCTCTCTCTCTCTCTCTCTCTCTCTCTCTCTCTTCTCTCTCTGTCTCCTTTCTCTCTCGCTAAGGCGCGGCTTTAATGCTTATGCGGCTTTAAAAGCTCGCGAGCGTCGGCGCGTGTGCTCGAAAAGAGCAAACGTCGTAACTCCGGCGAAAAGCTAAAAAGTATATTAAAAGGCGAGTTGCGCTGCTGGCCTCTTTCGTTACCATCGCCAAACGCTATTTCTCTGCCACCGCTCCTCGTCCCTACCCCTCCCCCTCTCTCTCTCCCTCAAAGAGTTTGCGTCTCCAGACGGCTATGGGAAAATAAAAAATGTCGCGTAATTAGTATCGAGTAGGGGCTCTCATGGTCGTTTCTGGCGGGTCGCCGTTGTCGCCGAGCGACGTCGTTAAAAGTTATCAGCAATTTGATTTTCTTTTCTCGTTTGACGTTAACTATATCCGGAGCGCTGCGGGGGCAAGGCTTGGTTAAATGCGCTTTTGGAACAAGTAATTGAAAAGAGTGGTAGGGAGGGAGGAAGGGCAAAAGAGAGAGAGAGAGAGAGCGGTGGAGGGGGGTAGAGAATTGGTAGCAACGAGCGCCTAACGAAAGCGATCGACGCGAATACGTTAATTGATGCGTGCTTTGTGAGAGGGAGCTCTTGGACGAAGCGCCCGTGGTGTCCATCTAATTGAAATAGATCGCGCTTGCTTTAAGATCCTTATACGGTATAATATGATGCGTAAGATATGTTACGATACAATGTCCGAGTACTTCGACGGTTTACCAATAATTCAGCTATAGTAAATGTGGAAGATTTTGAAAGTAAGCGTTTTGCCATATATATATATATATATATATATATATATATATATATATATATATATATATATAAAGACATAAATCCGAAAGCCTTAAAAATAAAAAGCTTATATAAATAACGATGACCGTAATATATTTCAAGTTTATATACTGAATATATAAATTTGAATGAATTCAAACGTGTTATTTCAATTTTATCTTTTTTTTTTCCTTCCATTTCAATCTGATCTGATATAAATAAGTCGAAATCCGTATAATTTAAAAATGAATAGATTTAAAAAGCAAAATTTCCCGTGAACTCATGTATACATATACATACATACATACATACATACATACATACATACATATATATATATATATATATATATATATATATATATATTTGGTTGGAACCCAACCAAACCGCGTATATAAAATGTCATCCGAATGGAGCTGAACTGGCGCGCAACGTTAGCCCCGTGGACGCGCAGCTGTAGCGTGCGCGCGCGAATTATCGCGAGCTGCGAGATTCGCGCGGGTAAATCAGCCGGCTCGAGTCGCGCGCTCTCCGTCTCTTCGCGCAGGTGTATATTACGTACTTTCTCGCCGGTGTGTGTGTGTATGTATGTAGAGCGGTACCATATGGTTCTCCCTCCCTCTCTCTCTCTCTCTCTCTCTCTCTCACTCTCTGTGTGTATGTGCGCGCGCGTGTGTGTGTATTTTACTCTGGCTCTTTCTCGACTCTCGCCACGCGCGCCGGTTTATCCACGTGTTTTTCTTTTTTCTGTCGTTGCTCTTTTTGTATATATTACGTACGGGGGAAGCCGCAGTGTCGCGCTGTCACGCCAGAGCTACATAAATATTTCATCGAATTTTACCGCACGTAGGAGACATATATATATATATATATATCCTTTTTGCGTTCGCTCGATTCGACTCGACTGCGAATTGCTTGCCTCCACGAGTGACTCCGAACAGCCCAGTCGGGATGCACGTAAAGGGGCGAGAGGGAAGGTGGCGGAGAGCGCTACAAGTGCACGCGCACTTTAGAGAAATTTTTCTAGGAACGCTTTTCACTCACTCACCTTTCACGTCTCTTTTTTTCCCTACCGTCTATATGGATTCTGCATTTCTGCAGCATGTGTAATTTCGGTTTTTTTTTCTACGCGCGCGCGCACACACACACGCACACACACACACCATTATCGCTTGAAAATCTGCCTGAATTATTTGCCATTAACGTGTGTGTGTGTGTGTGTGTGTGTGTGTGTGTGTGTGTGTGTTTTGGTATTCTTGAACATTTTTTACAAGTATTCTTTCGGATTTAGGTAAAAAAAATCGATAAAAATAATTATAATTTTGATCTAGATAAAATTCTATTAAACTAGTACAATCGGTGAAATTATAGAAAGTCAGCGATATGATTTTTTTTTCCATCGGCTCAAGATTCAAGTCAATGTGTTGGATGGAGACCTTCCGATCATTGAATTGGAATCATTGCCAAAAAGTTTTTTCATTATGTTGTTGAACAAAAGCATGTTTTATGCGAATCTTCAAATTTTCCTGAACTGAATCTTGACGATCATAATTATAAGATATTTTGGGACTGACATTTTAAAAAAATTTTTTTAACTTAAAAAAATAAATTCCGTATAGTTGTAAAGTTTATTGAAGGATTTTGGTATCAAAAGCACCTGCGTAGTTCTAATTCTAGTTCGAATCGTACAAAACATTTGGAGATACACGATTTTTTTTATTTTTTATTATTTTTTTTTTTTAATCCACGAGCATCATTCGGAAACCCTTCAAAAGTATCTTTGTGTCTAAAATTACATCATAGAATCCAGTTTCGAATGTAAAACTACACCCTTCACAGTTTCACGTACGCGCATCGCTATTTCGAGCTTAAATTCTGAATCATCTCCGACCTGCCATATAAACGTTTGAGTATTCCACCCTTGAGCCATTGCCGATATAAAACAAAATACGTATCGGTTATTTTGCCCCATCTGTAAAGTTTCGTCCCATTGGGCGACTAACACTTCGATTAAATTTCCATTATATTTCGCGTATTTCGCGTCGAAACGGATTCGATATTTGCATGGAAATTCGATTATTTTAATGACGAAATCAAGCAAAATTACAAAATTACTTCAAATTTCGAATGATATATATGAAAAAATCATAATATTACATCGAATGACACAGTTTGAAGAACAAGTATATCGCAAGTATTCCTAGTTACACACACACACACATAGAGAGAGAGAGAGAGAGAGAGAGAGAGAGAGAGAGAGACATGTTCACCGTTTAAATTTCCAACAGTCCTCTGTAGATATATAGAGGCAAAAGAAAACTTTTACACACACCTACACACAGACGACGCAACGTAGTAATTGCGTACGGTAAAGTGCGTAATCGAGCAGAGCACGCTTTCGCGTTCTCCATATACACACACACTCACGCACACGCATATATATCTATATATATACATATATATATATATATATATATATATATATATATATATTTACATGCGTATACAATATATACCTTATACCTCAGTATTATTACGAGCGGCGCAGCACCACGTGAGAGAGTATCTCGAGCGAAGCGCACTCTCTCATAAATAATGCACGCCCACAGGCCCATAAACGGGCAAAGTTATCTCTTATATAGCGCAAAACATTGTATGCATCCGAGTTATTTGTATACTGAGGCCACTGCCTGCCGCACATTTACTCCTTATATACCGACAACACTCGTATATATATATATATATATATATATATATATATATATAAATTTTGTTTAATTATTAATATAATGGATAAGGTAAAAAAATTATAAAACAGTGCATATATATATATAGTCACTACGTTTAAGACGATCGGGTTTCATTTGTTTCTTCTCTGCATCAAGTAAACGCTCTCTTCATTTTAAAAGATATTTTATGAAAATTGAAGAAAATAAATTATCCCCTGCAAAACAAGAAATAATTTGCTTGATAGTAACGGACATTTTTTTTCAGTGTATATAGTATACGGAATGGTCCGACGGACGACACATCGCGAGGGCACCTTTCGGCCGTTTGGAAATTTAAATTCCACTCAATTTTGTAAGGGCGGGGGGAGGGCGAGGCGCCATGAGGCAGCGCCTCTGAAAACATGTATAACGGATTCGCCTAAATTTGGGATAAGCCAATCGGAGGGCGTGCGGTCGAGGGGAGAGAGGGAGAGAGAGAGAGAGAGAGAGAGAGAGAGAGAAAGTTGGGCCGAGTTGCACATATAGCTTGGACTGAGGGAGGAAGAGAATGACGCGCGGTACCGCGGAAAAAGTGACAAGGGCTCAGCCGAGAAATTACGATCCCTCTGTATGCACGGTCCACTTCCGCTGGAAATTCTCACCCACCGGATTCCTCTCCGGCTCCTCGGCGCGAACTTCCTGGACTTTACGTACTCCCCTCATCCCTCCCTCTCGCCTCCTCCCCTCCTCCAACCCCGCGACCGTTATATCGAGTTTTCAACTTGCCTGGAAATTGGATTTTTTTTTTTTCGGGCGACACGATCGCGTGAGGGCCCGCGTGTTGTCGGAAATCCGATCGCGGGCAACAGTGTTGTTAGCCGGGGGAGGGCGATCGTGGGAGAAAAGTGCGAAATCTCGTACACGGGCTCTTTTTCGGCTGCGGGCAGGCGAACTTTTTGACCTTTTTGTCCTTTGAAAATTAGAGGACAGAGGGATGAACGGCGTGTCCTGTAGGCATCTTTATCGGGCAGGACTTTCGGCGATCCTACATATGACTGTCGTAAAAGTAAATGATCATCCGTATCTGAAAATCTAGAAGTTATATTCTTATGGTGTTATTGAAAAATTAGTATAATTGGGAGTTTTTATTCATAATTTTGATCGACAATTTTTCTATTTTCTCATCTTGATTGTATTTGTTTTTCCTCAAAATTTTGCACAATAATAGTTCTATATATTCATCAAATTTCAATATTAAAAAAATTAATCTTGTATATTCAATCAAATGATAATTGCAACATGAAGTCTCTTGAACTTTAATACGATTATTTAAATACTATTATATATATATATATATATATTATTAAAAAGAATAAAAAAATGAATGGTGATGATAAATGATAATATAAAAATTATAGCTTAAACGATGAGATTCAAAAAATCTAAATCAAAGTATTTCTCCAAGTTTTTTTTTTATATTCTTCTTGAAGAATGGGCATCTAAGGCGATCTACTTCGTATGTGATTTTATCATTTTTTGAACCAAAAAAAAAAATCTTATATACCGATGATCTATCATCCGATGCTTCTACGCAATTTTGCCAACTGTTGTAGCAATAAAATAATAAAGGCATATATATAGTGCGCGTGCGTTTCGAAAAATAAATCGATTGCGCGCTGGGACGAATCAATTGGCGCTCCCGGGGTGGCCCGTGCGAAGTTGTATAAAAAGAAGAGGAAGAAGAAGAAGAGGAAGAAAAAAGAAGCAAGGAACAAGAAAAGCAAGGCTAACCAAGCGAATGGGCAGAGGGGCGGGGGGGAGGATAAGAAACGCGTAGCTATGTATAGGCCGAAAATTTACGGATATCTCCGCGGCGGGCTGAGCGCGCGCGTGCTCCCGTTTCTGGCCACGGTCCATTTGCCTATACGCATATATATGTGCCCACGCTCTACGTAGAATACACGTGTCTCTGTGCGACACGTATATATATATATATATATATATATATATATATATATATATATATATACACATTATATACTTAGTTCTATATACTCAAAGTTTGGCATTTTTGCCGGGTGGCCCGCTCTCCCCCCTGCCCCGTAACATCCACTCGGCAGAGAAGCAGCGACGTCAAAAAAGGGAGGCGATGGTTTGGAAAAAGGTGGGATGTCGTTTGTTAAAAAGGGACGGCTCTTCTGCCTCTTCTATATAGATATATACATGTTGAAGTACTACATGTGTATATATATATATATATATATATATATATATATACAACTTCAATATATATATATATATATATTACAGAAGAGGGTCCACGTAGTTTGGTTTATAAAAGGGGGAAAGAAACCCGTGACTCGGTTATTTTCCAATTTTCTTGTTTGCGTTTATCGAACGCAAATCCCTCGGGAAGCGGCGAGATCCAAGAGATGTGAAGTGAAATTTTTCCTTCCTTTTACTTTTGCGCGCGCACGCGCGCGCGCTGGTTTGGCCGCGTCGGTCCGAACCTGTTCGAGAGCGAGAGCGGGGGCCAGGAAGAGAGAGAGAGAGAGAGAGAGAAATTTCTTGAGCATAAATATCTCGAGATGCGAAACTGCTGTCTTACGTAAGGCAATTTTAAAACACTTGCGACTAAACTGCTCCCGAATGACTGCGTCATTTGCTAGATGGCATGTATATGTACGTATATGTATGTATGTATATATATTTGTTTTGTTACAGCAAATTATTTTGGTTCAAAATCCCGCGATAATTGGCCCAGCGCGTTTTATTGTTTCCCTACACCTGTATATATATATATATATATATATATATATATATATATATATATATATATATAGTAATTTTCCATAATAACGCGACTAGTATGTAAATGTGTATCTAAGAATTTAAATTCTTCTCTTTCGCGTGATGAATAAAAGCCACACATTACCGTGAATGCGCAATGAGCGAGGAAAGGCGAAGTCATTATCGCTGCGTAATTCTCGAGAATTCAATTTTCAGCTATATATGTATATGTATTTATATTTTTTAATTTACTTTGTAATTATAGAAAAATCCATTTACCAGTCACAAATGGATTATGGAATGTGGATAAAGGCTGAATTTCCGTACACCATGGCCGTATCGTCTGCGTGACGAAAAGAACATGGATAAATAAATGAAAACTGAAACTCGGCTGGATAGACCCGTAGGTTGCGAGGAGGAAATTATTAAGCTAAAAATAACAGGGTCACGAACAAAAAAAACTACTCAGCAGAAAAGCTAAAATTAGAATAAATGCCATGTATAGAAATCCGATGTATTATCGAGAGGCTGGGATTTAGTCACCAGTCAATAAAGATATAATCAACATATCGCGGCTATTAAACGGACAATTTTTCGCACGTAAAATCTCGAGAATCGCGATGAAGTTGAGAAGAATTCAGTATAAAATTACGATGCAGCTGCGTTCGTCACTCGATGTATATGCGGAAAAAGGAAGTAAAACCTTACTTACCTGGACAAATAGCTCGAGACGACGATTTGTCATTGCGCGTCGTCAATGTTATTGTGATCGCTAGGATTGGTTGTCCGCTCGCATCGAATTTCCAAGGATCGCGCCAGTGGCCGAAATCAATCTGCACAGGATCCGAGAGCAATTTAACTTTCGAATCCCCCGCAGTGTGTATACGAAAGCGCGTCTCGCGTTTGGCCCCGTCGGGAAACCGCCGCCTCACGTTCGATTCGCGCTCATGGTCCGCAGTTTTGCGATTATACGTAGATATATATATATATATATATATATATATATATACACATACATACATACTCGGGTAAGGGAAATTAGAGCGAAGATAGTTACGTTGACCCCTGTGTCATGTGAGTAATTTTAAGAAAAATTGTGAAAAACTACAAACTTACTTTCTTCCCTTTCTTTGTTTCTTTCAAGATTATCGAATAGAATTTAACCCGCGGGTAAACGCGCATATTATGACTATAACATTCGCGCAAATAGAATAAAGCCCCTCTATATGAACAGAAACGTTGAGTATATACGTCGGTATATATATATATATATATATATATATATATATATATATATATATATATATAATTTAACAGTGTTGCAACGATTAAATAATAGTATTTGGAGAAATATTATATATATATATATATATATATATATATATATATATATATATATGCTTCGAGAACGAGTTTTCAGTTGCCCAGTGAAACCAGCTTTAATTCGCGTGTGTATGTATATATATATATATATATATATATATATAGTGCGGCTTAACAAACTGAAGAATGAGGTTGCGCCGATTCAAATATTATTTTTTTTCTTTCTCGCCCAAAAAGGTCCGGGATACATAAAATATAACGGACTCTGTGCTGTATACATACATACATACATACATACATAATATATATATATATATATATATATATATATATATAAATGTGGTGATAAGCTAAATTTTATGAGATACGAATGTGTGTCACACGTACGTGTGCCCGCAATCTTCCAGAAATTCCTTCCCTATCCCTTTCCATTATTGCGAAATCGTACATTGTTTATGTTTATTTCATTTATAACGACATCGGATTACGAATAAGGATCTTTTCCATTTTAATACAAAAATACCAAAGTACTGACCAAGTTTTTATCATAATATACATGTAAAAAGTGGCTTTCTATATTTACCTTCTCTCTCTCTCTCTCTCTCTCTCTCTCTCTCTCTCTCTCTCTCTCCCTTTCTCTCTTTCTTTCTCGAAAGTGTGACGTTGAAGACGCTCTTACGCAATAGGAGCTGAGCGCACGTGCAGCTCAAAACCCGCGTTGCATGTTCCATATATACATATATATATATATATATATATATATATATATGTATATATATATATATACTCGTATATAGGGACTGGCTAAAGTTACGGAGCACTTTACCTAGTAATTAACTGCGCGGCGGAACGCGCCACGACGCGCCCGCGCACTTTGGACCGTGGAGCTCCCCATCCTCCCCTTTCGCCCCGCCGCGAAGAAAAGAAATTCCCAGCTCGCACAATCTCTAATTATCGCCGTGGATCTGGAGGAGGGGTCCGTCGTAAGCTACATATCTCTGCTTGACGACGATTGCCCGCCGACCGAGTCGATTTTTCCCGTATAACGGGCGCCGGCCCGATGCCCGACGACTGTCCCGCCCGATCGTCGCGGCGCTTTGTTTTCCTAATTAAGGGCGTCGGGCGCGATTGTATATTAATCGAAAAATCACGGGAACAGCGGCCAAGTCAAAAGCTAGTTTGACTTCGGCATCGAGCTCGGATATCTCGTGAATTTGCCAGCCGAAAAGAGAGAGAGAGAGAGAGAGAGAGAGAGAGGGAGAAATGCAAGATGCGACCAATCATACGCCGGTTCAGTGGGCTCTGATACACTCGGAAACTCTCGGCGATCTCCCGGCCTTTTTCAATTTCCAAAAGCCGCGAGAACGTCGGAAGTCCGCGCACCGGCGTCTTATCGCACTTAGATAAAGCTTGCCGTTTGCGCGTGCTCGCATGTATCGGTCGGCCGTTCATTGATTTGCTTACCGGCGCAAGCAAGCGCCCATAATTATTGAACGCGCCGTTGTCGCCCCCGTTACTCGAGATTATCGCGCTCTCCCGGACAGGCGTCGCGCGCGCACCGATATTCCGACGTACTACGAAGTTTCTCGGCTCGATTCGGCGACGCGGCCCTCGGCGGAGTTCGTTACGTCGATCCTTCTATCGTCCGCTCTCGTGCGTTGCGGAATGCACATCGTCTGGTTGAGATCGTCATTATTTGTTTCTCCTACGGATATTTTGTTTGGACGAATGTCGGAGGACAATTCGTTGCTAGCAGAAATTTTTGCAGTTTTTATGCTTGATTTAAAAAAAAAAAAAGAAAAAAACCACAAGAGATCAGCCCAATGACGCTTACGTGCGGATTCGCAAATCAGATGAAATAAATTAAGTAATAATTTAAATAATAAAGTTTGGTGTGAATATATATAGGCGTCGTTTACTGTGCGGGGGGAGCTCTCTCAAGATTTTAAGGAATAATCCTCTCCCAGTCTATCTCTCTCTCTCTCTATCTACATATATATATATATATATATATATATATATATATATATATACATATATATCGTTGGTAGTCGTAAACTGAAGAAAAAGATGGACATAAAAGTGAAAACAAGGATGCTCAAATATAGTAGCGCAATTCTCTCGATATTACGCAAAAACGGGGGGACTGCTTCGGGTGTATAATACGATAAATAAACGGTGTACATAATTAAACTTTTAGCAAGAGCCTTTAATATATATGTATATATATATATATATATATATATATATATATATATATTCGAGTTATATACGTACACTTGCAAAATGTATGCCAGCTAACTTACGCGCACATTTCAATTCGGAAATCCGTTTTGCAAGTGGCTAAGAAATAAAAACTGAAAAGTATATATGTGTAAGAAATACGCGTGTCGTTGCCAAAATACGCGAATATAATATGCAGCAGCGTAATATATATATATATATATATATATATATATATATATATATATAATGCCCTTGAATTCAAACAATACAAAGTTCGAGCTTATCTTGCACCTCACGATTCGTGTTGCGCAACGGCTCGCGCTGGGGAGCAGTGCAGCACCAGCTGCTATATCCTATTGAATTCGTAACGAGTGTAATAAAAAAGTAAAAGAAACCGAGAGGCAACGAACGGGAGAGAAAGAGAGAGAGAAAGCGAGAGAGAGAGAGAGAGCGACAGAGAGAGAGAGAAAGAGAGAATCGACGGACTTCCAAGCGGATACCGTTTGACTCTAAACTATGGCAAACGAACGCGATGCGCAGCATCCGCGCTCTACACACACACCTACACACGCGCGCGCGCAGACACACATGCACACGCACTGAGAGAGAGAGAGAGAGAGAGAGAGAGAGAGAGAGAGAGAGAATATGTAGATGTATGCACTGCGCTCTCTCTTTTTATATAACTGCGTGCGTAAAGTAGTTACGAGGAAGAGTGCATTATATAATAGATAGAAGATCGGACCTGTGTCACTTTTTCACCTCTTCTGCCTCCTCTATTTACCGAGACGTTTATAATTCGCGACACCTTTTTTCTATGGTTGCAATCACGTTGCTGTATACATACATATATATATATATATATATATATATATATATATATATATATATATATATATATAATATAAGTAGGGGAGCCTCGTATAAATCTCGCTATCCAAGAGTTATTGGAATTTTCATCGAGTGAGAGAGATTTTCTTTTTTGCCCCCCCCCCCGCCCTCACGGGCGCCACTCGATTACTCAGTGTTCCCAGGTAGTGCTTCTTTCTCTCTGGCTCTCTTATTCGCTCCGCCTATTGTATTAACGACGCTCGGTAAATTATACGGCTGCGTTGTGTTCTTTTTGTTCGGGTACCGTTGCTCGAGGTGGGGGGGGGGGACGGGTATTTCATCAAAAGTCGCTTATTAAGCGAGAGAAGTGCTTTTTAATTATGCCGGCGTGGTCTGTTGTTTTTTTTTGTGTTTGTTGCAGTCTTTTTTTTTCTTCAATTTTTTTTTCTTTTATCAGTGTCACGGGAGGGGTGGGGGGAGTCGAGCGCGCAATCGACGCGAGCTCGACCGCTCGTTTCATTCTGATTCGTATTTATAATACGTGAAATTTTTAGATTAACAAAGTTACACGCCGCGTTACTTGCTGTAGCGGGATCAAGACGGCCGCGTCGTATAGACGTATATATGAATTCGAAAAATTCTAAATCTCCAATTATTCTACGCTTGTTAATCAATGATGGAGATGATGAAATTTCGTTTTTTTTTTTTTTAACCATCGGAACATAACCTTCACAATGGAGCATGAAAAAGAAATTGAAAAGGGTTTTTTTCGCTCCTTCGGCCTCTCGTATTATTTATATGGACGTACACGGTAGTAATGCTCGAAGTAATTATCGTCGTTACGATAATTGATTCAATCATGCTAAATGTTTCATTGTAATCATATTTCTGGTATCTTAAAATAAAAAATAGCATCACGTTGTAGATAACGTTGTGCAAGGGTTTTCATACACATATCTTTTCGTCTTTTTTCACCCGCTTGTTTTATTCAATATATATATACTTTTCTTCCGATGTTCAATTAGTGAAATTATAACTGTTACGATGTTTGAAAAGAAAACTACAATGGGGCCTGTTCACAATTAAAATCGGGTGTATTGCATACGATCGTGGGGACAGTGCCACGGCAACATTCGTAATTTGCAACGAGAACCGTTTAATATACATCTGTATCACAGTCCCGTACTTCAGCGTAATACGAGCTTCTTCCGAAAGCCGGAATCCTGCCGAATCGACGTTAAAATCGTCCATAAAATCGTTGGGAGTTCATAAGTGTATCTCCCGATCAACGACCGATTCATCGCTGACACAAAATAAAAAGACTTGGAATTTCCTTTTGGAACGAAGCGTTCCATTGAGTGTTGTGTATGTGTGTGTTGTGGTGTGTGTGTTGTGTGTGCTGTGTGTGTGTTTATGTGTGTGTTGTGTGTGTGTGTGGTGGTGTGTGTGTGTGTGTGTGTGTGTGTCCTGTGTGTCTATATGCATGGGTATGGAATGGCAACGCAGAGAACGCACAACTGGTTAGAAATGTGATGTCATGCCAATCAAATTTCTGGATAGCCTCATTAGTTCGAGAGACTTTTTCCGCGTCCTCGTCCCTTATAATACCCGATCCGGAAAATCGAGTCCTCCCCCCCGCCGCCGCGTCCCCGGCAATCGACAGTTCGTATCCTCGAAATCGCTTCCGTCCCCCCTTTCCTCTCTCGCTCTGAATCGAATTCCGTTCTCAATCTCTTCAACGAGCCCCCCGCCCCCGTTCCGCTCATTTCTGTAGCCTTATATATATATACATGCACCGCGCGTCGTATCGGCAGAAGACTGCCGTCGCGCCGCGCGACGTATTAACCAATCTTATACGGGGGAGTTTCATATCCGGAGGCGCGCGGCTCCTCTCCTCCACTCAACTCACTCAACTCGCTCAACTCGTTATTTCGTCCCTGCGGCACCCTCCCCCTCCCTTCACGGATATTGCCAAGAGAGAGAGAGAGAGAGTGAGAGAGAGAGAGAGAGAGAGAGAGAGAGAGAGAGAAAGAGAGAGCGAGGGCGCTAATTGCAAAGTGGACCATACTCCCTTTCTTGGTCAAAAGTTCTTCAGGCGGAGGTCCGTTCCCTTTAATACATTTGCATATATATATATATATATATATATATATATATATACCGATCCGATCGATCCGCGGGAGCGAGTGGGGTGGGTGGTAGTGGGGGGACTGGATGGCCGGGGCGGGGGGGAGGGGGGATGGATCGACGATGCACGCGCGCGGTCCTACGTACGAGCGTCGACGTTATTAGGCTCCCCTCTGAAACTCGCGCGATCGATGGCCGCCTCGATGTATTTAATAGGAAAATTTGTCGAAGGCCGCGTTGTCCTTTCCCTAATGATACACTATATACATATATAACCATGCGTAAAAGTAATTGGCCGATGTGTTAGTAGGTTGAGCATGGTAAGCATATATTGTACAGATAGCGTATAGAATGCAATTTCTTTCTTTTTTTTTTTTTTTTTTATAAGACAACGCTTGGGTGACTGACAGGCGCGGAACATATGGTCAATGTATACGATCGGGAATGGACGCTTTTGAATTGTACGGGGGATTCTGGATGGCTTTTTTTTAAGGCCTCCACAACTCGATTTCGTTGCTGGAAAATTCACTTGTCGAACAGCTGTTTGGATATTTTAGTAAGGAGTAAGGTGCAAGGAACGAACTTATGAATGAATTCTCGTACCGATGGACAAGTGGCTCGGGCGAGATTTTTCGGCGATCTATATTCTATTTGTAAATTCTAATATAAATAGAACGTAGATAATTCACTTATTTGATAAATGGTATATCCAAAGAAAACGAGGTCAGCGGTGTCTTTTTTTTTTTCTTTCGAATTGGCGACATTAAAGAAAAAACATCGTCGAAGCGTTCAAATGGGCTCACATTGGATATTGATTCTGGTACTATAGCGAGACGAGGTTTTAACGAAATTCTCAGAAATCGCATGTGCTAATAACAATGATAATAATTTACACATAATCCATATGTAAATCGACAGAAATACACTAATAATATTTGGATTGGATATAGATGTAAAATTCCTTCCATTAATTAAATCATTGGCTAACATTAACCACTCAAAATATCTAGAATTTCTAATGAATTATGATTATAACGACTAAACTTCTAACGACTAACAAAACTAAACTTTTTTTACACAATATATCGATCAACTTCGGGTACGAAATATTTATTTGTAGAATTTTGATCTTTCCCCCGTCGACTATAATGAAAAACGAAGAAGGAGAAAAAACAATCGGGATCACATGAATGTCTCGCGTCGTGCGCACGCACGAGTCATCCTGAATCTGAGGAAAGCATTATTCCAAGCATAATTTACATCCTCATTATACATTTTTTCTACGTCCACGAAAATCCTCCTGCTTCTTTCATAGGTTAGTACTGTTCCAACCGCACGGTTTTATACTGTTTTATTACTGTTCCACCGTGAAGGCTCGGCATCGCGATTACAATGCTATATGTATATAACAAAATCGGATCTTCATCCTCCCGCCACTGCCGTTCTCTAGAGTATCCTACAGTATCTTCTCGAAGTATGTTCTATGTGTCTATATATATATGTATATATATATACACCATTGTACATACACAACGTATAATCGGGCGCAAATTCGTTTCAAGTAGGGCGCAACCACAATCTGGTCCCGCCCCTCTAATCCCCTCTTGACCCTCTCGATGAAACGACGCGAGCCTTTGTGAGTTAATCGCGACCGTCCTCTCTCTCTCTCTCTCTCTCTCTCTCTCTGTCTTCGACTATATAATCACCGCCTCTTGTCAACGGAGCTGCCGCTTCCCTCCAACCCCACTCCATCTTCCGAGCAGCGCACCTCGTCGCCGCTGTCGTCCTCCTCCTCCTCCTCCTCCTTCTCCTTCGCGTCTTTATATACACGCGGCTGACGATGCACTCTCACGGAGCGATAATCCGAGGCCCGGACTGCCGTGTATATGTATGTATATATATATATATATATATATATATATATATAAGAGGGAACGCGCACGCACTGCACAATGCGGAGCGGCGAATTCGACGTCCCCTCGCGTGAATCGAAGCGTCGCGCCCTCTGTATGATAATCGCGCGCTCTGTACGCGCGTCGTGTCGTGTTGACTTCCAAGCCTTCACTCTCACCCCCCCCCCGTCCCCCCGCCGCCAACTATGAACCTCGTTCCTTCCATAATTCTGTATGCGCCGGGGTCCTGGATGGGGAGCTATGTATGGCTGGGGGAGGGGGGGGGCGTTTTAATGGACCGACTCGGAAAATCATCAAAGCTCCCGTGTTCACTTATTAATGAGGCACTGGCCGAATCATGACATCGTCAGGTTATTATCGTTATTATTACGATTATGATTATCATTATGATTATCATTATGATTATCATTATCATCGTTGTCGTTGTTGGTGCCGCTGTTGCTGTTGTTATTATTGACGACGTATGATATCGTTAGCGATACTCGTGCCTCGACTTTCGATCCGATTGTTCCCCCGATGCTTAGTCGTACGGAATTCTAGCCCAGGTAAATCAATATATAGTACAGTGACTTTCTTTTTATTGTAATATTAGAAGAGTGAAATTTCACCCAAACACCCCCCCCTCCCTCCGCTCCTTCGCTCTGAAGCCACCAATGGCTGTTACTTCTATGATCACTCTGTTATTCAATACTACTTGCACAATAGAGAGAGAAAGAGAGAGAGAGGAGAGAGAGAGAGAGAGAGAGAGAGAGAGAGAGAGAGATAGTGTTATGTTTCGAAAAATACGGGCGGTGAAGTCTACTTTATTCCCCTCAATGCGTTTATTTACTTTACAATTAATAAAATACGAGCGTGTACGCGCATTGTGCAATTCAATTACAATCCGTACATAAATATATGCGGAAAAACTGCCACGGCGAGGCGACAAACGAATACGTATACACGCGCGTACACGCGTACACATATCATTCCAAAACAATTTGTTTCCATCACTTTCAACCGATTACAGCACAGCTGATGCGCCGCGTCACGTACATTTCGCGCCCGTACAATTATCGCTTATACTTTTATTGCCACGAGGTCGCGGCATTGTCAATCATTATAAGCGGCTCGGAATTACGCCGTGCGCCCACGCAGAGTCTGCGATTTATGTTTTTAAAATACACATACATACATACATACGTATATATATATATATATATATATATATATATATATATATATATTTCGAGAATGCAATCAAAAGTGCGCTCGACAATCGAAACGGTTTTTCTCGTATAATTCAGGTTCGTCGACGAGCGTCCAGTGAAAAGTCGCGTAGTGGAGCAAAAAAAAAAAAAAACAAGAAGGGGAAGAAAAAAAGACAGACAGGCAGTGCGAGCGTGGGAGAGATCTGGATTTTGTTACAAAAAAATTGACTTTTGGCACGAGGTGGCTAAAAATGGGAGATTCAATTGTCATTAAAATAATGTGCAGAATAAACGACGCATCTGACGGATCTGAAAACGGCCGTGAATAAAAGAGCGGAGCACGTAGTGTATTATTATAAATGAGTTAGTTTAATAAAAATAAAACAAAATGAAAGCGGTACAAAATTAAAGTATAACACGTGAGAATATACAAAAAAATATTCTAATTACATTAGATTTATCTGAGTTATATAGTTGAGGCTATAATTGAATACGCAATCGATCGGATATGAAAGGATCTAATCTCGTAGCTCACTTGTTCATTTGCTAAATAATAATGATACAGCAACCTCTTCTAAGCTTATATGTCTATATAGGTGAATCGAACAATTTTTTTTTTTTTTTTTTGAGAGAAAAAGACAGAGACAACGAGAGAGAGAGAGAGAGAGAGAGAGATGCGCGAAAATCGTGGAATAACATACCGAGCGACAAAACGAGCGCACGGCGCGAAGCAGAGGCGCGAGAGGTCGAAAAGGCCAAGAATGAGTCCGTCTCCCGGACTAAGGAGGAGGAACAAAGGATGGCTAATTGTACGCGGGGCTTGTGGATGCGCCGATTGTACGCTTGTGAAAAGGTAGAGAGCGAGGAATTCCTCGACGCCTTTGTGTGTGTGTGTGTGTGTACGGCCGACAGTCACAATTTGGAGGAGGTATTAATTTGAGCTATTCGACGGAACATCTCTGTAAAGGGGGTTATTATGCCGCGCGCACACGATGTTATATTATATACTCCGATTGTGGCTGGGCGATGGTTAGGGGGAGGGAGCACTGTCGCTCAATTTAATTCTGACTCTTCTACCTCGTCCTGTTATACAACTGCTTCATGCTATTGAACTATACATACGAAGACGGATATTGTGCGCGTAGAGGTAATGCTCGGGATTAATAATTGTGCGTGAATACGCGTCTTCAAGAAAATGATATATAAAAAAAATTAGGGTGTGAGGTTTGCCCTGAAAAAAAATGGCATTAAACTGCGAGAGAAAAAAAAAAAATTAATGAGCATGACCGAAGCAGAGAACGAGTACGTACGAGCGCAAATTGTAGAAAATTTAGTTCCGATCAAGCGCTCCAACGTCATACACACCGCCCGGGTTTCGTTCCATTTGAATACAATCAACTCTGAAATACAGAGCAATGCCCGTATCAGTTTCACACGAGCCGCCGTACAAATTTAGCCCGACGCAATTTCACCAAATCCTGCGCCCGCGAATTGCTGTAACACGCGATATTAGCTATTCATTTGAAATAAAGTCAATCTTCGCGCCGATCATTACGACTTGCCATTTTCCACCTACGATATAAACAAATCCGTGCGGGCAAATGCGCTTTAATCGAAGGCTGATGCAAAAAAAAAAACAAAACAAAACAAAACAAAAAAAAAAAAATTTCTTTGCCCTCCAAAAGTCACTCGCGATAGCCGCGAGAGGGGCGAGTGTCGAAGGTATACGCCGCGAAAAATAAAATCCTCCGCCGTCCGCGGCGTCCACGTAGTCCGCGCAGCCACGTTATTAATACAATAGACGGCGCGTCCGCTGTTATACGCTACACCGCTGTACCCGCGGGCGCTCGATTATCATGGCGCGAGCTTCGCCGGCTCGGGCTCGCACTATGCCCCCCCCCCCCACTCGGGCCTTCGTTCCGGCCCGGCTTACGTAACTCGCCCACCACCGCAGGGCGGCGCGGAGGAGCTACGTTATATATACGTAAGCTTTTACTTATATATATATATATATAGTGCGCGCTTGACGGACAATGGCCGCCGGAGAGGCAGTTATCTCTCTTCCCTCCTCTCTGGAACTCTCTAACGTATCTCTATATATCTATATATATATATATATATAACTCTTTGCCCGGCGCCGTTTTTTGTTCTTTCCTCTACCGTTCTCGCGACGGCGGACAGCAGCAGCAGCAGCAGCATCGGCCGCGGGCACGCGCACCGGACGGCGGGCTATATATAACGCCGAGCGGGCCCGCGCACGTGCGCGTTACACGTTACGGGAAACGGAGCCGGGGAGACAGAGAGGGTGGGAGGGAAAGAGAGAGAGAGAGGGGGGGAGGAGAAGATTTGGAACACGAGCGCGAAGCGCGTCGCGACGTTAACGGGCCGGAGTTCGCCGCTCGTCTTCAATATTAAGAGCTATTGCGCAGGGTCGCGCCGGGATCGATCGTACCAGTCGACATTCGAGACAAAAAAAAAAATCTCGATACCTTCGATCGGTTACTACTGAAACTGTATATCGAGTCCATTTCGTTCCATAATCGAAAAAAGATACGAGCACTGTATTCGTATCATTACAAATTAAAATCTACTATGCCCGCAATTACGCGTGAATTAGAAACTAAAATATTTACGCTTTTCTTGAATTTAACGAATTTTCGAAAAGAATTTGAAATAAATACCGAATTATTTGAATTATCGTCAGAGTGCCGTTGTTGTCCAAATGAGAATAATAATTGCGATATGCACTGTTACTCAAAATAATTCGAATAGTTGTCATTAAAATTATACTTTATTAATATAACAATGAATTTATTCCTACAGACGCCTATTCGTTGAATGGCAGGCAATCTCAGAAATTTTGCTCCACTATAGCCGTAATAATTTCATCGATCCGATAAAACTATTTATAAGGAGTACGATCGATATTGATTATCATCTATCGGAAAAAATGCTTGACCAATTCCTCGAAATATGCATTTTTGCGCCCATCACGAGTGCGCCAGGTAGTGTAACACTACGTATAGGACTCGGAGGCACGCTTACATATTTTGGACCACTCTGGATTATGTGGAAATCGCTCCTTTGTTTTTTTTTTCTGTTTGTTTCTTTTTTTTTATTTTTATTTTCATTTTTCGTTTATTTCTTTTGCAGATGATCGGGCGAGCGCGCGACCTAAGCTATGTCAGCTCGCTGTCTATATACGGGAGGACGGGATAAGCCAGTGTCCGTAATGAGGGCCGAATGTAGCGGCGGCAGGGCTGAAGGGGCGGATGGAGAGGGCTAGTCGATTAAAGGCTCGCGATATTCGGTCGCTCATCGGGGGGGGGGGGGGGCTGGTTTTGTCGAGGCGTAGAGGTGCGGGCGACGAGTATAGATGTCAAAACGAAATCCATGCTCCCTTCCTCCCGCCGTTGTCCGTTCGGAGTTTGGCCATTTTTGGCCGTTTCCATTTAATTTTTCTTCTCTGCCGTCGTTTTCGTTTTTGTTTCAACTGTCGTTCCAGCGGAACAATGGTAGGCTTCGATTTCGAGTGGAGGTTTTTCTCTATCTTTTTTTTTTCATCGAGTCCCGTATCTTTTTAGGGGTAACGGTCGCGTCTGGTGGAATTCTATTTTTTCTCTATGCCGCCGGGATAATAACGTATGATTATTCGACGTTCTATCCTTTGAAAAACCAATTGACGAAGGCGCACCGCGTATAATGAATAATTAGAATTGTTAAAAGTAAATGATTAATTAAAATTTCTGAAATTCGTATTTTACAATTTCAGAATTCCAAGTTATGTAAAAGAAATAAAAGTACTTATCGTTAATTTATTGGAATTATCATAATTCTGATGTTACCAATTATTAATATCGATTTAGTCGAGGAGTAACTTTGTTTGTGTTAAGGAATAATTTTATTTAAATAGTCAAATGGATAGACTGGTTGGCTCGTACACAAAATGAAAAAAGTTTTTTTTTATTACGTAGAAGTATCTACATATTGACCGATTATAACTTTAAAAAATTCATTTTTTTAACACACATATTTCCATTAAAGTCAATTCTATATTTAATTAAACTATCGATAGTTAATCGATTTTATTAGTGTACAAGTGTAATTTATTTAAAATTTTAAACGAGATCATAAAATAGGAAACAAACTATAGAAATTCTTTATTGGTGTTTTTTTTAACCAGAAAATAAACGTATAGCTTTGGCGCGATTGACCAATTTACTTTCTACAGATTGCGAAATCAAACGTTTTTATCACACCTAAATTTTTTCAACTATATATATATATATATATATATATATATATATATATATATATATATATATTAAATCGTTTCAACGATTGATGCCATTTATCTGTTTATCCCCCCCCCCTTTCTCCCTACAAAATCCTTTGTTTCCCGGACGATGTAGAAAAATAAGTTTAGGAAATCCCGAAGCAAATTACGCGATATATAAATAATTCAATAAGCATACAAGAGTTATCACTGCGCTGTAAACTAAAAGGGATCGTATATTAAAACCTTTATATATATATATATATATATATATATATATATATCTACAAAGGTAGAAAGAATAATATATATAATAAAACCACAGCTACGGCCGCGCTCGTGCGGCGACGACGGCGTTTCATCAATCACCGCGCGAATTTGCGAGGAAAAAGGGAAAAAAAGCCGTACGGTGGGGGGGGGAGAGAGAGAGAGGTGGATAGAAGAAAATTCATGAAGCTCTCAAGCCGTTGGCGCAACAATTATTTATCCTCTCCTCTGAGCACCCCTGCCCCCCCGACCCTAACCCTCTTACCCACCGCGACAGCACCAGCGGGCTATAAAAGCGCGCGGCCGCTGTGACAAATTCTACATTAAGCGTGTGTAACGTGGGAGACCCGGTCCTTTTTTGCGATGCGCGTCGCGTCGACGATGGTAATAATATAGCGGGGCGTATTTAAGGGAAGATAAACGGGGCGGATAGTTGTGAGCCGATATGTGGGCCTCGTTGCAGCAATGGTTGGGGTCGATGCGAGTGATCTCCCCCCCTCCCTCTTCACTCCGTCATTCTTCTCTGACTGTAGCGCGCTGAGGAGGATATACAGAGAGCGATAGAGAGATGTTTAATTAAGCTCACTGATGTGGCGTTCCATACACCCGCTCATCAGAAGATCCGTTTTGGTTTTTAAGTCCCCCCCCCCCGCCCCCATACCCGCCTGAGTCTCGCTATTTTCCCGATTTCGGGAACACGACTACATACCGTCCGTTATATATATATATATATATATATATATATATATATATATATATATATATATTATACGAACACGTGCGCGCACAATTATTCATGGTAATCAGTATCGTTTTCAGAGAGCGATGTGGTGGGTGGGGGGTGATGCGAGAGGGGCAGAGAAGAGCTCGTTAGTGGTGATTTCGACGCAGCGGAAATTGTAATAGTTTAATCTCTTGTCTCTTGTGTTCGGCGAGAGAGAGAGAGAGAGAGAGAGAGAGAGAGAGAGAGAGGGAGGGGGAGGAGGCGCGGTTCGAAAGGAATTAAAAAAACATTTTCAGCTGCCTGCCAAAATTTGAATTTGCAGTATCGCTTACGAGTACTTGTTACACAAGATTGACAAATAATTGCCTGTATTCATTTTTGACAGTTCTATTTTTTTTATTAAGGTCGCTGTCGGAGTCAATTTTACTTATGCACCAAGTAACTTTATTAAATTAATTCTCCTCGATTTATTGCCTATTATTGCACAAGTTTTGCGTATATGAAGTGCGTTTTTTTTTACTGTATTAAGACTGAAAAAAAAAATTCTGATTACTGGCAGGATTAGTAATTTTTTAGATAGTCCTTTTTTAACCTCGATGAGCGTTGAAAAAGGAAAATGAAAAATTTGCCTACTACTCTACTTTATTCAAGTACGTCACATGGCATAGCCAGCGTTCATTAATAATACCAATCAAAATTCGAAAAATCAAAGATCCCAAACGATGAAACTAATTAATAATGCGCGCGTATTAGATATTCTCTTTAAAGCGCCGCGGACTTTTACCCAATCGGTATTAAAGCGGCGCCCGACAGCCCGTTAATTTCCACAGTATAAATAGTCAATGCGTTCAAATAGCATTGACACTGACGATACTTGAGTGCTTCATAAATCCTAGCGATCGAGATAATTTATAATACTAAATACCGTGGAACTCTATTAGAATGTCTCGTGCGATCCTTTTGCCATTCAAACACAATGAACCCCGTACTTTTTCCACTTCCTCCGATTTGAATATACACGATCTCATTGATGACCAATCGTTGGACCTCTTGGGCCGATTAGCACCGTCGTAATGCATTATTAAATGTAAGTTGAAAGAGAAACAAGAAAAAAATAAGTACGTGTATTTCCCCACGTGTATATCCCGACACTTTTCTTTTCTTACATCGCCGAGCCGCGTTGCGTAACGGCTAATATTAAACTTTAATCACGAATAATACAAAAAAAAAAAAATCCAGAATCAATGTCCGCATCTTGTTGAACGATTATTTCGGGGTGAAATCGCAATTTTTTTTTTTTGTTTGTTTGTTTCAACGTTGTTCGGACGTTTCTGGTAACTTATGCGCGATTCGCGACTTTTCTTTCTTACTTTAATTTCTCAGGCTCGACCCAATACAAATCGGACAGAGTAAGAATAGCAAGAGCACATTGTAACTTTTGGCACCACGTGATTCCTGTTGCGTAATGATAATATCGAATCGTATATTTTGTATATAAATGCTTGCCTCGTACATATCGTTTCGCGCCTAGTTCATGCTGGCTGGCTCACTTTTTAATGCGCCTCATAACTGTTAAGACATTTTATGTTACTGTAAGAGAGGCTCTATACACACACACACACACACACACACACACACACACACACACATACACACACACGCGCGCGCGCACGCACACGCATTCTTTCTTCAGCAGGGCGCGATTTTACCGTACGTGAAAAGGAAGTTACACCGATATGATGATAATACACAGAACCAATTAGTAATGCGTACACCAATCGTAAAAGTAAAAGTGCAATTTTAATGCGAGCCATGACGTAAAGCATGTTGGAAGGTGTGATAAATATTTTTTCCCGTCGAAATGATCATACCTCTAATATAATTTTACCCTAATATAAGTATACGCGATTCAAAATGACATTATTAGATTATTTTGCAATAATTAAATTAAATTCCGATCAGTCTTCGATATAGCGTGATTTCTCTCTCAATTTATATATTTCACTTTATAGATACATTTACAGATACATATACACACACACACACACACACATATATATATATATATATATATATATATATATATATATATATCATCGTATAAGACGCGAACGAGAACTTATTGCAAAAATTTCAAATTCTGAAGATGTGTCGGGCGGGCTTGTATACTCAAAAGAACCTCAAGCCAAGTTTCTCTAGTGCGCTTGGGATAAGGGTTCGCGGCGAAGGGTTTCGCTCTTATCTCCTCCCCCCCCTCCCCGCCCTCTTATCGAGTGGCTAGACGTGGCAGGAACGAAGATCTAAAGGACAGGTGGGCGGGGGCTGGGGAGCAGTTTTTTTCCCGTACCCAAGAAGTACCTAGGAAGCGTAAGCGTGATATAGACGATCAAAAAAAAAAGAAAGAATCGCAAACGACGACGTAGAGACGATGAAATATTCATTCGCTTAAAAGAAGCGTTAAATGTCAAAAAAAAAAAAAAAGAAACAGAAAACATACAGTTTTTTAGCTTCAAATTTAGAGAGACCGACAATTTTCGTAGGCAGTAAATGTGTTAAAAGAGTTTTTGATTGATCGGCGCTTACTTTAATAAAGGAAGACATTTAATAAAGGACATTAAATAATAGACATTTAATAAAGGAAGTTGAAAACTTGCAATGTTTATTTCAGGCTCGAACCTTGATTTTTTGTACTGTAATTTTTTTACTAGCTCACCGATTCGAGTGATTTTCCTAATTCGAATCAGTAGAGAAATGTACCGAAACGCTTTTATTACCGGTCTTACACGTTGCCGAAATCAAATTTACGTTCGAAATTTACCGAATTCACTATTAAGGTAACGTAGAGAAACAGAGTTTTTTTTTTTTTTTTAATTAGAAGCGCAATAATCCGCTGCCATTTGACTGTTGAAATTTGCGTAAGTGTTGTCGACGCTGCCCGATTCAAAATGTGAACTTTGCCCGGTTGTCGTGGAAGCGTTGCCGCGCTAAAAAAATAGAAGAAAAAATCGAATTAGAAACTGACCCGACTCGTTAAATTCGACGTCAAAATTAAGAAACTTACGACGATGAATTATCAGCAACGCGGAAAATCCATTAAACGTCGCGAAATACCCCTTCTTCGTCTCTTTTTAATCCGCCAATTTAACGCGAAAGCCATCCGTTCGGATATCACGGACAATTTGAATTCTGAGAGTTGAACCTTTGCCAATCTCGCTTCGGTTGCCACTTAATAATGATAGATTTCACATTATTTTCAAATTTAAAAGATGGCATCGATCTCGCAGAAAATTTTCTTCAAGCCGAGGCGATCGAAGCCTGGATTTTGCCGAGTTCAGCCTTATACGCGCGTATTAATAGTTATAAAAGATAGCTGTTCGTTGTGCGAGCAGCAGCCAATTTTATACGAGAGACCATTATCAGTAAGCCACCACGAGTTATCGATTGTCCAGTAAATATCGTGTCTATAATATTTTACCAGCGCATTATATATATATATATATATATATATATATATATATATATATATATATATATATATATATACAGTAAAAGCAAGATAACAAAGCTATAAGTGGATGATATTAGGGACATTAGAGAATCCCATTATAGATTCCTTCGGTCAACATGTCTGTTTTATACAATTGTAAACAGACGCGTTAAGCTAAAGGAAAAGGCCGAAGCAAATCCAATGTTCCTCGATTAGTGTGTACCCGTTGCCTGGATAACTTTTATAGAAAATTGGAACTATCGCCATGAAATCCTGCGTTTATGCGGGTGGTTAATGGTGAACCCGATTTATATATGTGTGTGTATATATATTCGCGTATAGCATAGCAGTCACGTGTATATATATATATATATATATATATATATATATATATATATATATATAAATACACACATATATTGCCTTTCGAACATTTTGCTCGGATTGCATTATTATACGCGATGACGTTTTGTAGTCGCTTCTCTCTCGGTCAGAGAAAAAGGAAGGACGCGGCATGGAAAATCAGACGACGTCGCATGCTGCCGTCGCAGCGTTCGCTCAATTCAAAATGAGCCGCAATTG
The DNA here is from genome assembly GCA_018907035.1 of Sycobia sp. Sy_11. NCBI lineage: Eukaryota > Metazoa > Arthropoda > Insecta > Hymenoptera > Epichrysomallidae > Sycobia > Sycobia sp. Sy_11. The sequence goes on along the minus strand of JACCIC010000009.1, from coordinate 5,643,002 downwards.
TCCGCGCGGATCGCGAATTAAGAAAAAGTGAACAAAAAAAAAAAAAAAAAAATTAAAATACACCGAGATAACACGGGTACAGGGCGAGGGATTTCTGGCCGGCAGAGTTGGGAACGAAATTCGTTAGCGCGCGCTATTTCATCGGCTTTTTAATTAGGAATACTTTGGACACACACACAGACACACGGGGAGAGAAAGAGAGAGAGAGAGATAAAAGTCGCGGAAATTTATATTACGTTTGTTTTTAATCCCGCGTTAGCTCATTGAACCAATGGCAAGTTAATTTTCGAACGAAGATGAATTATTTTCCCGTGCCTCACGCAAAAAAGAGCAAAAAAAAATTCTATTCAAATGGAATCAGAGAAGCCTATTGATACGGTGAGTAGTCGTGAAAAACTTGATATTGCCACGTGGAAAATCGCAAATTAGATACTTTTCCGTCACTTCTCCCTACCTCCCTCTCTCTCTCTCTCTCTCTCTCTCTCTCTCCTATCTCGATTGTGGAACAAGAAGCTCCGTGAAGCGTACCAAATGCCTTGTTTTCATACCAAGCGTAGAGAATACTTGGATAATAAGCATTTTAGATAAGCTGACGCATTACAACGTATCTTATACGTAAATTTTTTGCTAACTTTTTTTCTGTATTTTCGATCAAGTCACTTTTGCAGTATTTAGCATGTTTTTTGTCTTTTTTTACTTATTATTATAAGTCTTATTATTGCTAAGCTCTTTCATGTCTTATATTAATATATATAATAATTTCTTGAATGGTTTATAATATATTAAAAATCTAGAATTTTTACTTTATTATATTGTAATACGACGCGAAACAATGATTGTTATAAGGACCCAAAATCGTTATTTCAATAAATTTCTCTCTCTCTCTCTCTCTCTCTCTCTCTTTTGTCTCTCTCTTCCCCCCTTATTACCTCTTCAAGGAAGTACATCGATTCCAAAAATGATCGATCCCTCCGCCGCGACAAGGGAGTTCGTCCTCCACTCCGTTCCTTTTCTCCGGATCATTATCATTACCACAGAGCTGGGTGGAGGGGGGGGGTGGCGGTGGTACACCACCAGAGATGGCTTTGTATTTTTCATCGCGTTGAGGTCAGCTTTGATCTCTTGGGTATATTGGTCAAGTACCTTATAATGCTGATCTCTTGCATTGAATTGCATCATTGAAATGATACGTTACTTGTGTTAGTCAGCCTCATTGAAATCGATTGCATACATTTACTATTTATAATGTAATTTTATCATGTAAATTGAAACGCTCGCTTCTTTTTCTGTTACAGGTGAGTGTTCAAAGGCATCCCCTTGTAAATGTCGTTCTAAACGTAAGTATAAATATTACGGGATAGTCCGAGATACTGCTGTGCTGATGCGTGAACAAATATAGGACGGAAAAATTACAAATTCCAAATTACAAAAAAAAAAAAAAATCCCCTTTACGAAACCCATCGGTAATCGTTAAATTTGTTATTCTTTTTTGTTTTTTTATCGACTGTCCATAATTAATTAAAAATTGACAACTTCATTTCTCGTAGTTTCCGATTTCAGTCTATTCAATTCTCATTGAAAAAATTCTATTCAAACGTATCGCGAGAATTATTAAAAAGCCTTGATCGATTATTCACGATATTTTAATTATAAATATTAAATATTTCGAAAATTCTAGCAAATTAATAATTCTCGTATCAGTTCTGTACGAAAATGTGTAATTTTTCAATAAATCGATCCTTCGGGTAAATTCCTTTTTGCTAATTAAATGTTTCAAAGCGGCCTTTCATTATCATCATTTAATGACGGCCCATTTGCCATGCGTAGAATTATTTTAAAATTAAAAATACCGACGCCGTGTCTTTTTTCATTGTCGTGCAATTTTTTCCATAGCAATATTGTTCCAACAAAAAAAAAAGAAAAAGCCTAATCATATAGAAAGACCGCGCAAGTTTCATTATTTCGCACGCGGGCAACATTCGCTAAACATATAAATATCTGCTTTCGTTGAAAGGTCGCGAGTATATCGTCGCTCTATGTGCGCCGCAAAATTTGTTTGCTTCTATGTATGTGTGAGTATGTGTAAACGATGCCTCGCCGCGTCGATTGCCCTGAAGCCAATATATACCTATATATATATACACAAATGTTTGAATATAACACCCACGGCCGCTGTCGCTCTATATTGTTTAAATGGCCTATTTGGCTGAAGGCTTTTCGCGCGCCGCGTCGCGCCCAAAAGCCAATTTCAGTTTTTCGCGCCTCTGGCAATTGGAGAAAGACGAGCGAAGCTATTGTTCTGCAAAGGGGCAGACGATTTTTTATGTAAGCATTTTTGAATTTCACGTTTTTTTTTTTAAAATCTGCAACGAGCATCTTATGCGTGTATATATATATATATATATATATATATATATATATATGTGCGTATGTATATATATGTATATGTATATATAGAACCCTCTCGAATGGTTTGGCGTTACCAGATTGGAATGGAAAGGGTCAAAATTTACTTGTTGATACAGGTGAATTTATGATCAGATTCTGTACGTACCAGAAACCGTGAATTTTTTTACTTTTCATATGGTACCTAAAACGGCATTATCAGTTTGTAGTTTATATAATGTAATAAAGTATTTATCAAGGTATACAGTACGTACTTACAGTGAAATAAATAATTCAATTACATCATTTTACAAAAGTATATTCGAACAGACTCTTGAGGTCAGGGTCGTTTCTTCTACATTAACATAAACTTATTATTTTTCATGAAATTTGATTAAACCGACACGACCCTTTTGAAAAATTCGAAAGAGCTTTTAGCTCTTTTCCCACAATAACTATAATCCATAATAATGAAACGTAATTTAAATATAATATATAAGTCGGCACGCTGATGTACGAGGCCGAACTTTTATCCCCCCCCCCCACTTCCCTGTTCATCCTACAAAGAAGACACACACACACACACACACACACACACACACACACACACACACACCAAATGCTACGGGGATCTAAAGTAAATTTTGATGCAAAGTCCAAAACTTTATTTGCTTTGTGTGCTATATGGTATAATGCTGCTTTTCATTATACACGATGAATTGAACAGTGTTTTTTTTTATTTTTTCATTTTTCTTCGCCAGCTAATCCTTGACTTGCCTTTTCTCCTAACTACGAAAGTTAGCAATTTTTACGAAAACTGTATAATATCGCTGTCGCCAAGTATTAATTTAAATCGTAAGAAATGCCGCGCCTTGTGTATATAAGAAAATGTTTTCTGCTCCCTGTAGAATTTACGAATTTTTCCTCGAACCAGTGAAATACAACTGAATATATATATATATATATATATATATATATATATATATATAAGCTTTATGAACGGAGGGAGGAAAGTAGTTGAGAATCGCTTTGCTCGCCGCTTTTCTACGTGAGCGGACTTCGAAGAATATGTAGGTTTTGCGTTGTTTTGTACCGGTTGGCAACGTCCGGTGTCCGCTTTTCCTCGTACAACATTGATTTATATTTTTTATTTCGAATGCACTCGAGTCTTTTTCAAATGAAAAACAAGAAATTAAAAATTAAACAGATGTATAGTTGTAAATGTATAATTTAACAAAATTCTAATATTCAAGTGCCTGTGTAGTCTACGACTATATTCTGGAAAATTTCATCGATTCATGTTTTCTTACCGCTACTACCCACATTGAGCATCTTGACATTAATTCCACGGGCCCGTTGCAGTAAATTAAGCCTCGAAGCATTGTCCATTGATATAAATTACAGAATCTCGACAATTGACGCGCGTCTCTCGCTACTGTTGCCGCAAGACTTTTTTTTCTCACTTTTACAAGTAACACTCGTGCAGCACGGCATTGAAAGCGAGTCCGATTGTGAATTCAACGCGGGACGACCTGCGTGTATCATTTCGCGCCACTTTGACTTTCAATTGTCGCCAATTTTGACGAGGGGCGCTCGGAGAAAGGACACCGATCCAGCTCGGACGGTTTCGTTCAAATTTAAAAGGCGTCGCGAGACTTTTTCGTATTACCCGACTATCATCAAAACACCTCCGGCGTTCCTCTCATTAATAGAGGATCGCCGCTTGGCTCATTTGCGCGGCCGACTTCAATATTATTCCTCCTCGGCGTCGCTCAGCCGATGCTAAAACAGTGATTAGGAACGAATGGCATAATAATCGGAGCTGGCGCGACAGTTGGGCTAAGCGTGGCGGAGGCCAAGCGACGTTAAAGAAGCGGGAATGAATTGCAATAACGAGGCAGAGCGCGTTAATGCCCAGTTCGAGTGAAATATCCAACCTGGCGAGGGGGGGGGGAGTTACGAGGAAAGGAATTTCTCCGGTAATATGGCCACTTTTGTACGGGAGAAGCCATGGTAAAAGTTGACTAATTCGTAAATACTGGATTACTGGATGTCCTGAGAATGGGCGTGCGTTACAGGTACCAATACGCTAGGTCGTAAATCCCGGTCTGGCTCGAATTCTTCATTATTAACGGTCCATTTCACAGATGGGTTAGAAAATTATCGTGTCGAATGAACGTAGAACGTGAAACGTGGTCGGACTCAACGGTGCAATAGAAATGCGCCTCGAGCATCTTTCCAAAACCATGGTAGGAATAATCCAAATTGTCATAGATCGCATTACTACTTTCGTTGAACAGTAGCTTTTTCAAACCTCGTTTAGTCACCGCACTACATTCATCCATTCGCAACGTTCGTACTTGTTTCTTTTTTTTTTTTTTTTATTTTTTCATTGCTTTTGACCGTTACGCCCCTCTCGCGCGCGACGAGCATTCGCTTCACGAGCGTAAATGAATTTAACTCGACGAACGAGACTTCGACGATCTCTCGATTACATATTGAATGTATATCCTTAACAGTTCGTACAGGCACATGGATATATTTTAGAATTTCGATCGAAATCACAATTATTCGATTGTCGCCGATAGAATGATCGTGCATCCAGCCTGCATAAGCCCAACGCGTTAATCCAGATATGTACGAGCCGCGCGGTCGATGTTACCGAGGCAATAGTCGACTGTCAACGGCAACTGCCGACGATCCGCGTTAAAATTTGTAACACCCGTATATTAAAGACTCGTCAGCGTCGCAAGCTAATTGCCACCTTTACTGATTCTCGCTCTATAGCTCTCTCTCCCCCTCTCCCCCCCCCTCTCTCTCTCTCTCTACCCTCTCCCATCCATAAGCAGCGCGCTTTATCATATCCACCACTGGCGTTCAAAGTGTAAACGTGTGCCAACTTATAATATTATACCGCAACACACCCCTTCCACCTCCCTCCTGCTCCGTGCCCCAATCACCTTTGGCGGCTTATCGCATAAGAGCATTAGGTCGGGCGAGGGCGCTCTCTATGTAATTGAATAAAGTAATATAAACGCAACAGGGAAGTGTACATATAGATATATATATATTGACGATCGATCGTTGGCCCAGCGATGGCGGATCTCGGGTCTCGAATGTAGTTGGGGGGGGGGGGGTGCAAAGCTAAAGGGCCGCTCGCTCCTGTGATCTCTGGGCACATTATCTATACACGATGGCGGATAGTCCACTATGGTGCTCATCAAGCGCGCTGTGGTCGATGAAAGGGATGAGCTCCTTGTGTTATTTTTGTTTTTGTTTTTTGTTTTATACGTTGTTGCTGGTTCAATGTCATCGTTTGGATTTACTTTTCCGCGACCGCTGTGTATATTTTAATTTGTGGCTACACACACACAAACACACACACACACATATATATATATACGAAAGCACAATCGATAGCTAATCGAGAATATTGAACGAATGTTTTCGTAATTTCTCAATCGCATCCAAGACAAAATTTACTGGAAAGTTAGAATGGCCTGAGCTGTACGCGCGATATATCAGAAATTCAAACAAAAATGATTTGCAAGGAGGGCCAAACAATTGCATTTCGTTGTACCGTTTCGTCTTTAGCCATCTGTTGAGCTTTTATGGTAAGAACGCAGAGGATCCATCTCCAATTGAAATGCTATCCCGCGTGTTTCAGCGTAACGTGAAATATAATAGTTCTTTCGAGCTTCACATTTTGGCTGTCTTGAAATCCATCGAACGAACCTTAGTTAAATCACACCGCAGTTTTCGCAGAGAATATCTAGAAATCCCTTAAAATTTACTGATATTTCAATAATAATTTTAATATGCTGATCCCAGTAGAGCCGCAGATACATACATACATACATATACATACATATATATATATATATATATATATATATATATATATCTTCATACACTCCGTACTAAAAGAGTTCGTTCCCCGATCATAGACAACTTCATCGGACGCACGGCTCAATTGCACGAGGCGCAAATGACGCTCGAAAGTTCCCGATTTAACGGATCCTCCCGCACAGCGGGCACTCGATCCATATCCGACATATCCGAATACCAGAACGTTTTGCCTTCGACGAGCCAATTCCATTACCGATACCGACGTCTCGCTTTCCATCGACGGAGTGGGGACTGACTTTTTTAATCAAAGCGAACAACAACAAAAAGGAAAAGACAAGATAAACTTGCGTCCAATGTAACTCGAAAAGGATCGAAATACAGGCGCAGATACAGCCGGCGCTTAAATATCAATTAGTCGGGCACCATATATTACGAATGAGAAATTGCGCGACGGCTTTTACAAGGCGCGTTCCTCGTCATTTTCTCCTACCCCCCTCCCTCCCTCCCGCCCTCCCGCGCCCCGTCAACATTACGGCCCGCGCCGTTTTACAACTCTTCCCAACGACTTTTCGTACCCTTGATTTATGCGATATTCATAAACGCGGGCCTCGTAAAGCCGGAAAATTTTTCTTTTCAATTCCTTTATCTCCCGGCTCTGTACTCTGTATTATTATTGAGTGCGCGGTAGCGACCCAGAAACTGCGCCTCTGATAAATTTTTTTCTTTAATACCTCGCGCAAATCTGATAAAACAATAATGAAATTTCTCATTTTTAACGGCTGGCGCGCGGGGCTTTGCGAAATTAACGCGATGGCCGTGTAACTTAACAAATGTAATAAAATGGGCGGGTAAAATCGATGTCGTGCGTGGCTTGCCAGGCGAGGAAATCCGAGTTGGAATGTTTCTCCGGTAAAATTGTCGTTTGCAATCGTCTCCGTTAAAATGTCTAAAAAAAAAAATATGGAAATTTTGTTCGCTAAAAAATTGAGCCGGGATCGTTTCCATGTGAAAGTCTCAATTTGAATATATTCCAAGTTCGAGTCCGTGGCGGTATGCGTTCAAAATCCGAGTTGTCATCTTTTACGCGAACATTTTCATTATGGAATAGCCCCGGTCCCTCGAGCGTTTCCCCCTCGAAGAATGTGGGAGTTGGGCTCGTTTCCATTCCGGTATCTTGCCCGTCGAATTGCGCATCGTCCGCGTCCTCGAAATCCCAATTGAAATCCTGCCCATTAAAAACAGCAATCATTTCCGTTTAAAAGTTCGAATCGGAATCGCCTCGATTCAGCATTGGAGTTTGACGGGGAGCCCGTCCGAGGCGTCAAATTGCTCCTACGATCGATGGGAGGGCCTTTCAGGCTCAATTGCACCCCCTCCCACCTCGTTCAACTTCCCTGCGATTCCTTGGCGCTCTCGCTGTTCCCCGGTGCATCGGACAAGCGGTATTCGGATCGGACTTCTGGAGTAGGTATATATATATATATATATATATATATATATATATATAGCTTGGGGCTGAGTCTCTAGCGTAAGGGAGGGCAGCTAAGGAGACTCCGAAGGACAATCGAGGGATGTAAGGAGCGCGGTACGGCTTGCCAACTAATAGTCTCGGGCAATTGATTGCTCCGTTGTGTGCGTGCGTGCGCCTCTCTTTGACGGTCGGGGCGTTGAATATTCGATGAAAGACACACTGAGAATGCAAAATTAACATCTATATGGACATTTGTGTATGCACATGTATAAGAGAGAATTCAAAAGCTTCGTATGGGAGGGGGGAATGATATATATATATATATATATATATATATATACATATAGTACGTTGTAAATTGTCGCCACCGCTGCGCGGGGCTATCGGATGGATCGTCGGCGTTATAATGCTTGATTACGATGGGCACGCGAGGCGCTCACTACATAATACACGTTGTCGTGACCGTACAGGTCTAATGAGCCGTAATCGCAGGGAAAAATTACGGGACGGGGAGCAATTGAATAACGTCCATTTATCTTGGCGAGTATAAATTCATTGTACGGAGGTGTATATAATGTACGTGAATTCGAGATATGACAAAAAAAGAAAAAAGAAAAAAAATCGCATGAATAATATATGGAAGACGTGAAAAAGTGCGCCTTATTAGATCGTACTGTGTTTTTCGCTTTGATTAATTATCGTTAGGTGTATTTTTTATTTTCAGGTTAGTTAATTACAGTTGGATATTAGTCATAAGTGGATCTAATTTTTCTCTTTTTCTTTATGCCACGTTCAGGTTAGAACGGATTTATTTTTCTTCTATCAAGAACGGACAGACATTTGCATTGCAAATAACGAGAAATTGGGTGAAACATTTCAACAAAGTTTCTGAAAGCTTAGGAGGACTGTATGTAGCTAATATGTAAAGGAATTGACAAGTTCTCCATTTTAGTTAACAACTGGCTGAAGTTATTGCGGTTAGATTAAAAGTTAACTTAGTTTCTTATCATTGCAGTCCTTCTTTAAGCCACGTGACTCTATTAAAAAAAAACTAATAACACGTTTAAATGAAAAAAATGTAAAATTCAACAAATGTATAACTATGTATATATATATATATATATATATATATATATATATATATATATATTAATAACAATTTAAAATATTAAATATCGTTAACGATTTCTGTATATTTGAATCAATTACAAATTTTCACTGACAAAAACTGGGGAAGAGCTTATAAATTTCCGATAAAATTTTAGTACACGATATTTTTTTTTAAACAACCCTTTTTCGACCGAACATCAATTGTTACTTATTCATCATTTTTTGATGCAAGCGTCCGATGTTATTCAAAAAAAAAAAACAAAAAACAAAAAAAACAAAAACAAAAAGAAGAAAATACATATAACGGTTGAGAAGCGTATCGATTTTGTTTAATAATCTATACGGTAACAAAAAAAAAAACGACTTTACGACGTGAAAATACAATGAATAATTATGAAACGGAAAAAGCTTGACATATATTTAAAACGAGGAAATAAAACGGAGAAGGGTAACGGAGAACCATGCTTGACACTTAGTTTGATATACGCGCGGCGTTTACACGAGCGATCGGTAGTCATATTGCAATATTTTGTTAAATACGATATATCCTTCGATTCTCGGGCAGGTTTTCACGAAATAGCGAGCACGAAACGACGACAGCCGATACTTTGATAGCTTTTACATTGTCGAGATTCTGTAAAAATAAAACAAAAAAAAAAAAAAGAAAATAGAATCGTCTTACACTATACATTACGACTTTTCCTCGCATAATGAGTCATTCGATATAAAACAATGAGAAGAGCAAAAGCAAAAAATAAGGCGATTCCACCTAATAAAGAGGACTCAATATTTATGTATATACTTACCATCCCCCTCCTCATTAGATATAATAACGCAGTTATTATGATTTCTATACATATATTCTTTATTTTCGATGCACGATATTTCATTCGCGTAATCCGCGATTGATTCGGGGGGGGGGGGGTCGGAGGTAAATCAGCCCATCCGCGAATCGTTCGTTTCTGTCGGCGCACCTTGTCCGCCTCATTCTCACCGCAGCCGCGAAGAGTGCGCACGTAACAACGAGTGCACGTTGACCCATTTACCTGCCAGAGAGAGTAAGAAAGAGAGAGAGAGAGAGAGAGAGAGAGTGAGAATGAGCGTAGGAGAGAGTAAAAGAAAGTGAGATGCCTTCGGCTTTCTGCGCGTTCGCCTTATTCGTAAACTTAACTTGTATCTCTCTCTCTCTCTCTCTCCACCTATATAGAATTGGCCGTTCCCTCGGCAGGGTCGTGCACGACTCGTAATTTTGGTTTACTTGCCTTTATGTAAGTCTTTCCTTTTTTGGGTAGTTTCGACGCGTCACCAGAGAGGCGGAAGAAGCGCGTCCATGTCGAGATACACGTATATATATATATATATATATATATATATATATATATATATATACATATAAATGTATATATAGAAAATCAGTGATCAGCTCTTATTCTGCTTCGGCAAATTCTCTCCATCTATTGGAAGTGACCATAGTACATTTGTAAGGATTAATTTTTCACAATTTTATTTAGATGTACACAGTATATAATAAGTTTATGCCAATTTACATCATTCTACAAAATTATACGCAAAGATTATTGAAGATTCACGAAGTACTTGCGGTCAATTTTCATTAAATAATTTTTTCACGTTAATAATCGTTTTACGAGAACAAGTGAACTCGAGCAATTCGCCAATTTGGCGATATATCGCCAGATCGGGCAACTCAGTGCTTTCGATTTACAAGTATTTCGACCTGTCAGAATTAAATACAATTTGACGTTATATGAATTTTAATGACATACAATTTCTATTAGAAATATCCAATACGAGTATCACGAAATTCCTTTAAAATGAAAATATGTATTTGACATTTCGTCTGTGTATGCGTAAAAATCGATAAAGGTCGCAGAAGCATCGGGATACTCATTTCATCCTCGTTAGTTACAAATTACAAAATTTAACCACAGCAAAGAAAATCACTTTGAGTCTTTCTCGTTGCTGCTCGTAAATGAATGAAACATACTCGACGTATAATAATGACGGGCTTCCTTCGGAACGAACCCGACATGTTCTGCACGTAATTGCATACGTACTTTATTCGTAGATACGTTACTGGCTTATGCAAATTCGTATGTAGCCACAAATTAACGCTGCCTTCCTTTGTATTTCTGAAAGATTTCCGAAAATTGCGTAGTGTAACGTAGTGTACGTTTGAGATTTTTCATCATCAGATGAAGACAGTGTAGTCGTTTTACATGATATGCCTTTTTATAGAAGCGAAAGAACGTAATTTTTTCCTTTTTTTCGTCTTAAGCTATTTTCTGAAGGCCCTCAGTAGTAACAGGCAATTTCGTCTTGCCAGGCAGTAGCTGACGCGTTGATTCCGCCGTCCGTTCATGAAGAATACATAGCGGACTGAAATTAAAGAAACTTGGTTATACGAAGTGTATATAAATATATATATTCCACAAAATTCTTTAATGAATAGGCAGAATTCACAGGTAGACCGTCCCCACACAAGGGACGAATAATTTTACCGAGCGGTTGGATGTGAAAACATGTGAAAACAAAAAAAAAAAAAAGAAAAACACTTGGAGCATTTCTGTATCGCTTTTCACGATCCGCGACGAGTCCGCGGAGTTTTGATTGGAAAAGAAACAAGCACGCAGGAAAATAACAAAATTCATACACGATTTTCCGTTCAAAGTATTTGAAAATACTCGTTGAAAAATATCCCCTTTTTCCTGAGATTTTTATCACATTGGGGAATAAGGAAAACAGTATCGACGTGTTAATATAACCCAACGTAGACAGCGACAATTCTGCCAATTAAAAGGAGCTCGTTGGATAATTAGCCCGTTTGAATTGTTTCCGTTCATAATTACCAAAAACCGCGGATATGGAAAAACGGTACAATGAAAGATTAACAGGAAGAAAAGTTGAATTTTTGTGAAAAAAAAAAACAAGATTGACACAACCCGGTACAGAGGTAGCCCGCACTGTGGCCGATTCTATTAATTAAATTCCACAGCGATGCTTATTATTTGCCACGGTAATTATATTCATTTGTCTGTAGGAAACGAGCCTCTCGGCGATGAAAAAGAAAACTTGCAAGAGACGAGAAATTTTTCGAGCATTTAGCCACTCCAGTTTGTTGCCAGATTGGCCTCTGTAATGCGATTTTCCGCGCGAAACCGTTTCTCTCTCCCTACCTCTCTCTCTCTCTCTCTCTCTCTCTCTCTCTCTCTCTCTCTCTCTCTGTTATTTGAAATGGAAGCAGTCTCTTTCGCAATCTCGAGTTAATGAGTCGTTAATGACCGATTTCCTCACTTGGCTTTGGTTTAAATTTAACCATCAGACCGAGAGAGTGAGAGAGAGAGAGAGAGAGAGAGAGAGAGAGAGAGGGAGTCTGGTAATATAATTCATAGTACTCTGCTAACTTCGAAGGTCGGCGAAATTCCCGCTAAGGTGAAGGAAGCGCACCAAATTGATTTATTTGTTGGCTCGCGGCATGCTTTCAACTATAATAATTCTAATTCAGCTGATCGTGTTATAATTGCAGTAATTATTTTCATCTCAATTCGTATATTATCAAATTATTTAAATTAACCGCACGATTCGTTACGACCATCGTTTAATATTATTCCAATAGATTATCACGACATCGTTCAATATAAAGGATATTTATCCAATATTTAATTTTAATTATGAATCCGAATTCACGAGACTATTTTATATAATCAAAATTTAGATAAATTAAGAGATTTAATAACAAGATCAGTTTATTTGAGCATCGAGAAATTTAAGGCCCGCGTGAAAAAAATTTCGCTCGATTGTTGAAGTTTTCAAACACAAATTCCCCTTCAAGTAGAAGTTTAATTTCCATTTAAAATTAAAAATTTTCACGCTCCAGTATATTTCATGAATATTCAAGCGCTGCATAAAAGTGTTATAATTTTTTTTCCCTTCTTTCTTTCATCTGAATATTTATTTTATTCCGCAGCCTCATTTAAAAACTTTTAAAAGTTTTTCTATCATTTTATCATTGATTTTTATGATATGTTTACCAATTTGCATTTAATTAAACGCAAAAAATTCAGCGCTATGAAAATATTAATACACTTTTCATTAAATTTTTGCTTCTATTTTAAGCTTATTTTAGATTATAATTTTTGTTGGATTACGCGATTCGCAAGTTATTTAAATCACAGATATTGGTTATTAACAAAAAATCAGACACTGGTCAAATTATTTAAAAAATCTCGATATATTTATTTTGCATCGAAGTACAATTTATAAAGTATCTTGTCAGAATACTAGGTCGCAGTACCATGAGCTTACCGAATGACGTATACACAGCAAGAGAGAGAGAGAGAGAGAGAGAGAGAGACAGAGAGAGAGGCATAAAACTTGTACAACGAGACTCTTAACATTTCGAAGAACTTAGTAATCCAATTAAAAAATAGTTTGATCCAATCCACAGTACAAAAAGAAGACGATGAAAAAATATACGATCGGTATAAATCGTTACACAACCATGTCGTATACCAGCCGTAACGCTGGATAAACAGCCGAGTGAGAAAATGTCACTATACCGTACACCTGTCAGTTATACGTCCTGTAACGTATACGTTAAAGAAGTCGTGCGTTACAGCACCTGTGTCTCCATCTATAGATGCCTGCATTTATATATATATATATATATATATATATATATATATATATATAGAGAGAGAGAGAGAGAGAGAGAGAGAGAGAGAGAGAGAAAGCTAGCGAAGTCTCACGTCTTATACGCGTTATTTGGAACCGGGTGAATATACACGGGGAACAGTAGAAGTCACCCTCTCTCTTTCTCTTTCTCAATATATAAATGTATGTGTGTATATGTATATAAATATATATATATATATATATATATATATATATATATATTACACACAACTCGCGCTTCCTTAAATTTATATCTACACGTTATCTCTGCGGCAAATAAGGAAGAATCGTCGCGAGACGGCGGTCGTCGGCTCAGCCTGCCCTTCTCCTCTTCAAAAAACTTATATTATTCACGAACGAGAAGCCTGAATGCCGCGAGCACAGAGTTACCGGACTGGGTAAAAGTTGTTTTCTGGAAGGGATGTTTGGTGTGTGTGTGTGTGTGTGTGTGTGTGTGTGTGTGTGTGTGTGTGTCTGCTGGAGCATGCGTGTGGACGCGCGCGTGCGTTTTTTTCCCGATGCTTACGACTTCAATCGTCAATGTTTCCTTTGCTCGCCCGCCACTCGCTGCGGCGGGATTTTTCTTTTATTTTTCCTTTGTCGTTCGACTCGAAGTCGGTGTCACGCAGGGTGAAATACACTCGCCGTTGCGCAGCGCGACGTGACTTAGATATATATATATGAATAATAAAAGAACACTTGATAATAATAATATAAGAAAAAGATACGGTTAAATAACAATGGCTGTTCATCGAAAAGGCATTGTTTTCAAATTTCGCGTTTATCATCGTTTATATATGTGGAGTTCGATCAAAGGGAGTTAATTGTATTATAAAAAAAAAATAAACGAATAAACAGAAATTTCCAATTCACGATAAAATAATTGCAATGGTTTCTCAACATTTCAGTCAACAGCCAGCGGAGCGCAGATTGGCTACGCCTTAATTAATGAATTGTCGCGTAATTTGAATAAGATTGAAAAGGGATAAAAGAGCATTTTGTTAATTATTACGTTTCAATTCGATATGCCTCATTGTCCTTAGGTGCGCCGAATTTCGTCAATTCGTACCCGTTCAGCGGGTGCATCGCGAGCGAAGAAACGTTCCTATTCATTTTATACATGATCGCTTCTGATATCCATTCACCCGTGCTGCATGTCTTCAAAATGGTTTCGTTCGCCGATACGATGCACTGGACCTATTATTTTTTTTATTCAATTTTTTTTTTTACTGAATTTATGTTATACTTGTCATTGGATAGTCGTGTTGCATTAAAAATTTATTACATTATTATCATAATAAGGGTATGTACAAAATAATAAATTATATATATATATATATATATATATATATATATATATATATATATATATATATACACACACTCGTTTCATCGTAGACATCCGAAGAAAACGCGGGAAAGAGGGGTACTTTTATAAAAGTTGCTGAACCGCGATACGCGTTGCACAATCAAAAAGCGATTCCCCGGCGTTATTACACTTTTCTGCGAGAATTGGTAAAATGTTATTTCGTAGAAGCGAAGGAAGGCTGAGGCGCGATAGCGAGGAAAATAAATGGTTTCGTAAATGCATATTCGGTGTATTGAATATCGCAGAGGGGGGGGGGTAATGCGTAATTTTTCATTATCAATTATCGCTGCACAATGACTAATGTTGCGGTGAATAATTTATAATATACCATATGTATTGCGAATAATTTCAATTACTTTAACTCTCCCCATCCTGCCGCCCTTTAAAATTCAAGTACGTACAAAGCACAGATTACTCGCGCCCATTGATAATACGCATGGGGCACGTGTCGAAATATTAAAAAAAAAAAAAAAAAAAAATTACAATTTACGCGTTTCGCAACGAATCGCGCCGACAATCAATTTTGAGATGATTGCGCGACGACTTTGCAATCGATTGCCGTTCGACAAAATTTCTCGATTGCGCAACCCGCGATGCTTTTGTATATATTTCGCGCATTAAATACGTGAGCGCAAATGGAAAATTTCGAAATATTTCCTTCGTTCGACTCGGTAAATACATTATCCGACGTGGTGGGGCCGGTCTTAAAGAGTTTTCGCGCGCCGTTTTATCGTTATCAATACTTTCCGCGCGACCATGGAATGTTGAAGTGCCAGTGTGTTCGCAATCCTCTCTCGGCTAAAATTTCAAGCGGCCTGGTTTTCCCCATTGCGGGTACCTCGACGTTCGTTGCGATAAGGCGGCATCATTCTGCCGTTTTCATCTAGTTCACCGAGCAGCGGTAGATAAGAAATCGTTGAAAATTTCAATTTTTAGCGGAAATTGTTGGACGGGGCGGGGGGCAGCGAGGGTGCGAGAAACATTGAGATCGTCCTTCGAATCGTTACGGGGATATTTTTACAAAGGAGTCTGGAGGGCGGGGGGGGGGAGCCTCTAATTCGCAAAAAAGCGCGGCGATTAAAAGCGAGGAGCTTGCGCAAGCGCGCGTTCGCCTTTACTTTATCGATCGTAATGCGATGACTCGGTACATTAATATTTTGTAAATAATAGCCGTTACATGCGCGACAATTTACATAGCTATAAAATATTATATTTTCCGGCGAACGATACTCGGTGAGTAGCCTGCGTGCATATTAATTACATATGCATACGTGTACGCTTTATCGCCTCTGAGAAACCCAATAATATTCGGTGTTAAATGAAACTTTTGTCGATATACTCGCTGCGCTGCGTTCGACGCTGAGATGCGTTATCGTATAATCGGCGAAACGGAAACCTATCCGTTCGGACGTTTATCGTAGCCAAGGCGAAGAGACAGATTGGCGGGATGCGAAAGAGAGGGGAGGGGGGGGGTAAAAATGAAAGTTGACAATGAAGAATTTAAGCACAGATCGGCGCGACATTTTTAAACTGCTTCAGATAGGAAGAAAGAGATGGAGAAAGGGAGATAGGGCGAGAGTTAGAAGATAATAGTGAAGATAAAGAAGAGGATAAAATTTTTCATTAAAATTCTATGAAAGCAGTGTAGAATAAAGTATAAGAGTCCTTTTTTTTTTTTTTAACGACTTTAAAAACCGAGTCTGACATACGCACGCGCGCGCGCGTGTGTGTATGTAAATGAGGAGGCCCCCATCGCCGCCCACCCCAAACCCGCGACCGAAGGATGCGGGTGAACAATGATCGCATTACTTCCCTGTTTATTGCCGGCACTAAATTGTTTTGTGATAGACTAAGTAAGTGTCTGACGTATGCGCAAAATTTATACGCCCCCCCCCCTCCGCCCGGCATAAAACTGTCGCAATTCCGGGCTGTAAAACGAATGAACTTTCCCCTGTCTCTCTCGCTCTCTCTCTCTCTCTCTCTCTCTCTCTCTCTCTCTCTCTCGCAATTCGCGAGTCTGCAAAGTACGTCGTATAACTTTTATACGAGAGCAGCCGGGATGAGGAATACTTGGAACAAGTGTACATCGCGTGTATAATAATGCGTTTGTATATGCATTTTGCACGCCCCTCCACATACGTATACACAAAGGCATAGATAGCAGGCAGATACACACATACACACACACACACACACACACACACTGCACATATTTGTGTCATTATGCCGT
Source organism: Sycobia sp. Sy_11 (assembly GCA_018907035.1). Lineage (NCBI taxonomy): Eukaryota > Metazoa > Arthropoda > Insecta > Hymenoptera > Epichrysomallidae > Sycobia > Sycobia sp. Sy_11. Next base: position 5,625,896 of record JACCIC010000009.1, on the reverse strand, counting down.
CGATCGATGCGTCGTCGCTCGGTTCCGACGATCGAGCGTTTCTTGTTAATATATAGATATAAGTATATATGAAAGTGAATTTCATTACGTTCCCGTACATTGGATTTGTTTTGCTCGAAAAAAAAACTCCATCCGTTATGGCCTTAACATAATGCGACCATAAAGAAATCCCGCTCGAAGAGCCATAATGTCCTTGTTTACACTGATTCCGAGTACACGCCCAAGTTCGTTCGGCTCTATAAGCTCGAATCGCCTATAGCGGAACTACGCCATGTATATGTACATATGAATCTGTGTGTGTGTGTGTGTGTGCGTGCGCGCGCGCGCATCTGTGTGTGTGCGCGTGTTTATTCCAAATGAGGCATTACACAACTTATCTGGTATTTCGGCCCCGAATGAACACATTAACAGCTTGTTTTCGTGAAGTCAGGGTCTTCGAGCAATCCGGCATCTTTTTTCATGTGGTAAATATGGGAGGCAAATCCACGAAACGTTCGATTCTAGAGGAAAGTAAGATTTTACCTGAAAATTTATGTCGCACATCTCTGGTGATTGACAGATAACAAAACGAGAATCTGATCGCATATATATATATATATATATATATATATATATATATATATATACACATATACATAGTTTTTAACGAATACCCAATAAGTAATATGCCATAATACGTCCGGGCATCCTTTTCGTATTCCTTTAGAGATTTTTTCAATTTTAGCCTGTACTTTGATTTAGTGCGTACTGTAATTCAATGATTTCATCATTACAAATCATTCGCTTAAATAATGTACGCTATCACCGTGAAAACAGCGTACTTTCGTATTTATGCACTTTTTAAAAGATATTTTACAAAAACCAAATCGTAATGTTCAAGGACCGATTAAAGTCTCGGTAGCGATACAAGAGCAAAAAATTCTCTTTCCGAACTTGTTAACGTCGGCAATTGATACGGTAATTGGTGGAAAATGAAAAATTCATTTCAGTTACACCGATCGGAAAACGAGATACGACAGTTGCCGAGCTATCGAATTAAATCTGGATGGCGGAATTTTTCTAGTAATAATCACGATACTGTCTAGTAAATCGATCACCGACCGTGGAAATCCGATAAAACTACCGCAGTCCCCGATCAGATTCACAAGATTGATTGGAAGACTTTTCGCTTATAAATTTTCCTCGAAAATATTCTTATTTTTTACATTTTCTCAGTCCACGATGACAATTATACCGGCCGATATTATGATGTTGATTAAAGAAAATTTTTCTCAGTGCAATTCTCGTTAATTCCGACTTAAGGGAACGTAGACAGGGGAAGAACAGAGGTGGCTGCGACTTGTATATAACGCGCGATAAAGACGCGCAATAGCCATTAACAAAGGAACGAGCACCGCGGGCGCGTTCATGTTTATCGAACGCTCCCAATTGTTGAGCAATCGACAGACGCATATGAACTACCTAGGGCGCGTCGAACACATTTATATGCGCATGACGCTTGAAACGAGCGTCCTCGAAAACGCCGCCGTTGCGCCGACTTTTTTTCTTTTTTTTCGTTTTCGTGTTACCCCTCGCCTCGCCTCCAGCCGTCGTTCGACGCGACTCCTTCGTACCGCGGGTGCATGGGACGCGCGCGCGGCTTGCGCTTCGCGGGAGGGAATTTCGGCGCGCGCGCGCACACACGCACAAACAAAAGTAATAAAAGTAATTGTTCTGGATAGGAGTTAAGGTTGATAAATAAATACAAAAGTAGTTAGTTTTAAAATTAATTTAATTTATAAAAGTGATGGCATTGAGAATGAAGCTGAGTGGTTCGCGCTCGGAGGCTAATTTAAATCTATCGGCAGGTCGCTTATCAGCTGGCGAAGTAACCTCTGACGGGTGTTTATTATCGTTTCTATGGGTACTACAAATGACAGATGGAGATTTTAAATATCTTTTGTTTTTTAAAAATAGATGCTTTTAAATATATTAATTTTCTTTTATGAACATTTGATTTTAGAATATAAAACTTCCTTTTTTTGAACTGTGGATATGAATTTGTTCAATTTCATTTTATTTACCTTTTTAGTTTCTTTTTCTATTTTTTTTCTTTTTTTTTTTTTTAATTTTCACATAAGATTATATAATTCTAAAAACAATACATTTCATTTATTAATAAAATTTTCCAATATATTTTGGTGCACTCTGGGTTGTCTAACGACCATGACAAGTTGCATTCGTCATGCGTAGGCGACCTTCAATTACAAGGAATTACATTCCACGAGGTCTGTAATGGCCCCAGGTAGATTTACATCTACCTGATCGTACGACATAACGGCTACGAAGCAACCCTGTTGCTTCGCACGTAAAGAATCACCAAAAAATTGCTCAAATTTTAATTAATAAACTTATCTTTGGTAAGGATTATCAATTTAAATTATTTCATTTATAATTTTAAATCTCCATCTGTCAATCGTATTGCCTTACAAATTTTAACAGAATTTTTACAAACATGATTCCTTTTAATATTAATTTAACAATAATAGAGACAATATTTTAATATTTTGCTCAAATAAATTACATCAATTACGCATTTTTCTGATGAACTTAAATGAATACATTTTTACATTTTACATATAATTACATTATAGATAATAAAGTTTCTTTAATACAAAACAGTAATAAAATGAATAAAATAATTTAATAGGTATTCTGTGTAAATTCTTGTCAAGTACCTGTCATATAAATATAACATCTATAAAACATTGTCGCACTATTGGTGTAAAAAATAGTGACTCAAAACCATATCGCTCTACATAAATACAGATAAAACAAGATACGTCATGGGATGTCGTACTTCAATTTATAATAACGTTTAAAACCGTAAAACTATTAATGGAATAAAGTCAAGAGTAAGGCATTATTAAAGAGAGGAGAGAGGAGAGAGAGAGAGAGAGCGAGAGAGAGTGAGCCACGGACCGGAGGGTATCCTTGGCCTTCGCGGGAGCGGTCGGACGAGAGCGGCTTGACATCTCCGGCTTCCCGGCGATTCGGGATCGACCGAGCGCGACGCCGCCGAGTCTCCCGGGCTTCCCGACAAATTCCAACTTTGCCTTCTCTCTCTCTCTCTCTCTCTCTCTCTCTCTCTCTCTCTCTCTCTCTCTCTCTCTCTCTCTCCCTCCCTCTCTATCTTGGTTGTTACGCTCTGAAGCTTCGCTCGCTCTTTATTGAATTCGGCTGGTGGGACGGGATGTATAGGATAAAGGGAGGGGGGGGGCGGAGTCAATAGGAAAAAGAGCGTATCGAGAGTTTAGACGTTGTACTTTATCGAGTAATCGGCGATCGAGAGTATATCGATAAGGCTCGATCGGGGATCGGTGCGTGCACTTGCTCGCTCATCGCGACTACCCCCTTTTATTTCGCAATGCTTTTTATCTTCATTTTCAATTTTGACTGTATTTAGACAGGTCCTTGAAAAGCATTCTTATATGCGGACACACCGCTTACAAGCCAATTGCTCGCCTCAAAATTTTACAACTGGCTCTTTCATCGGCAGATCCGGCAATATTAGTCCCGCTGCTTGTTTCTACGATTCGTCGACGAACGCGTTAATTTGCCAAGGAAGCCCGTCTCCCATGCGATTCCGTTATTCATGAATAATACATTCGCTTCGTTCGATTATTACCGAGGACGATGTGTGTTGGAGATTTTTTTTTTTTTTTTTTTTGGATTAGTTTTAAATAGTCCATTTACTCACGACAGCTTATAGTTGTCGGATTTTTTTTTTTTTTTTTTTTTGCAAAAGATATTTATCGACGTATTATTTTTCTTTCTGTTACAGGTACGTACGCGTGTAAAGCTAAGCGAACTCGGCGCAGTCCCTGTGACTTGTAAGTGATATTTGACACGTCCATTTGCGATAGTAACGGAAAGGTCTTTCCAAGCCAGTCGACATACTGCTGTTTTCCTTTCGTTCGTTACAGATTGACGGTAAAAAAAAAAAAAAAAAAAAAAGAGTCCCTCGCCCCGCTATGAAAAGCAAAATTCGCGGCATCGACGAGAGCGAAATATTTCGTTTTTAAACGGCGCGTTATTCAAATTCAATTTGAATTTGAATGATCGGCAGTGACGAGTTGCCCGCGGAGGGCGGGGGGAGGGGTAGAGGTCGGAGGTAAATCGACTGTTATCGGTGCACGATGCAATGAAATAGGCAATGAGATAGAGTAACAAGAGAATCTTCGGATTATCAGAAATGTTCGTAAAATTGATTGTCGGCAATAATTCATTTGTAATTCATAATTGATTTGTTCGAAGACCCGTATATAGGACTTGGAATTTGAATGCGCACAATAACTTTGTATCTCCGCTTTACAAGTGCGCTGTTATTTAGACTATAACTGTATATCCTTCATAACTCTATATCTATCGGTTGAATATGGCATTATTATAGCGGGATTGAAGTCGACCTACGTATTATGGCATATATATATATATATATATATATATATATATATATATATATATGTATGTATGTATGTATATGGATAGATATACGAAAAAAGAAAGCCGAGAACGAAAGTCTCCGGTATATATAAATATAACTGTGCGACTGTTTCTCACTTTTCCTTTGCAAGGCCAGCCGGCTGGCCGACAGCGCGCAAGTGGCGGCGACAGCAGCGGTAGTAAGAACTGGTAACAGTCCGCAACCTTGCGGCACACATACGCACACTTTCAGCTATGTCCCCGCATTATAGCGTGATCGCGAGTCTTCTTCCGTGGATGTATATATATATATATATATATATATATATATATATATATATAATGGTCGCTCGTGGTGAACAATCCTTTGTATTCACCAGGGTGATGCGGGAGTCGTCTCGAGTCGTTAAAATCCAGGCGCGATAAAATCCCAGCTACATCTTATCCCCTCCATTACTCTCTCTCTCTCTCTCTCTCTCTCTCTCTCTCTCTCTCTCTGTCTCTCCTCCTCGCCTGCCTTCTCTTTCCGCGGTCGCGCGGGTTATAAAGTAATCTACCCGCGAGTATTATAAAAGTAAAGTGGCCGACATATAACGCATCGCCCCGGCAACGGCGTAGACGGCACCTCTTGAATATCGAACCCCGACTTCATTTTGGTGCGGTGCATTTTTTGCATTACGGTTCATTATTTTTTTTTTTTTTTTGAGAATGGTTGTATGTATTAGTAATACTTTGCGAAGAAAAGAAATTTTGGTAAAATGTATAGCGTTGATCGCCGAGAAATTCTTTCTTAAATATTACAGTCCTGGTCTTGTGACAAAAGTAAGGAAATTATCGTTTTAATTGTAAAAATTGTAGGGAAAGTTTTCCGATGACAGGATGTGGTAACGGCAAAAACGGGACTAAGAAATTAATTCTCCGCAAGCTTCATTGCAATAGTATTGTAAATTTGTCAAAAACTTCTCGAACAGCGAATAGAATACCATATGGGTCAAATAAATAATTATACGATTTTATTATTATATAAACAAGCAGCGTTTCTTTATTGGTTCAGAAAAAACTATTTGTCCAGTTGATTAGAGAGCCCTCAAATTTCATTCTCCCGCTGAAAACGTAAGAAAACGTCTCTTATTTTTTTTATCCGGTGACATATTACGTTGCAACGACGAGGGTACTCAGTACCAGGGCCATAAAGTTTTTAAACATAAATTAGAATTCTCTCAATCAATAGATTGACTTTTATCCCCATTATCGTAGAATGATAATCATTCACAGGAATATGGATTTACACGTGGATTATTTTACTTTTTCGTAAATGTGATTTACTTCTTAAGCAATTAGTTTACTTTATTATCCCGACTGAAGCCAGGACGGGGGTTGTCAATTATATTAGATCGTTATAAATTGTTAGTTTTCATATTATATCATTATATTTTATATCATTATATTATTATTAGTTTTTCTAGATTAAATATTACATATTTATTTTATTTTTGTATTATTATATAATTTATCACATGAAACCGTAACATACAATATCCCTTTTGACGTTTACTTCATCCAATGCGTTGGAATTTATATATATATACAGTAAAGCCCTTATATCCCATCGCCCATTTACCGAGCATCTACGTACCCTTTGACATTATGATACTTACGCTTGAGATATTCTTCCACGACGTACCGTTCACGCTAATTTTCATAATGGACTCACTGTACTGCACATCGTACTATCTACGTGAGCTCTCCGTTGTACCTCCATAAAGTAATCCATTAATTCTTCGCCTCGTTTTGCGGGCCGACTGCTTCACCGAAAACAGCCATTCAATTGTCATTGATCGAATCGTCAATTACACCGTTTGCACAGCGATCATCATTACTTCGCCATTATGGTATTATTTCTTTCGTCGTGATCATGATCATAATTACAATGAATTACGTAGTTTCGTCTATCAGGTGCCCGGATACTTTAGATATTTATATATCAAAATAAATATATATATATAAAGTTTGCTTTTATATGTAATTTTTAATCACCTTGCGTAAGTAAAAAATATTTAATTTCCGAGAAGACACAAATTCAGATAATCATTTGATAGTTGTAGTTATTACAAATTTTATATTATGCATCGATATAGTGCATTTATCGATATTATCTCGTTATATTTGTAATTTGTTACGCTCTCGCGTAATCTCTTATTGTCCAGTATTGCGAGTTATTTTTTAGCCCGAGAAAGGGAAGTACTAAAAATCGACCGCCTCCGCCCACCTGCATGAGCGCCGAAACAATGAAAATTCGTGGCCGCAACCGACCCTTTCCCGGTCAAAATGATCCGAAGGCAATCCGCTCCGATCGTGCGATTTCCTCGCGGCCTGTCCTTTTGTAACTGGCATACGAACACTTTTTCACGCCGCCTCGGCCACGATGAAGACGTATCTCGTTTAGACAATCTTGCCAAATATCCTCGTGTGTCGAACGTCGCGATTCCGTCCTTCAACCATTTTTTTTTTTTTTCAATTGCACTGCCTAGTCGGACGCGGAATCGTGGCGAGATTAGTCTCGAGCTACGGTGAGGGCACCGCCAGTGCGGTATTATTATCTAGACCATCGTAAAACTTCCGAAATAGACGAATTTCAAGATGGGATAATTAGTTCCTTGCGGAAAAAATCGGTAATGTAATAGAATAATATAATAGAGTAGTCGAATTTACGAAATCCAGTTTCTCTCTCTCTCTCTCTCTCTCTCTCTCTCTCTATATATATATATATATATATATATATATATATATATATATATATATATATATTTACATATTCTAGGTCATTGATAAAAGCACGTATTGTAGTATAACAATCCGGCGATAACATCAAACATAGCAGAGCGTATGTGCGTGTATCTATATTATCAGTTCACGTGCAGCTCTTGTAAAATTTTCGCGACGCCAGCGGTCGTTTATCGAGTACTCGACTGAAATTTTTCGACTGAAAAACAAATACATCAATACGGGTTACGAATGTTCGTATCTACTCGTTCGAAATCGCGCGTCCGAAGCCGCGCAATTCTTTCGGCAAATCGTCACATTTTATGAAATCCTCGGCATTGACATTGTGCTGGATTAACTTTGCACGGTATGTATATATATATATATATATATATATATATGCATGCGAGCGCGCGAATAACAGGACAGCGCGGCATTGTTGAAAACAATCCGCGAAAATCGCGCTCGGACCCCCCCCCCCCCGCGTCGTCGGCCCGACGTATATAAACGAAACAATTTCACTACGGGGCCCATTCGGCTTTTTGTGGGCGCTTGTATTCGTGGCGGGGGGCGTGGTAGGGGGAGAGCGCGTGGCGCCGTATTGTATCCGCATATACGGCCGATTAACGACGTGCCGTTATGTCCTCGAACGGCGCGCCGACGGCGATCGTGGCCGGGGGGAAGCGGTCGGCTTCGAAACAATCCGACGCCGAGGCATTTTGTAACCCATTCCCGCGGCTATATATATATATATATATATATATATATATATATATATATATATAACCAGCCGATAACTATCCCGATAAGACCTTTGTGTGGAAGTGTAAAAGAAAAAGAAGAAGAAAATTAAAAAGTGTGTGTTGGGGTGGGGGAAGGGGTCAAAGTCGAGGTGTGAAACGCCGAGTAATCGAGGTTACATATGAACGGTGGATGGGGGGGGGGAGGGTAGAGATCGAGCGAAAAGGGAATTCCGTGTTACAGCGGGTCGCCTCCCCCCCCTTCCCGTCTCTCGCTCTCGTCCCGCACAAGCGAAAATTACAAAGAGGGCTGGGTATCTATCCCTGCAGCTCGAGGAACGGACGATCCCCGACGAGGGATGTCCCCGCGGAACAGTTCAGCTGAGGGGAAGGGGAGGGGGTCTAGAGGGAGTCTCGCGCGTGGCCGATAGCCCGCTGGGCGTTCTTGTTCTTTTTTAATTCATCGTTTTTCCGCCACCCTTCCATTACGACTTCGAACTAGCCCTTCAGAATTTTTAGCTTGGTTTGGTCGATTCTTCCATAGGCATTTGTCCAGTCCCGATGATGATTACTTTTAACGATCTTGTTTACATACGGAATAACTGGTAATGATCCTGGTTTACAGATAGCCGTTTATTGATGGGATAATAATTATTAAGACAATATGAAGGCATATATATGTAAGTGTATGGCCGACTCTTCAATATTACATACAACATTGGCGCGACTATATGTTTGAGACAAATAATATATATAGAATCTATATATGGTTCATATAATTATTTTATTTGAATAAGAGGACATTCTTTTCACCTTTTTTTAACTTTTTTTAACTACAGAATCGTTGGACAATCGATAATCGATCAGTCCAGTTCTGTACGCGAACGAAAGCGAATGAAGTGAAGATATAGTAAGTGATCCACTCGTAGTGGGAACTCACTCTCTCTCTCTCTCTCTCTCTCTCTCTCTCTCTCTGTCTGTCTTTCTCCTCTAGACTCTAGATTCCAAACTTTCCCGGGAAGCAGCTCGTACTGCTATCTATGCACGCGACAGAGCAGCTTCGCTAATGTATCGCATATGCGTTTTGCGTTTATTTCTTTTTTTTTTTTTTTTTTTTTATTGACATTCGTGCGCAGCTCGTCCGTAGCGCCCTAGCGCGCGCTTTTTCGCGCCGTCCGCTCTGCGGCTGCCGCCCCCATTGCTGCGTCGCCGAAGGTGTGGTCGGACGAGCTTGATTCGAAATTTTTACCAAGCATCGCCAGAAATTGACACGTGCGAATTATTTATACACCGTGCAATGTCAAAATATTGGACGAGGCGAGAAGGGGCGAGCATTCAATGAATTCGGATATCGGCAAAAATTAGGCTGGCTCGGAGTGTAATCAGACGGATACACTCGTTGGAAGTACTGTCCCGGTCACGAAGCTAATTTTATCTACTCGACCTGCCTTCCGTTATGTACATCGATTATATCCCCTAATTCAGGACCGAACCCCCTTTCCTCGTATTTCCTTTTCCTGTCTATGAAATTCACCACCACCCCCCCTCCCCGCTCCATCTATGTCTCCGTAACACCAAAGTAATCTCGGTTCATTTAAGTTCGCTCTACGCCGGCGATGCATTTAACATGTGCGCGGCTTTTGAGGCGCTACGGCCTTATTCATCATCCCGAAACTCCCCAGTCAATTCTTCCTCGCCCTCCCCCCCCCCCAATGAATCCTCGATGCGAGCGTGCATTATTTACCGCGCGCGTTTTCGTTCGTCTCGGTCTCGGAAAAATAATCTGCCGATCTCGCAATCCGATAACCGTGAATTCATTAGAATTGCTGTCGACACGCAATTCGACGCATTATTCAATTTTATCGTATACATTGGTAAAAGCGCATAATTTTGCGAAAGTATACGTAAAATTAAATGAATATTTATGGCTATAATATCGGTAGAACTATAAGTTTATATTTAATTAAACTGCATAAAGTAGAAGAATTTCGTTATATCATTGTGGATCTTTATAATGTGCCTTTATTGTGAATCATCATACTGAAAAATATAACGTTGAGGAAATAAGTAAGCCTTTCTCTCTCTTTCTTCCTTGATACATTTTGTATTGATAGCATATTGTTTTCATACATTTTTAATAATTTTAAATAGGTAAATGACCTGCATCGTGTCCCAGATAATAATTATCTCTAAATATTATACTATAGATTATCTTCTTTTCTTTAAAATAACAACGAATGTTTCTCTTATGAGTCTTGAAGCTCGTGAAATACATATATCCATCAAATCAGATTTCATCGAACAAATAAATAGGTTCGATGTAAATTTTTAGTTTTTTCATTGGACAAGTAATACTGATCATAATACAAAATAAACGTAGTGAAGTACAAAATGAAACGTTCAAATTCCTAAAAAGTGCCTTCTAAGCTCTAACTGAAATTGAAATTTTTAATCAAAGTTTCATATAGCGAAAACTCGCAGTTTTATAATACTTCCTGACTGCAATATCGAATAATTCAATGAAGTCTCTTTAATATCGTCGGAGTAATTTTTTTCAGAGTCATCGCTCAAGGCCGACCTGTATTCAGCAAATTACGAAGAAGATAATTCGATTCACGAAATTCTTCATTATCTCCTCCACTCGACGAGAATTTCCAGAAATTCATTAAATACTTGCACTTTTTATACCCGTGTACACGGGATAAAATTCAATATTTATTTCTCAAGTTTTCATACCGCTATGTGCAATTAAATTTGGACGGAGACGTAACGAGGTGTAACGGTGGTATCGCGACGGTTTTGCTATTTTGGAGGGACACGACGGTTCGCGCACGATTGATGTCGCTAGTGTTACAATATCGTAAAATAGTCGACGAATTTTTTTCTTTTCTTTCTTTCTTTTTTTTTTTTTTTTTTTTAAATGAGAGCGAAGAAAAAGAACCGGTTTCCCCGGTGAACAATATGAAAAATGCCGGGGAGCCGATCGATTCGACAAGAAATATCGAACGACATTAATCTTCTTAATTTTCCTACGCCCGCATCCGCATCTCCGTCAATTTTCCTTTTTCCTACGCCCTCTCCGGCGATTGGGATACTTATACACATCTACACTTTTTCCCATTTTTACTAGGTTCTCGTAGATATATATATATATATATATATATATATATATATATATATATATATATATACCCTTTCGTTATTTCTCATCTCCTTCTCTCCCTTGCTCCGTCTCTTCTTGTTCCTTTCCATTTGCTCGGCGATGGGCGAGCCGGTAAGATTTCCTTGGGGAGGTACGACAGTCGGCTGCGTAACGAAGAGGGAAAACGATGCGAGGGAGAGAACGGAAGGCGAGCTTCTAAGAGTTTTAGAAGTTATATTATCAGATAGATGCGACTTTTATGGATATTCCTTTCTTCAGTTTGTCCCTTCTTTTTTTTACTTTCTTTCTTTTCTTTTTAATTCCAAGGAAGATAAATCAAGTTTTATCGGGGATAGGGAGCTAGTTTCATTGTGCCGGCTATAACGGTACGTTTCTAATATATAAAATTAGACGTTGTTAAAAATGCATAAGAGATTATTTTTTTTTTTTTGGCTTCCAAGAGCGAAACTACGTTAATCCATGGAAACACACGGAGAAGCGTTAAAAATATAGCGCAAGAGTCGACGTTCCATCAAGTTCTGTCAAACGTTTAATTGAGAAATAATCGGTCCTCGGCGACAATCCATCATCGTTCCCATCGGCCGAAGCATTCCTCGAATTCATTCGAAATTCGATTATCACATTGTCGTATTTGTTAACGCGCGGGCGTAATTTTTCGGTCGACGCGTTAATTACTCGCCCCGTTCGTAAGCCCGCGGTCGGCGCATTTACCTGACGGCCAGCCTCGTTTTGCCGAGAGCACGATGTTGGTCATACCCGTAGCCAATGTATATGGGCCGCGCGATAAAGACAGAGGGGGGGGGGGGGGGGTAGGGACTCTTTTCCACTTATGAATTTCTTCATCGTATAGCCTGGAATAAAGCTGGAAAGCAGAGGTGAAGAGGACGGCTAGGTCGAAGACAAAAAAGACGAGAGAGAGAGAGAGAGAGAGAGAGAGAGAGAGAGAGAGGAGAAAAATAGGAGGACAGAGTCCGACAGCCAGTCGCTCGTCATGCTTAACGCTCAAAGTAAACTTTCGAATGAATATGGCGGAACTCCGGGGTACTAGCCTTGGGGGGGGGGAGAGACTGGAAATCCCTTCGATCGCGAACGACCCGACCTCGGCGACGGGGGCAGTGCGAGGAGGGGCCGTAGGAGGGCGATGGCGATGAAAAAGAACCGAAAGCGGACGGGACGGCGAAAACAAGGCGAGGAGCCACGATCCTCTTTTTCTCTCTATTCAGCCCTTAGCCTCCCACCCCTCGTCATACTACAAGTATACCGGACGGAGTCGGGAATCCTATTTCTGTATATACCTCGCGTAGTTATACATATATATATATATTGGTTCTTCCGCTCGCGGAGTTTCGCTTGCCGATGCGACTGCGGGCGGGGAGGTGGGGAGGGGCAGATGGGTAAGAGAAGTTTCGCGCGCGCTTCTGGTGAATAAGTCTGTTTGGACTCAACTGGCTGCACGCGCGCGCGCGCGCGCGACCGGGCACAAGTACATCGTCTTTATTCTGCCGAAGATTTGGCAACGACCTTGTTGTTCGACGTTACCGCGTGAACTGGCACGGCGTGTCGTGAATTTTTCGAATCTTCCTGGCGATAATTGTTGACGATGGATCCAGTGGATTCAGTGGAAGTATCAAAAGGGCGCGTTCAAAGGGATCTGCCGGGAGAGGTCGCCGTTTTTCTCTCTCTCCCAGATGTATACTAAATTACACGGGACTCTGTTTTAATCCTCAGAATATCGGGATTTTACGCATTTTCAATGTGTATTGTTTGTGTGAGAAAGTGATCACAGGTCCCCCAACTTTAACCCAAACTGAGACTAAATGTTTGCGAGTCGGAGCATGCATGATGCATATGCCGGTACGGGACGGTCATGCCCATGTTAAATTTTTCATAATAGGAAAAAACTATTCTATACACATGGAAAAGTGTATATATATAGGTTTTTTGGGCCGCTGATTCCGATTCTGAAGTCAAAATTCAAAAATTCAAACTTTTTGATGAAAAAAATATGATAAATCCTTATTTCAAAGACTGCAAGTACTCACACTCAGTGCTATGTATTTATGTGTAATAATAATAATTAATTATTTATAATAATAATTATTATATATTGTTAATTATTATTAACACCTATCCATCATTCTTAATCATTATTCGGTACAAAATAGGCGTTTTACAATGGTTTATTTTCTGACGCATATATGCGTCATACCGATACTCTAAGGGCTAAAAATCTTTGATCATCCTGATAGAAGTAAGTGGATCGCGCAAAGGGAAAATCAATCATTGTCGATTAAAAAAAAAACAAAAAAACGTTTATACATTTAATAATTGGTCCAGCTATTGTCGTCGCGTATATCTCGGAACTAAATTGCAGACGAGCATATATAGACACCAAGGGAGAAACAATGAAAGTCCCATGGTGACAAACAGATTGATAGAAAAAATGAGAAAAAGAACCCGGGCAATACACTCCCAGCAGTGTATATATATATATATATATATATATATATATATATATATATATATATATAGATAGATAGATAGTCAATTGCGGCAGCGCGCTGCAGCGGCAAAAAATATCGAGTCTTTCATGGACTGCGCCCGCTCTCGCGCCGCTGCTCTTTGGCAACGGGCCACCGCGTAGCCTATATAACGTCTAAACTTATTAGGAAAGTTTGTCCCGCTGACGTCGGGCTACGCGGCAACGTCGAACGGCACGGCGAGTATCTTCCATCGCGAAAATAATAAGGTACACAGATCGTATTTCGCTTAGGCGAGCGCGCGCGCGCGCGTGCGTGTGTTCCGTTAGTCGGATGATAACCCGCGCTCCCGTTCGTTTCCTTGGATTAAAAAGAACGCAGTGACGAAGTTTGCGGAAACTGATGGATCGTCGTTGAGCATGGCATTAAAAAATGGCAAAATAAAGTACAAAGCCGGACTCGACGAAAAATGTTCTGTTGTAAATAATTTATTTATTCCGACGACATGGATTCATTGAAATTTGTTTCACAAATCCGTTGATACGTTGTCAATTGCTTCGGGTTCTTTTTTTTTTTTTTTGCAAAATTCTATTTTCCGCTCCACACGGTTCTGTTTACAACCACCGGTGGAGTCGCCGGGCTGCAGTCCCACCCCCCATCATCCGTCGTTAACTTTCCAAATTTCGAAGATCGTTCGATCGCGTCTACAATCGCAGGGGAATGATCAACGACGAACGTCTTTGTCTCTGCAAAGGTTTTTGACGCTAATAATTCTGCCTCTCAATTTTATATTTAAGCGTTATATTAAAATATATAATGACATAAAGATATTCCATAGTTTTTTGTAATTTCTTTTCTATTATTTACACTTATATTTTATTTATTTATTACAAAAGTACCAAAACTGACATAAAAGTCAATATTTCGATAAATAAAATCGGAAGACAAAGCCGTGGAAAGATATATTTTAAATATATTTAAATATCTCATTTGAATTTACAAATATTCTTTTGATTTAACATTTTAAGAAAAGATACAGAAAATTGTATATTTTTGCAGATTTTTTCTGTCCTAATTAGATATTATTACTAAATTTTAATAAATAATAGAACATTTTTTAGTTAAATTAAAAATTTAAATTTAGTTAATGTTTAATATAAATCTTTAGATACAGATAATAGAAAATTTATGAGATACAATTTAATTAATCGATTATTTCCATGTAATTTGATGTTGTACACAGGGAATTCCTGTTACGCTATATTATTTGCAATCAATCCAAAAATCTCTGCATCGCATAAATCGAAATATCGAAAAACAGAGAGAGATAGATAGAGACAGAGAGAGAGAAAGGGGGGGGGAGAAAGAGAACGATAGAGTCTATCGTGCGAACTTGACTCCATCCAAACTATTCAGTTCAACTATAGAGGGTGATATCGTAGGACGGCACGGTCCAATGAATAGATAGAGATGTGTATGGAGCGGATGCAAAGAAGGGGGGGGGGCGGAGAGGAGCCGCGCGGGACAAAACGTAAAAGCGCTCGGCGGCAGAGCTCGGAAAGCGCTCCCTCTCTCGAATTCCTCGGGCCTAACTTCTGACGCGTCTATATATATATATATATATATATATATATATATATATATATATACAAGCGCAGCGAACAAATGCCGAATGCCTTCATTTATACCGGGCTTTGTCTGGTTCGACTTAAACGTCGATACTGACGGGGAGCGCAACGGCTGCGATCATTGTTCCAAGTTTGCGCGACGCGTTCAGCGACCTACGCCGCGACAAACACTCACTCATACCCCCCCCCATCTCTATCTCACCCCCCCTCTCTCTCTCTCTCTCTCTCTATCTCTCTGTCTCTCCAACATACATACTCGCATTAGATCATTTATAAACCCTATCCGCAGCAAAGCGGATCGTTAATGGAGGCTATGGCTGCTCGCCCCCCCCCCTTCGGACCACCTCGCCGACCCGAGGAGTCGCTGCCGAGGGAGGAATGAATAAGCGACGGGGGCGTTATTTAACTTGGTTAATTACGCGAGAGTGTATTATAGAGCCGAGGGGGGCCCGCTAACGTGCCTCCCGGTTTCTTCGTACGTTACCTATGCACGTATATATAAGTGTCCTTCTCTCTTTCTTTATTCGCCCCCCGGGGGGGGGGTGGGGTGGGGGAGGGCTCCCTGCCTTGTTGCGCTTACGCGCGAGTTTGCGCTCGCTCCCGTCTGTCTGTACTTAGCGACTATTAATGACGACGAGCACGCGCCATTATACAGGCGGCGGCGTTAAAGTCAACGATCCCATCCCGCGCGCGCGCGCGCGTGTGTGTAGGTACATTGCGCCGAGTACTCGCCGGTGAGACGTTTATACGTATATAGGGGAGACGAGGTAGTTAACGAGAATCTATATATATATATATATGTATATGTATGTATGTATATGTGTATGTATGTATGTATGTATGTATGTATGTATGTACGTATGTATGTATGCACAGAACGGGTTACAGCAAATGACTCGATTTTCGAGAAAAGGAGAGCCCCTTACGGTCTGTTTTTAGTTTGTATTTTTTCAGTCTTCTGGACAATTTTTCTGGCTGTATACAGGAAAAGAAAATGAGAAGGCGTTTGTTAAGACAAATACACATCTGAGACTAATACTGAGTATTTGTATTTTTTTTTCAAATAGTCAGAAAAGAAAAAGAACGTTACTTTATGTATTGCTTATTATTGTTCTGATTCAACGTATTCATTTAAACGTAACCGGGAATTAGTTTTTAATAATTCTCTTCAAAAAAAAAAAAAATTTTCTATTCGGAATATGTGAAAAAAGTTAAGAGGAGAAGAAAATTGCTGTACGGCATATATTTTTTTTTTACTGTCGAAAACGAAATTTTCTTGCAACTATAAAGTTTATTTTTTGAAGAACCGTCGAATGTATTTTTTTTTTCTTTACATGGAATTTCAAGAGTGATACTCCCTGCTTTGACGACTCTATATAAAATTACTCCAATAGTTTTTAAATTTTAAAAGAAATTTTATATTTTTATCATTAGTTTTTTTTATACTTTTCATCAAAAATAATTCAATTCGACATATTGAAAAATAATAACTTACGTAACTAAAACCGAAAAATTTTATCTAAAACATTTTGAATTGACTCAGAAAAGTCCATCATAACACAGAAAAATCCATCGACTCTGTGCATAATTATTAAAAACATTCTTTTTTTTATATCTTATCGAAATTATTTTTGTGCATAAAGCTATCTGGCACAGAAACGTTATAAATGTTTAACACTTATTAATTTGGTAAAATTTTGGATATATTCTTTTTTGTTTTTATGATACACATTATTTTAGGCAAACAATAATACTTTTAAAAGCCATTCTGAATTAAAAGCAGGCAGATATAAACTTGTACTATAAATAAATTTACGTGTAGAATGCATAAAAAAATTTACATTATTCAATAACACGATATAATAGTTTTCATTCAGTTATTAACACACATCGTCTAAGTTTTATTATCTGTACAAGAAATAAATATACAATGTAGTATAATAAGATGACTTTCATAATAAATAAATGTATTAAATGATAATGTAAGGAGGAAGCATTTTTCTTTTTAAATACAAAGCGAGCAACCATTGCCAAAAAATATATTCAAATCTATGTATTGATACGGTCCTTTTTTTACATCTATATATATATACATTTCTCTATTTTTACTCTATTTTTACCCCAATTTTGCTCGCACTCGTCATTCAACCTTGGCTATCCCCATTAACGGTACGCGACGCTCGCGCCTGCGAAACAAGAAAACCCAAAAGAAAAAAAAAAAACCCGAACACGCTGTATCCGAGGCCGCCTGATTCGCGAACGTATTTCCCGCCAAAGCGGACGGGGACCTGCTCCTACCAAAGATCCCCGGCTAACGACCAAAATCACTCTTCGAGCCGAGCCACCTCGACGCGCCACCGACGTCTCGCCCAACGAAGAACGATATACGATTCTCTGTGCTCGCCGTGCCAGAGATTAAAATAAAAAGTTACTCAGAGAGATAGAGAGAGAGAGAGAGAGAGAGAGAGAGAGAGAGAGAGAGAGAGAGAGAAAGTCGTGCGGCGGGGTGTGGGGAGGGGTCCAAGCTCTATCGATATCCGATAATCCAGAGCGCGGTCGAGGTCTGTGCGCGCGCTCACGAACTCGTCCCGTCACCGCGGCTCTTTCCGGCACCGACCAGGCCTCGACCGCGAGATTAGGTTTGTGCTATGCACCTACATTCGGTCATTCCTTATACCCGGGGCTCCCGTGCACGATGGCGAATGCCGCGGCCATGTTTCGGGGTGGGGTATATATATATGTACACGTATGTGTGGTGTGTGTGTGTGTGTGTGTGTGTGGGTGTGTGTGTGTGTGTGTGTGTGGTGTGTGTGTGTGTGTGTGTGTGTGGTGGTAGCCGTCAAATGCGGAGATTATCGCCCTCGCGAGCTGTGCGCAATAAGAATTACAACTCGATTTGTTGACACCACATTATATATATATATATATATATACATGTGTGTGTGTGTGTGTGTGTGTGTGTGTACATACGCGACCGCCGGGCGCGTACGAATCATCGACGGGGGCGAGTTTCTTTCTTCCCCCGTCACTCCCGCGCGCTGCGTACCACGCGTTGTATATTTAATTGTCGCGGTTGATGGGGTGGAGGCGGGGGTAGGGAAAGTGTATGGAGGTCGCAACGACGGGGTTACCGCGGTCGAGATGCGCCGCGCGGCGCCAGGATCGTGCGTCATTATTTCAACGCCGTCCCATGTTCACGCTTATACGCGTGGGTAATATCGCTTAGCCCGTATTTCGTACGTTTGATCTCTTCCCTTTATTTCGTGTATCTGCTTTTTGCATTTATGGGAGATGATTCATGAGTTCGTAAAGGTATGGAAGTTGGTATGTATGTATATATGGAACGAATGATATGATTTAGCGGTTGGATTTTGTTTTTTGAATCGAGGGAATGAATCGATCGAGAGAGAGAGAGAGAGATAGTCCTATAGATAATTGACGATGGATATATAATATATCATTTTAGGAACTGCATATAAAATTAGTTTTTGACAAAGCGGAATCTTCTCGCACCTGTCTCACAAGGTCAATAGAAATGATTGTTTTAGTAACCTGTGGAATGATGACTCGTGAATTATATACAATTTGCCACTCCGGGGAATTTTAAGCAATTCCTCTACACGCGCGTGTAAATCCATTCAACAATTGATGAAAATTCTGTCAATACTTAGTAACTTGGGTATAAATTCGGAATTATATTTATATTATAATTGTGATTACATAGCTGCGTTTGTACTTCGTATTTAATGCCATATATAAATATATAGAAAAATTGCAATAATGCAAAGCAAATGACGACTTGGCGCAAGATTTTCCATCCCCGCGCGCCGCAATGGAAAATGAACGAGGCGCTCGTTTTCCCTCGGCAAATGATTTATTCAGAAGTTTTACGCGCCGCGTTGCCGACTGCAATATGCGAAACTATTTGCCACGGAGCACCTCGCCCCCCCCCTCCAAAACCCCCCACCGAATATATAATTGCGCGCGCCCGCGCATCACCCGTCTTGCCAAACTTTAGAGAGTTCTGGAACTTTTCAAATATGCTCATCATCTTCAAGCGCGCGAGCGCGCACACAGGGGGAAGAGAGAGAGAGAGAGAGAGAGAGAGAGAGAGAAACAGCGCAGCGCGATAATCCGATGAAGTACACTCAAAACTTGATTAATTATTATATATGTACGTGTATATATGTACATGTGTATCTATATATATGCAGGCGCAATGGCAAATATTATACACGCATAGTAGTTTCAGAATTAGAGCGCCGCAACCACCTGAGACGAATGAAAATGTTATATTGATAAAAACAAAATAATGTCATATAGAAGCGCGATAATGAACGAGCCGAGATTTTATATTCATATAACAAGATTAAATTCGCTAAAATTGCCCTGTATGAAAACGTAGGACCCGTGCTCAACGCGTGCTTAAAAATAAAAAAAAAAAAAAAAAAAAAAAAAAAAAAAGAAAGAAAAAAGATGAAAGTAGAAAAGCAAACTCCAAACATTTCGACGTAGTCTCCTACCCCTTGTGTCAATAATCCAAAACCATTACATACAAACGGGTGCGCTCACACACACACACACACACACACACACGCGCGCGCCATCTCTACACGAGATACACAAACTTTGTAGCCCATATAATTCACCAAAATCACGCGGTGGATTATTTACAGACATGGCGTAAAATGTATCGTTCTATTTGTATAGATCGTACCGTGTGGATGCTATACGCTTTATTATCGAACTTCTCGTCAAAATATTATCTACCAAGGCAATTCGTCTCTTAAACTTCTTTAATTAAATCTTTCTTTCGACTATCGGTAATTTTTTCGAATACATAAAATCTGTGGAAAAAAATTAAAAAAAGAAAAAAAAAAAGGAAACCATCCGCAAGCACAATTTTGAAAAACACCCTTCACTTTCTCTCTTTATTACGCTACAATTCATCGACGTCCAGAATTTCTAAGATATTCAGGACAAACGTCGAGACGACACGAATTACACTCGCGCCCTGCTGCGAATCTCGACGAACGAGAGCTTCTCTCCCCCCCCCCCCAGCTCGCCACCTGTCCACCCCCCCCGGGCACTTTCCATAGCGTCAGCAGAACCCTCGACGCAGCGCAATTCAATTGTCGTTGTCGCGCGTGTTCGCGCCGCAGCACTGCGGGAGTCGTCGGTATCGCGCCCCTCCCCCTCCCCCCGCCGTTAAGGACGTGCCTCATGAATATTTACATCGGACGTAGGCGTCGTCGACCAAGCGCCGCGACTATCGATCGCTCGCGATAGTGCGCGATAAAGTATACGCGAATCGGAGAGATTCGCGATCGTTGATCTTGTCGTGGGACGAGCTGCCGTGATTTTACGTTTTTGCGCGTACAATGGAATTGTCCTCGTAATTGCGGAGCGCGTGTGGCGCGCCCGCGCCGCGGCCACGACGCGAGGGCTTCGTCCTGCATTCCGACGGATACTTGTCCAGCTACGGATAATTTCGTCAACGCGAAAAATGAATTTACATCTCGATTGAAACGGAAATAGAACTCGTCGACACGATCGTAAAGAGATTTATCGGCTTCGCAGCCATAGCTAATGTGAAGACGTTACCACATTGTTTGCAGGGAGCCACGTACAGATCGTCTTCTCGCCTTTCCATTTCGTATCTTCTTTTCGACCAGCGGTTATGAGAATTACGTGTGACTTTATTCCGATTAATATCGAGCGTATATATATTGCAGAATTGGAGGAGCTTATGCGCCGACGTTCGACGTTATGGCTTTGCGGGAAGAATACAAGAAACAAAGTCGCGCTGGCGTTCGACTAGTTTTTACGGCAAATTAAGAGTGTGCGATAACTCGGAGCTTCGAATGATACATCGATATATATATATATATATATATATATATATATATATATAATCTGGTACGATAAAAATCATACCCCCCCCCCCAAGAATTTAACCAGAACGACGTATGTTCAAACGGTGGATACATCCTTCGGTTACGAAAGTTTTTTCGAATTTTGGAGGCGGTTCAGCCGTCCACGTCACCATTCCCGGCGATTATAGCCGATCGAGGATCGATCCCAGGAACGATATGTTCGAGCTATGCACGAAGCGCATGCTAATGTAATGGACGGTCGTCAATCGCGAATGGTCGCGGGGCGTGGGCGCCGGCAGCGGGCAATGCGCGACACGGCGGTCAACCCCGTACGTATTGCATGCGGAAACGCGCACCTTCTTGCGAGAGAGAGAGAGAGAGCGAGAGAGGCAGAGAGAGAGAGAGAGAGAGAGAGAGAGAGAGAGAGAGGAGAGAGAGAAACCTAAATAGATAGAGATACGGAATGGACACACACACACACACACATTCTCTCTCTCCTCTCTCTCTCTCTCTCTCTCTCTCTCTCTCTCTCTCTCTCTCTCTCTCTCTCTCTCACTGCCTTAAATCGGCTAATAGGCCCCCGCATCCTCGACGACTCCGTTATAACCCTGAAATCGAAGCAGAGGTGGATTATATGCGCTCGCCTCTCGATTAGTAGAGCCATCATTCCTCGCTGGCAAACTCGACTTTGTACTTTCGCACCATCCCCTCTCCAAGTTTCTTCCGTGCATATATATATATATATATATATATATATATATATATATATATATATACATAATCCTCTAAATCGATTGCCATTGTCGGCTCCCAGGGGAGAATATTATACCCGCAACGCAGGAGAAAATTGAATGAAATAAATGTCAGAGGACTGGGCTTGTAATAAGGGCGAACGATTGCGCCTCCCCTCAATCCCCCTCCCCCCACCCCCGTTCGACTTGGCACGGAGCTGCCGTCCTTCGTATCCGATCGATTCGACCATTTCGATCCTCGGCCGTATAGGGGAGTGCTTTATTTCTGTTTCGTCGTAACCGACCTGCATTAATGCATTAAGGACTCCCGCTAAAATCCTTGATTAATCTCAGGCATAAGCCGTCGTTCGCGAGCATCGAGCCGCGAGATAGTTTTCATTATCACACAGACCGCGCGAGAGTCGCATCTCCGCGTTAAATATGCTTCGACGGCAACGGATCCCTCGTTCCCGATTCCGCGCGCTCGGTCAATAACGCTCGGTCCGCGTCATCGCTAATATTCAATTAATTAAATAATTAACGACGCGTGCGCAGATCGTCATTCGGATCATCCGTCCATCGAGACGGCATCATTTTGCACGACTGCAGAGTGTATCGGAAGCGATTGGCAGCGAGCATTATATTGCCAGATATCTGTATATAACGTATACGGAGAGTTTGCGTAATTAGGAATTGTTGTGTCCGTGCGCGGACAATGAGCCTCTCTGACCCCCCTCCCCGGCCGTTATATCGAAAGCACGGATTTTCCGTTACCGCTACCCCAACCCCCCCCCCACTACAGGAACTTTCCAATATTTCCATTATTCGGGATTAAAGGATTGGGAATGCGGTACGGAGCTTCGAAAATTCCCGTAATCCCGAAAATTGATATATATATATATATATACCCGACGTCGTATCGACGATGCCGCTGTCGCTCTTTTGCCCCCTCCCCCCCTCTCTCTTCCCGCGGCGCTCTTTAATATCTTCGGCTCGTGGGTACGCGCGCGCGTCCGCGAAAAGCCGCAGGCCCGTGATCGCTTGCGACTCCTCGCCCGGGACTCCGTCACGTGCTGCTGTAAGGCGCCTCGTTGCCCGCACAAAGTGTCGCTAACTCTCGAGTATAGTGGCCCGCGTAGCTCGTACGACGCGCGTGCGCGTCTGTCTCGCTCTCCCCCCCCCCCAATCCCACTCGAGATCTCGTCGATTGTCGGCCGGCCTCCACCTGGCCATAACGGCCGAAATATTTCGCTCCTTTCTCTTTATAGCGCGATATCGCGTTCTTTGCACAAACATACGTACGCGCGTCGGTGGCTCCATAAAGCCGCGCGTCCCAATCTCTCTCTTTCTCTCTCTCTCTCTCCTTCTCTCTCTCTCTCTCTCTTCGCTTTCTCTTTTTCTCCGGACGTAGATTATATGGTGTATATATATATATATATATATATATAGAAGGGCTATCGGAACTCTCGAGTATTCGCGGACCGCGCGGCCGAAAATAATATTTATATCTCTGATTGATTCGGAGTCTGATCTTCGAATCGACTCGGTTAAAAATCGTATATATTTCATGCTGTTCGTTTGAAGTCCTTTATTCGACCGGAAATAAAGCTGGATAATATTCGCGTTGGGGCTTGAGCAGTGGAATCAAAGGTTATTTGTTTCCTTTAATATATATATATATATATGTATATAGTTTATTTATTAATAAAATACACGTTCGTAATTATAATGCCGACGAATATAATCCTTCGTATGTGCCCCAAAAGTAATTAATAAGACAGATCTCGTGCCCGGTCTCACGCTAGAGTTTCTCGCTAAACGTCCGATGATAAAAGTGCTCGCTCTCTCGACGTTTTTGCTCGTTAACAGGAGGGGGAGGAGGGGTTACGGGTGGGGCTGAAAATATAACTAGATGATTTAGCGAGCTCGCGATGCTGCGCGACGGTAATCCATACTCGAGTTTACTGACGAGAGAGACGTGCAAGGTCGTTAGGACGCTTAAATAATGCTTCGTGCCTGGGAATTAGCGTGCGCGCGCGCGCGCGTTACGCATCGCCGACGCGTGTGATCTGACGACGAAAAGAATACGAGTGTCGCGGCTCGGTGAAAATGTGATAAAAAAAAGGAAAAAAAAAAGAAAACAAAAGGAGAAACAAAAAAAAAAGAGAGAAGACCGGTTGAGAAATTCACTGACCCTGTTTCAATACTATACCCTCTCTTACGCCCTGCTACCACTATCTCGCCCACTCTCTATCCCTTTCCCCCTTTCTCTCTCTTTCATTTTTCTTTTCCCCCCAGCATCAACCGCATCATATTCGTGCTGAAGAAGCGCTCTACATATACTGCCGTGTTTATCGCGGTTCCGGTCGAGCTGAGCTCGTTGCCGCGCTGACATCTATATATATATATATATATATATATATATATATATATATATATATATATATATGTAAACTAATTTAACGCGACCCAGCGACAATCGAACATCCTCTGCATCAGCACCGAGACCGGGCTTTATATAACAGCGTCGAAAAGGCCCCCGCGCGATTTACGACCGGCGGCGCACCGGCGCGAATTCGCGATACGCGCGCCCCGACCTCCCGCCCCATTGGCAATTTAAATATAATGCACGCTAGCAGCGGCGATGAGCAGAACTAAACTGATAATGGCAGACACGAGTGTACGGTCTACCTGTTCGAAAGTATTGCTCGCGTTACGAGTTTCGGGGCTCTTTAACGATACGTTAACAAGAAGCGAATTATCGAAATAAAGAAGAGTAAGGCAGAAAAAGTGTTGGTAAAGCGAGGAATGGAAAAGATGCGTCGTGCAATTTTCTGCGCATCGTCGAGACGATATT
Source organism: Sycobia sp. Sy_11 (assembly GCA_018907035.1). NCBI lineage: Eukaryota > Metazoa > Arthropoda > Insecta > Hymenoptera > Epichrysomallidae > Sycobia > Sycobia sp. Sy_11. The sequence continues at coordinate 5,601,194 of JACCIC010000009.1, read as the reverse complement.
GATGCAGTAGACTGCTGTAAAGGATTTAATATTAATTCAAAGATTCGTCGCATTTCTAAACCTAAAGTTGCTAAAATTGCAAGCTTTTAATTCATTTTATGATATCAAAATAATAGAGGATCTTATGAAGTGGACCAAAATAATAAAAACTAAATAATTCGGTTGGTAAACAGTCATTTACCGCTTATATGGTAACTAATACTTCTAAATAATACTTTTTTTTACAATTATTAAGGGAAATACGTCTATTTAACAAATTATTTTCATTTAAAATTATTTCTTTTTAAATTAAAATCTAAGGAAAACAATGACATTACATTTATTCTTTCTTTTTTCTTTTCAATATGGAATTATAAAATCTAGTACCACATTTGAATAAATATTTTAAGTATAAACAGCTATTCCTCATTAAAATATCAGTTCTCATTATTTAAACATTATATTATCTGTATATTCCTGTCGGCCGTTTTTGTTCTCATTCAGTGGCCTTCCCGTACCTACAGTGAACTTTTTCTTTGCCAATATGAAAAATCATCGCGTCGTCGTCGGGCGAGCTGGGGAAACGATGAGCGCTTTCGTGACGCGTATGCACGATCTATCCATTTTTCTTTCTGATGCATGTACACACACACACACACACACACACACACACACACACACACACACACACACACACACACACACACACACACACATATATATATATATATATATATATAACTATTTGCTCCGATATTTCGCGCCAGAAGAGACCGGCGCGCTCGACATTTCCGCCAGTGCATGCGTGAGTGAAATATCTACACACACACACACGCGCGCGCGCGCGCGCACACGCAAACATCTTCCTGAAATCTGCTCGCTGAACGTGCAGCGAGTTTCCCGAACTTCGAAGAGACATCGGCGAATACCGTTTGACGCTGGAGTTTGATGCTCGGTGTGTGGGTGCGGGCAGGCGCGGGCGGACAGTTGAATTGCATGAAAGTAAACGAGTTCCAAAGTTTTGCCCGTTAAGATTTCGCTACTGATTATCTAATTCGTATATTATACCGACTTTATCTTGCGGCGACTTCTGGAAATTATTCATGAAAATGCAAAGGTTGTTTTTTTTGTTTAATTGGTTCAACAGTTAAATAGATCCAAAAATAATGGCCGTTCCTTCCTATATCGCATAATCTCTGTCCATCTTTTGGGGTAATTAGTGAATGCCATCCAAAACCAATAGACGTGTCCTTTGAGTCAAATCATTTATCGAGAATTGTTTCGTCCGTTTCTGAAAAATTGACGATTTGATGCTCAGTCACAGGGTGGCTCGTCGTTACGAATGGTGGCTGATAATCAATCTGGGCCAGATTTTTAGAGAACGGCGGATACGATAATATGGCCCATTCTTTATAGAATGGGTACATTCTTTATAGAAAAAGGAAAGAGTTCTCCCCTTCGCGTGCATTATTCGTTGTACGAAACTTTCAGAATTAAGCACTTCGTCGGTACTCAGCAGTTCACGGTAACTAATTCGCTGCATGTGCCACGGAACTCTGAAGTTTATCGACGATGGATTAAAGAGGCACAATATGCGTCGAATAATTTTTTTTTTTCAACGCTTACGGCCACAGTGACATCTGTTGGAAAATCTGAGAGCACGCCCCTTTTTACACCTGGCTTATGAATAATGCAGATCGAACGATAGCTCGATATTCATTGCTAACTTTATGTGGCAATATGAACGCGCGCATGAAAATTTTTCTTTTTCTGCATTAAAGCCCTATAACGATCTACTTAATCAGCGAACGATCGTTTTCGTGCTTCAGAAACGCAATAAAACGCGAGGAAATCATTTCTTTACCTTCGACCTTCGAGGGAATCGCGATTTTTCTATTTTTATTTATTTATTATCGTTATAAGTTATATGCGTATAGTTGGAGAAAATTCAGGACGAAGAATGAAATCGTTGAACTGTAATTTAGATAAGAGTTATATCGCGTGTATATATATATATATAGTTGTGAAGTAAATGAATATAATCTCAAATTCGGTACGGTATGCACCGTTAAAAGTATAGCCATAAAGGAATAACAATAAAGCTCGATCTCGCGATGGAAAGTCGCGTATTCGGTTCGTAAACCTAATCTTTAGCCCGGTTGAAAAAAAAGGAGAAAAAAAGGGAAAATGCGCGCTCTACGTTAAATTCGTTATAACCTTTACTATGGGAATTATTGCATTACAAAGAATTGCGACGAGCTGTCTATATCGTCCGGTGTAATGCAATAAAATTTTTAAATCATTCGGATTCAATGCAGTGTGCTTGCTATGGTACACACACACACACACACACACACACACACACACACACACACACACACACACACACACACACACACACACACCACACACACACACACACACACACACACACACACACAGATAGAGAGAGAGAGAGAGAGAGAGAGAGAGAGAGAGAGAGAGAGAGAGAGAGGAATGGATCACTACTAAGAGGGTATAAGACTCTTTTTATCGAAGCGGCTATTTTTTATTCGCGTTTCGAAAAGCGACCTGCGACCATTTTTATTATGGCCCCTACAATGCGCCCTTACAATGCGACAGCAGCTCCCAAATGGAACGTCGTAGATCTCGGCACAATGGGGAGTTCAGCTCAAAGTCGCCGATCGCCTCATCGGCTTCATCGCCGTATAATATTAGAATTATCGACGCGCGAACGCGTGACCCCCGACGACCTGCGTTCGTCCCGTTCCCGTCGGAATAAACGACGAATAAACTATACGAATAATATAATAATAACGAATAAGAAAAAAAAAAACGAATAATAATAACGAATAAAAAACGGAATAAACTACGACAAACATCTTTATTAAACATATGAATTTGAAATTTATCATCGATTATTGCATTATTACGAGATTGTAAAAAATGCGACTTTTCTCTGTTGCAGGTGAGTTTCTCAAATCGTTACACGGATTCCATTCCACCTTATGCGCAGTAAGTCCAACAAAATGCCGTTACGAATGTAGATTAATTCAAAAGAAGCCTTATTCAATATTTGCCCAAATGATACCATTGTTGCCCGAGCTCCCCGTTTTATATCGTAGCCGCCGATGGAAAATTGAAATATTCACGTGAGACGTGAGAGTTTTGTCCTTCGTAACTTGAAAATAATACAGCGGCACGAGGGGCCGCGCTATCAAATCTCTATAGGTTTTGAGTTAATCGCCCCCTTCCCCCCGCCCCTCCCCTAAGTCGATCGCGAACAAAGTGCCCGCGCTCACTTCTCAAAGAAGATTAAAAGTTCGACTTGCAAGTACGCGGCGCCCGCTACGAGGGGGGGGGCGGGGGCAGGGTTGGCGAGGATTCGCCCGAGTTCCTATATTTACTTCGTCCTCACGACGTACTTACGAATTTGCATATTTATTCCCCCGTCCGCCCTCCGCTGTCGGGGTAGATCCGCCGCCTGGCTCGGTCCTCCCGCGCCGAGGCAGCTCTTGAATTTCGAATTTTCAACGCTGCTGTGCCAGCGACGTTTCGTAATAAAAAAAAAAAAAGAGGACGCTGCATTTGTTTATTTTGTAACGTCTCGCTTGTCATTGGTCGAAAAGCCATTTTTATCCGTACACGAAGTAGTCTGTCCATTGCTATATATCCTGGACTTACGACGGGGGATTCGGCAAAATTGATATTGTTAACAAATTCGATTTCTCCGCGAGTACTTTTTATTTTTTTTTTTTAAAAATACATTGTTGGTAGTGTAAGAACTGCAGATTTTAAACGAAGCCCTTTACAACCTTTCCATGATTTATTAGTAACCTTGATTCGTGAACTATTTTTAACACAGTATTATATTGTAATACTGGCTTTCGTCTCAATGAAGGATTGTCGCGTTAGACAAAGTTTATGAAAAACAAAAAAAATTAAATAAATAAATGAATAAAATAAACGCGAATGCGTAATTTTTGACAAGTATAAATTGGCTAGCATAAATAATATGCGTTTATTCATTAGCTTTCTAAATTTCTATCGTAAATAGTCACTTATTTGGGGTTCATTCTCAAAAGCTTTGGATAGTGATGGTGAAAGACGAAAATTAAAATTGTTATATTACAAATTGTACTTATGTCGACTGTTGCGAATTAAATTAATAAATATTTTTATTATAAATAAATAATATTAATTTATTTATCTTTATTTTTCAGTAGTAATTACTTTTTGAGATTCTTCGGTGAGTGATAAATGTATGTAATAACTGCGGGACCGATAAAAATATTTATTAATTTAAGTTAAAATTTGTGACTAATCGGAAATTAGCGCTCGTCTCAAGTTTAACCGCCGTTTTCAATTTCATCTTTCAAATACACTTTCTGTACTCGCGTGTATCTCTTATAAACTAAAGTCATTGCATTTAGCCTAAGTGTCTGGATGGACTCGTCGATTTACATTTATCGCTTTGTGAAACACGTATCTCGAGTGTCTTTCTAAAAAGAAGCGCGCAATTTTTCAGAACCGGGCTCAGCGCTCGTACGCACGGGACAAATTCATTCGGCCTCGACGTCTTGCATTTAGTCGTTGTACTTCGATATTCCGACTTACTTAATTATGTGTTCTAGCTTAATTATTACATGCCGGATCGAATCCGTAAAAAGGCAAAAAAAAATTAATCGATCCATGGTTCATTGCAATGATCCATAATCCGTATAATTTATAGATTTGTATTTTAAAATTTCGTGGGATAATGGAAAATTCATCTCGATTGGGCCCTCGAAATCCCGCTCGGGTCTTAAAACCACGCTTACTGGGGGGAGGGGGTGGAGATCGGTAATTCAAAATTTTCGGGGAATTTCGTCACAGCGACGACCGAGCAAACCGATCAACGACGCGGCGACGGGACTGGATCGGCGAAATGGGAGACAGTGCGCTCACGTCTGTGTATGCGTTTATTACGACTCGCGGGGGAGGGGAGGGGGTAACCATTTTCATTTCTATTATTCCAAGACTCGGTATATCATGATCTGGGAGGGGGTGCTGCTGCGTCCAGTCGATTTTTTAACGTTTCACGGATCGGCACGGGCGAGCTGGCGAATGGAGCGCCGACAGTTTGATTCGATACCAGCGAGTCCTCTGCCCCCAGCTTAGGAGCTTTTCAGTAGCGCGCATATGTATGTATATGTATATATATATATATATATATATATATATATATATATATATATATGCATACATAAATATATATACATCACTTTGAAATCGATAAATTTTACTACATGATTCGAGCGTCTACACTCGGTGTTAGTATATACACTGTATAAGTTTTACTCTTGCTCTTGTTGTTGTTGTTGTTGTTGTTGTTGTTGTTGTTGTTGCTGTTGCTGCCGCTGCTGTTCTAAATTTTACTATACACCGATTTATATATACGAGCGGGTGCACTGCACGTTCAATTACAGTATCCGTAAGAGATATCTACGATAGCTGTATCCGGCTTATTACTCAGGTTATTGCATAAGTAATATTTCGAACAGTAATAATTTATTGTCAGTTGATAATGTTTACGCGATGCCGAGCTAATCGAGATAGGATTCACGATAAAAAAAAATACAATGTATTGTAAATTTATTATCATAAAGCTATATGTATATATGCATATACGTATGTATGAATACTCAATATCCTTTCCTTTCAACAATTCATATTATTTCAGTTTTGATAAAGGTCTTTTCGCAGATTTTAAATACTGAAAAATTCCTTTATATAAAGTTAAACAAACAATTTTTAACCAGGTATACCTATCTCATATATATGTACATAAAAGTTGACCATCAAAAAAAAAAAAGAAAGAGGAACAAACCACAATGCCCTCCCCCCTCCATCAAGAAACCGACTTTTGTGTTGGCCGCTCATCGGAAAACTATGCGACATTTAAATGATCGGAAAATTCGTATTTTTCAAACAAAAAAAGAAAAAAAAATACAGCAAAAAGATAAATCGATGCATGTCCTTTGGCCTTGTGAGTGTGTGAGAGTGCGCGCGTTCTTTCGAGTCGGACGAAAACCATCCCGGTACAGTCGCTACCGACGGCTTCTCCAATCTCCTCCCATCCACTTTTTCTCAGTGGAGTATGGAAAGCCATAAAAACCGCAAAGTCGCTACACCCATGCTGTATATGCCTCTTTTCTCCCTCCCCCCCCCTTTTCTCGGCTGCCTCGACATCGTCGTGATTTCTCGCCGAGCCGGCCATTATTACGATGGAAAAAGAGAAATTTTTGCTGAAATTGATTTTCGTTCGCGTTTCTCGATATTTTTGAATGGATTTAAAAGAAAAAACATTTTTTCTGATTTTCATGGATTTTCTCGAATTTTCGTTGGGCAATAATGTGATACTTTTACGAATTTCGCGAAGGACTTTCTTTATTAGGCTCTTTTCTTTATTTTTATTTTATTAATAAATTATGCGCCTCGAGTATTTCAGTTGGCATTTGATAACGATTGGTTCGTTTTCTTTAAAAAGAGAACAATCTTATATGATCAACCTGATTTCTGAAAACTCTTGGACAGAGATTAACTTCAACAAATTACATATACATAAAATTCTTTATAAAAAGTATTAACCATTTCAAACCCGTATTAATTGAGTTATTGCATAAAAATTGACCTTTCGATGAAACATACACGTTTCACTGGATCGAAATTCGTCCATCAAATAATCTGGTAATCGCTCGGATTAACAAGTATCCCGAAAAAGATAAGAAATTTAATAAATCATTTAGCACAACTCACAAAATCGATAATAAAATATTGATCCAAATAATCTATACGTTCTACCTAATTCGATATTACTTAATTTTGTCAGCTCAGTCATGCTTTATAAATATATATAACGTACAGTTTACCTTCAGTGGTCGGGAAAATAATGATGAAATAATTATTTCTTAAGAAGTTTTAAAAATTCTCTTCCTACGCCGAACACATTTTTCAGCGGCGTTTTTCAACAATGAGTCTCGTAATAATAAATCGTTTGAATAGTATTTAAATAAATAATATTACAGGACTGTGATTTAAGGCAGCGCGATCGAGATTTATATTACTTTATTCGGTCAGAATAATAAACGTGCAGAATATATTCAAAATTGAGGAAAGATGTTTCCTAGCGAATGATAGGAAAACAGACTAGATCCTGTATTACAGTTCTAACCCATTTACTACATAGATAATCGTGAAAAATTTTAGGATATTAAAACGCTTATAAAATCCGGCAGACGAAACGCATAACGCTGAAGACGGTTAACGAAGCTTCATTGACGGGAACGAAATCAGTGCAAATGAAATTTATAAACATGTTTGACGATCGGGCGCATCGATACGTTCATTAGAAAGTTATTAGTTACACCGGAGTCAGATCTAACGATTTATGATTGTGATTTTGACGCCCATCGGTAAATAGATATATCTAATCATGAATGGGCGAGATTTCGATACAGCGGACAGTCCATAATTGCACTGGAGTTTCCAACGGAACGATGGCGCAAGGCGGGATGCAGGATTGGAAGTGGAAAATTGGCATTTGAATTTCCGGCAAGCAATGAGAAATCGACCGAGATGGAGGTGGGGGGGGGGGGTAATTCGCGAAGGCGCTCCGCGATGGATCCGCGATGCCAAAGATGTTTCTTCGCGACCGATCGGGACTTTAATGCCAGTCGAACGCGGGAAGTTAGCTCTCGCGCAAAAATTCAGGCAAGAAATTTCGTTCGAAGCGGAGAAGAAGTGGGTAGGTGAAGTAATTAGGTGAAAAAAAAAAATACATCGTCTGGCATCGAATTAATATCTGCCCTTACATTGCGTAACAAATGTTAAGATAATATTTTCTCACTGCTAGGACGCGATGCGTTAGAATCCGACGCAATTGTCATGAAGATAGATACGTTGGATCGAAGATATAAGTGCCATACGACATTATCGTAAAATTCCATACGTATACGGCCCTCGATCTCGATTTCACGTACGCGCAATGAGAAGTACACGTTTTAACGTAGGATCGATTTGACATTTGTTTTGCCATCCCGGCGCGAAATCCATGGAAAATCTGATCTTAGGCTAAAAGAGAGACAAAAAAAAAAGACGAAAAATGGCCCTTCGGACGCGCGCACGTTATATCATGAAAAAAGAAACCGGCCGTAGAACGAGAGCGAGAATTTTACTACTCAGCTCTCCTACTTCATTTTATGAACCCGCGAACCTTCGACGGGGCTGTCGTCACTGAGACGACAGCCTGCCAAGGGAGGGGAGAGGCATCTGTTGCGCGAATATGGTGTGTGTGTGTGTGTGTGTTATAACGTAGGAATGGATCGCTGGCGCTAGTGCGTTTGCGCACAGGGACGTGGAAATGGATGAATCGTGTATCACGCACGTGTATGCGCATGCGTGTGTGTGTGTGCATAGTAATGGACTTCGCCGGTACGTAATGCAAAAATTTGCATTTATATAATATTTATAATTTTTTTTGCGATCCTTGTAAGAATATTCCAACAGTTACAGTAAAGTTTAAAATATATATATATATATATATATATATATATATATATATATATATATATATATGAATATATGTATATGTATGCATGCTCTGATTAGCTTCGAAATTCCGAGGATGAGGGCAAAAGTTCTTTCCTCTCTCTGTATAAAACTGTAGCGCCCCGCGCTGCGCATATATTAAAAAGAAATCCCCTACACCCTGCCCCCATCCCCATCTTGTCCGCCGGCTTGATTTCGTTATTCCGCATTTATTCTAATAAAAAATTGAGCGAGGGCGGCTGGTGGGCGAGGGGGAGGCGAATTCGGTCGGCGGATCGGGTGGGAAAAAAACTTTTAACCGGCGGCGGCGGGTGGGCAGAAGGGCCACAAGAGAAGAATCGCATTACGTAAATTTAAATGCGGAGCTTTATTACGTTAGGCCGGGACTTTGCTCGGCAACAAAGCTCCTCAGCTGCCCAATTTAATATGCATTATATATATATATATATATATATATATATATATATATATATATATCCATAATATATGTATATGCATGGAGGAGTCTTAACGTACTACTAATTTTGAAGGGTTCGTTAATTTTTTTTTGTCCTTCTCGGAGAAGGTAAATTTTTTCATGGAATCTTTTTCGCATTGTTCAGAATCTATAGAATAGCGTTGATTACGCGACGATAACGAAGTTGCGAAATTTGATCTTCTATTCCCATTCCCGTTGGTACGGATTTCGTATTAATTTAAACTACGATTTGTATCATTGCCTCTACTTGGTCATGTACTTTTGACCTTTTTTTTACTCGGAAGCTATGCAGAACAATGTTATAATACGGATAAGATTTTTATGTTTACTTTTCTTAATCAGCAAACGTTAAATAATACCATAATATTAGAATTTCTAATTTTTGGTTACAGCGACGACGATATTTAATGATTTATTCACTTCACTGAATCTTAACTAATCAATTATATTAATTTCATTTATTATGTAGAGAAAATTAATTTTTGCAATGATAGATTTTAAAATAATGCTACGTAGTCAGTGTAGAAAGGACAAAAATATTAGAAATATATAAATCCAAAATTTCTTTTTTTTCTTTACACAATCGACTACAATCTTAACAACTTCGCTCATTTTCATCAAATTTATTCGCAAAGGAAGTATTCAACTTCACTGTACATGGATTTATTATCTCATACACACTTGATGTTTTAAATAACCGACTTCTTCTTTCGTGAAAAGCGAGCTAACATAAACACGCATGATTCAGTATGATGTAATTATCAGCCGTGACTGATTTAGTGGCCGTTATCGAGTCACTTGTATTCTGTTTAAATCAAATTAGAACAAGCGTTGTGACTTTGATGAATAAGTATTTAATTGGAAAACATTCTGACGGTGACATCTATTACTGTAATTTTTAATAAATATATTTTACACACATATATAACATTATACTTTTACATTACACCTTTCGAAATATTTTAATTTTATATGATGAATACTACGTAAATAACTCTGCATCTTGATGAAACCTCATTTTCATAATTAAGGCAGAGAGAACTCTCGAAAACATTTCTTTTGGAATTTATACTAATAAAAATGGTATTTATTTGAAGAAACACGATAAAAGAGATTCTTCGGATGATAAAATATCGTAAAAAACTGTTTATTAGATCGTTCATGTAATATCACCCTGCCCACCTTGATCAAATAGACTGAAACTAGATACGAAAAAAAAAAAAACGATTCATTCAATTAGACATTTATTTTCGATAAAAAAGCCATCCTCCGCATCGTCATTGAAGAATCCGTCCTCGTCATCGCGCGACAATGTACAATTAAAAACGTCCACACGCATAAATTCGAATTCTCGAGCGACTCCGTTCCAAAAAAGCTCTAGTCAAACGATCCGAGGCAACAATGCGCTAACGAGTATCTGTCTCTGGCGCGCAAGGCGCGCTCCCGTTCTCCTCTCTCGCACTCTCCTCACACGCGCACGCATACATATATATATATATATATATATATATATATATATATATATATATATATATTAAAGTGTATGCGTCTGTGTGCGAGCGCGTACGTGGGCGCGCAAAAAGCTCGTTAACCTGTCAAATTTAAATTTAAAAGCAGATGTATATCGGCTAGTGGATTTCGGCGCGGTTCCGACGGACGCGCGCGCTCGCTCGGACACGCAAGATCGGTCTAAAACTGCATGGGGCATTAGAACTACTGTACGATATGTACGCGCGCGCGCGTATGTGTATATATATATATATATATATATATATATATTCAGCGCGCAAACGCGAGGCAGCCGCCGAGCGGTGGCTATAAATAACCGCGGCCGATTATCTAACTCCGCAGCATCGGCGGCGCGAATACAACTGTACGCGCGGCCGAGGAGCGAGCGCGCGCGGGCGCGCGCATCGCAGGCTACTTTTGAGAAACGACCGGTGCGCCCGCTCTTACGGCTCCAATAAATCCACGTAGCAGCGGCAGCGAGCCGCACGGCAATGCCGCGAGACGCGCGGGCGCGCGCCCGCCGCGATTCCGTGGCGGGAGCGCGCGAAAAGTGCGCTAAGAAAAGCATTATAGGGAGGGCGACGAGGGGGGGAGGGACGGGGCAAGGGGATTCGGTCGGAGGAGTTAATGGAGCGCGGCTGCTTTCGGCTCGTCGTCACTTTTGACGACTGGGGCTTTGCGCGCGCGCGCGCGTGAGGGGGAGAGAGAGGGAGAGAGGGAGTGAGCGAGTAATGTACCTATAAAACCACTCAGTGTTTTTTGTTCCCTTATAGTTTTTTTATTGTCTTACTCTCTCTCTCTCTCTCTCTCTCTCTCTCTGGCGAGCGGCTGCTTTAACGAGACGAGATGAGTTTTTTGCCTACAAAACAGAGGCGTCGAAAAACTAAAGAAAACGTCTCGATAATTATTTTCGCACCGCGCCCCGCTCGCTTTTCCTTTCGCTCCGCTGATTTTCCCCTTCACCTCCTCAGCGCGCCGCCTCTCTGGCTCTCTATTTTAATGACGAATGCTCGAGTTGCGCGCGTGTATAGATATTTTACGGAGCGGCTCGACCGAGCGTGATTTATAATTAGAAAATTTCTTCGGCAAGTCAGCGGAGCAGCGGCCGGGGGGAGGGGGGGCGCACTCTATCACGCGAAGGGAAATCGCGATTGTTCAGCGTCAGTGTTCTATTTTGTTTTTGGTTCTGTAGTCTGATTTAAGACGATCGACGTAACGAAGCGCCGATCTTTTGTTGGGTTATCGTATGTTATTCATTATTCCTGAATTATAATTGTTATTCAACTTGTAGAACGTCAATGATTTCTACTTGTAGAAATTTGGGAATTTTGGAATCTTTGGATAAAAAGTAAATGATAACCTTAGTTTGACTACATATATCAAGAGTTATCAAGGATTCGATCAGTTATATCGAAGATACAGATCGAAACTCTTCTTCTCTCTTTCTTTGTGCACATGCCAGCACATTATACATTGATATTTAAATGCTTTTTCTGAAGCATAATACGACATCGGTTAAGGATAAATAATTCTAGCTTTTCTTTTCCTTTCTCTCTCGGGTCAAAAATCTACCCCGCTTTTAATTAAAGTTCAACTATGTTTCCCTCACCACTCCCCTGGCTGTCTACTTTATGTGCGGATGCATCCAAACGAAAAATGCTTATATATACAGACACGCACGCGCATATAAATACAGACACTCATACAACTCTTTCGCGGTAAATAAAAAATGCGTGCACGGTGTCCCTTGTACCAGACGTATATGCGCGCCTTCAATAATGAGCGAACAACGCGATTACGCTTTGGAAAATAAGACGGAATGGCGTGTCCAACCCCTGTGGGGCAGGAGGGGATGAAGTAGCGAAAAGATTCGCCGAACTATATACCCTCCTGTCGAGTCTAATTATACCGTAGAGGGAGGGCGAAATCTCTGGGATCCAATTCCGAGATTACCGGCGAAAGACAGAGAAAGGTAGAGAAAGAGGGAGGGATAGAGAGAGAGAGAGAGAGAGAGAGAGAGAGAGAGAGAGAGCCCGCGAGTCTGAAATACGGAGGGCCCCGGGCTTTTGGAACCGTGGAATTCCCGGCTGAGCGATTGATGCCCCCCGCTATCTTTCTTTCGCTATATATATATATATATATATATATATATATATATATATATATGCCATACATATGTTCCTTTTCCCCTTCCGTTCCTTGCCTTTTTCCCACAGTTTCGCACGAAATTCTAACTTTTCCGCTTTACAAACTCACGGGTCCCTCTGCTCGCTGGACTCAGTATACACGCATATATATAGCTTTATCTTTACTCCCAAACGAAAAAAGGGACATTGACCGTTATAACTGCTAAATTAATCGGAGGACCCGCCGCTGAGATCCTCGCTGATAGCCCGCCTCATCCCCTCCTCCGCGTTTCGTCGGTCATATCAATATTAGAGGATCCTTTAAAACTCTGCGACCCCCGTGAATTGTTGAAAACCGTCCTCCTCGCCCCGCCACTCCTGTAGAATTGTAGCCGCGTTGCCGACGCGGCAGGCAGGACTGCGCTTTCCCAAACCTCGCAGCTTCCACGACGGCGCTTAATGAATAGGTTTAAATCAAACCGAATCGCCCGCCGTCTCTCTGTCTCTCTGTCTCTCTCTCTCTCTCTCTCTCTCTCTCTGCCCCTCAGCATCTCTATAGACCACCTCTGCATACCCGGCGTTTCTCTCGTCCCGTTCCCTGCCGACTGCGCCGCCACCCCTTGTTTTTCCGCACTTGCAATTTCCCCCTTACCGGATTATCCCCGCCCCCCCCGCTGCCCACGAATCTCGCGAGCGGATGTCGAAGAGCGCTTACTCGATTAACGCCTCCGGCGAATATTTGCCCGGAGACGACGGGATCGATCGGGGGAGCCGCCTCGTCGCCGTGCAATTCTCAATTGCCTTCCCCCTGCCCCCATTCACCCCCCCTCCCCAACGGTGCGCTTTCATCTCGTTCAGCTCTCCGCCGATTGTTTTTTTTTTGTTGTTGCGCACCGATTCCAGACTCGTTCGAGTCGCGTTATTGCTCTTTAATTCGCTGCGCGAACTGCTTTTCGCCCAGCCCCCCTCCCCCCCGTTCTCCTTCGCCCGGTCATCGGCGTTCGATTCGTTTGTTCGTATTTCCGTTGATTCGCCAAAGTTCTATTACATATTATTCAGTTTTTAAGTAGCTTACTTATTTTTCTCTAGTCAGGAATTTATCGTAATCTATAATTAAGAAATTTCGTATCGTGAATTATAGGCGAGTTGATTTATTCGAGATCATCAACGTTAAGAAAATATGGATATATTCGGTGCAAAATTAGTAATTACGAATGATAAATTACAAATTTACTTTTTAACTACAACGTTCGTGGGATGAATACTGCTCGGAATCATCCAAATTACTGGGAGCATCGGTCGACGAAACTGATAAACAACTTGTAAAAATCGTGACTGGTGAACAATCTATATTTATGTTAGATTATCGTAGATTTAAGAAAAGCTTCCTTTTGTCGCGGCGCAGTTCTCGCGCCGGTGGCGTAAAATTTACCGAGCGGAAGAGGAAAAAGGAACACGGCCGTACGTTTGGAGAAAGCCCCTCCGCCCCCCCACTTCTGCCACCCCTTCGCGTGCTAACTCGATCAGCCGACCCTTTTCCTTGATTCATGGGCATCCGATTCTTTCGAAGGGTGGGGGGGGGAGGGTGTAGATCGGAATTATCCAGGATATTTATGTGCAACTGGTATAAAATATGTAGACAATTTTTGTTCTTTGTTATCTGATATTTATGGATCGATGTTCAAAGACAATGGGAATGAATTCTTTATTTAACGGTTCTCGTAAGAAGTATTTATTTTGTTTGTAAGGAATCGATAAATGCTGTCAGACGCGTATTTTATATGAGTTTTCACGATTTACAGAAAAAAAAAAAATAATCGATTTTTGCGATGAAAAAATCAACATTTTTATACTGAATAAGTCTCTCTACTTTTTACTCAATCCTCAAGACGTAACGTTATCTTCTCTTCGTATTGACTCGATAACAATAATAATTTTCAATCATTTTACAGTATTTTCTTAGATATGAATCTCTCTCTCTCTCTCTCTCTCTCCCCCCTCTTCTATATATGAAATCACAAAACTCTCAATTCACAAGACCTTTGTAAGAATCACCAGTACTGACCTAGTCGTAAACGCGGGACGCGAAAAAGGAAAAAAAGTACGCGCGCAGCAGCCTTTATTATCAGCGGTCGTGCCAATACGACTGCACCTCTGCCCTCTACTTCTCAACCACGTGAATCGTTAATCCGAGCATTCGGCTCTCTCTCTCTCTCTCTCTTACTCCTCGACTCCGCGATAATTCAAGCGTTAAAGAGCGAGTGCGCGCGCGCGGTCGGGTCGTTAAAGAGCGTTTAACAAAGTACGAGAATTGCACGATTTCCCCACCCCCTCCCCTCCTCACTCTCTCCCACTCGAATCTGAAGAGGGAGTGGGGGGAGAGACGAGGAGCGTAACGCGCCGCGAAAGCAGCTTTTCTCGCTTCTCCTTTACTCCACCTGCCCACCCCCCCCCCAGTACGTCGTAGTAATTGATGGCTACGGGTTGCGGCTCCAGGACCGGTGTTGGTGTTACATTTATCCAGCCCACCCCTCTCCGCCCGCGTTGTCCCGTGTTTTCCAGGATTGTCAGCCTCGAGGGTAACGGCGTGGCGAGAAGAGTGAGAGGGGGGTCTGGGTAGTACTTTCAGGAAGTGGGGGAGACGCAGACGTTCTTTATTTGCTTAAATGGCCTCTCATCTGCATTCATAATTAAAGCTCGAGAGATGGTCGGGGAATAAAAGGGCGCGCTCGCGACTGTCCGCTAACGGCCAAAAATTGCTTTCTTCGCGCGAGCCCGCACTGAGATTAGAATTTATTCGAGTGATGCCCGAGATCGAACGAGTCGATGGCAATGTATCCAACCCGTTCGTACAAATCTTCATTAGCCCCCGCATAAATCTTTATAATCCGTAATGCGATACAACGCCCGGCCGGATACAAATTTAGCCAGATAACAATTATCATTGTTTCGCACTTGGCTCGCGACGGCGCTCCAACTATTTCGATTACAGCCAATGCGATGCAGGATGCCAGTGAACTGTGAATATAATTTGATCCTATTATGTGTCCGGTAACTATCGAACAATGGGGGGCGGAGCAATACACGAGCAAAATCGATGGAAGCAATTAACGTTAGCAAATAGGAAGAAAGCGAGGGAAAAAAAAAACACGGAACAGAAAAAAAGAAGTAAATGGACTTGTCAGCAAGCCACGTAATTAGCTTCAAATATTTGAAAGCAATGGAGAGACGGGGGGAGGGGTCTGATGGGAGTTGTTTGAGTTTCCGGCTCTAAGGCCGGAGACAGCGCGGGTCAGATTGTGCTCTGTACATTTGAGTCGGAGTCGCAAAGTAAATGAAAAGTTAGATTTGCCGGTGCGAGGCGAACTTTTATGGAATCCAGCGTTCGAGCTCTCTCTTCGACGCGGTCTTTGGTCGATCGGATCCCCGACCCCGTGTGCCGATAAAAGACGTCGCCGACGAGTTCGACTTCGCCGACGAGTTCCCGAGGCCTGACGGCGCCTCGCCCGTTAGTCTGGAATCCGTCTGAGTCTCCGTTGTTCGTCCGCCAGTCCGATATTTACACGCGGTAGAGAACGGGCTTTACGAAAGGTACATAATTTTGATAAAATTTTGCGACTGTGAGGATCTTTTTCCGAACAGAATGGGGATAGTCGGTCTTTGTTCCGACTATGAAATTTGAAGAAAAAAAAAAGCTCGAAAATAGTCATTTTTAATTTTCGAAGAATTTGAAGAAATGAAGATATATCAGGGACTAATTGAGAACAGAATTCAATTCGTAGCAGGCGAGTGGATTAGTATTTCGCGCGCAAGTAGTAAGAGACCGGCGATGTCGGACCGTTGATATCCAAGTTTTTCCAAATAATTCAAAATAGGCAAATAATTGGGAAATATTTAATTTGAAAATGCCGTTACGCCGACCGTCGTAAATTAAACTGACAAATATTCTTACCGCTTTTATAATCTTTATACAATAATCTACTAATTGTTCTATATAGTAATCGTCAGACTGTCCTTGTTTATAATCATCCCCATATAATCTGAAATAAAAAAGTACTAATAATAAATAATACCACCAGTACCAAAAAAAATTTAATAGAAAATGAAGCAAAAATTTAAAAAAATATAAACAAAAAAATCCATCAATATATCATATTGTTAGCAAAGGACGACTTGAATGCCCGGTCGTGCGATTGTCTTCTTTCCAACGGACCGCCTGCATATCGATGCTTGCATATTTACAAAAATGAAGGAGTCTGCTGCTTTTATCGCTACACGTCGATTTTTTTACCCGGTTCGGCTCTCTCTAATCAGCGAGGAAATTCGTAATTTGCTGCGTAATTACAGGCTATCGAGTTACTGCTCGTATACTATTTTATCCACTTATATAATTATGCTTGGAGCATTTAATAAAATTACCTAATCTTCGCCGATTTTTCTAACACACCATTATTCGCGGCCAAATGATAATCTCTCTCTCCCTCTCATAAATTATACTGCAATATCGAAGCCTGGCTTTAACGATTCTTTCTTATATCTCGCTGTTTCCATTGCGCGATGTGATTCAAAGTATACTCAATGCTTAAAGTTACTATCGCGATCCAAAGGATGTCCCCGATCGCGAACAGTTGATCTTCGCGTAATTTCAGGTGCGGCACCCGTCTCTACCTGCCTTTGCGTAATCATATATATATATATATATATATATATATATATATATATATATATATATGTATATTATAAAGAGAAAGATAAGACATATTTAAAAGAGTCGCATATCTCCCGTTCAAAGCGGGCATCCAACCACTCACCCAGTTACCTCCGCAGCGCGTACAAATGCATCTCGCATAATGGACGGTCGTATTAACTGTCGCGAATCGCGTTCGAGGGTGCCCAGGCCCGCGCCCTATATTTCGAACGCACGCGCGGGAGGAGCCATAGATTTTCGTCAAGAGTGTGCTTTTAACTACGAGTGCGTACCCTGGATGCGGAAGTACGCGGAGCGCGGGGAGAACGGAGGAGTGGGAGTGAGGGGGAGCGGGTTAAGCGCTCTATCATTCTCCCCGCGTACCTCTTTTCTGATGCACTACCTGGGCGCTATATCTCTGGTTTTTTTTTCGTCTCGCTATCTCTCTCTCTCTCTCTCTCTCTCTCTCTCTCTCGCTCCTGTTGTAAAATAATTTTATCTCCGGCCGCGCGTATTTTACATTTAAAGAGACACTGGGGTAACTTTTTTCTTTTACGGACGAGAGCGTAAAAATGCGCGCTCTGCGAGACGTAACGATCTTGTTTTGTTGCTCTTGACAAAGGCATAATTGAATGCCACGATTGAGATCGGCGCGACGAGTCCCTATCGGTTATTAATCTCGAACGGCTTTTCGCCGAGGGAGCAATCGCTGGGTGTGCAAATTTTTTCGATCGACTCGAGTAACGTGCGATGCCCGCCCGTCGTACCAAACCGCGAGTAAAACTTCCCGCTTCCTCCTTCAGCCCCCACGCGCTGTCCGTCTCAACGTCGGATTTTTAATAATCGCACCCGCGTCTAAGTAGAACCGCCGAAAAGTCTCCCCCAGCCCCGCGCGCCTGTTTCGTTAATTGCATTTCGCGTTTCCGCGACAAGCGACTGGGGAAACAATGAAGAAGAGGGGCGGGGAGGGAGGGGGGGTCTCGACACTCGTGCAGCCAATAAAGCGGTTTATTGGCCGAAACGAACGAGCGAACTCTAGTTAACGCGCTCTTCGATTCACGCCCGCTCGCTCTTTCGTAGGATTTCGTTGGATCAACGTACACACGTACACACACACACACACACACACACACGAAGTTATCTCTGTACGATTCTTTTGTCCCTGGCTTTTATACATATTTTGGATATTAGTTTTGATTCGCGCTGAATTCACCTTACTTACCGCAATTATCGGATGGAAATGAATTTTTGATTTTACTTAAGGAAATAATAAAACCGAATTTATCAATAAACCTTTTCATTCATATCTGTCAGGAATCTGATTCCAAGTTGAATTTGTAGCATAATGTGGTTTGAAATTTTTTTTTTTAAGATTCCCCGTTTCAATTGGATTTTAAATATTTCTACACGTCAGTTGGCGGTAATATCATACCATTCCGACATTTGTATTCGTTAAAATATTACAGGCAGTTGTAAACATGCAATAGTAGCGTAAAAATGCAGTGGATCTGCAAAATGAAGACGAGAACGAAAAGAATGCTCAATAGGTAAAGCTAATCAATAGTTTGACCAAATCAATAGATTAGAAAATATATGTCTTTATTTTAAATACAGTCATAATTATAACGTAGTAACACAATCCTAATCGCATGCCTATAAGTCGATGACCTTAAATAAGATTCATGAAGATGCTCTCCCCATTTGTACGCTCGTGTAATTCCGAATTATTGTTCCTTAATGGCGCGTTTTAACGCGTCAAAGCCGATATTTTAGAGGATTAGCCGCGTGGTGTCTTGGAGACGACTTTCCCGAGTCCGTGTCGCATTAGTCTCGGTCGTGTGCTCGATTCGCTTTACCGCCGGCCGCGCAACGATCCGCCCGGAGCTCGGCGGATAAGCCTCGGGCCGCGTGTATTATACGTACATTATGCGACTGGCGCGATGCCCCGGGCGCGAGTGAGATACGATACAAGTCGCGCTCGGCGACGGACAACGGCCGAAACAACGGCGTGGAATGCGCCGGAGTAAATGGTCGGCGACAGTCGAGCCAAGGTCGCGAAGACTCCTATATTCGCGCGAACGAGGCAACGAGTGAAGAAGAGCCGCGTGAAATTAGTGAGGGGGGGGGAGGAGGTGGGGAGGCATCGAATAAACCAAACAGTTCACGAGAGCGACATGGCTATTACTTCTTCCTCTATGGCTCCCTTCAAAGCCGAAGAGTGCCCATAGGTTTTTAGCTTTTCTGCCTTCTCTTTAGATTGCGACGATTGCTTCTTTCCTCGTACATTTGATTATCACCCGATTGCCCGAATTGCTTTCTCAGCGAAGCGGATAATCGTCCTCGTCGTTGACGACTGCGAATTTGAAGGTTAAGTCGACGAATCTCTGGAAAAGCTTTATTTTATTAAGGAACAATATGAAAGAAGATTTTTTCGGTATCGGCTCGCGCAGCGAACGACGCGGGAGCTTCTGACGCGCTTCTTAAGATATCGGCCTGTGCGAACGTAACTGGAGAAAAGACACTGTCGGAACATAATACTCGATACAATACATACGTATGATTTTATAATTCGTGAATCGCGATGAGATAAATCCAGGCAAGATAAAATGCACGTTTAAATATTTGCTTCTTTTCACGCGGCCACACTGACCGAGACAATGTCCACTAATACTTTTATTTCACTTTACAATATCTTCATCTCGTACTTTATTCGCATCTTAGGAACTAAGCGATATCTCCACGACAGTTCGGTTTTCTTCAGAGCTATGCCTACGGGGTAAGAAAAGCCAAAAACGAAAAATTAATCGGATAAATGTGGGTTCAAAAAATATACCCTAGACTGGCTGCCACATTGAAACAATTGAAATTTAATTCTCATATCATTATTTGCACACTTGGGCATTGAATTAGTGACTCTCACCTTCGCTCATTGCTGATTGTAAAAAGCAAACGAAACGCAGAGCAATTAAGTCGTAATGTCCGACCGGTCGCTTAGCGAAGCAACAACGATCTGTATTATTACTATTTGGTGTCTCAGTACGCCACCTTTTGCCCATTGTCGACGAAGGTCATTCGTTGCGCAGTCCAACTCTGAAAGAATTCAGAATGCGGTTTAAACCATTAACATAAGATGCATAAAAGCAGAGGGCCGAGGATCTTGCGAAATACAAATTAATTTTTGCGGGATGCTCACATTATATCCGATCGTAATTTTCGCACACTTTGGCAAATATCAAAATTAACGCGCGGTTTTGCATTAATTAAGGCCGCGGCCGTCGCTTACGCAAAAACGCACTCGTCGTCGTTTATTTAAATATTTATTTTCCTTATCACATGGACACATTTACAGTCGCGAGCCAATGTATTCCAACTATTTACATAGTAATGCGCTTTTAAAGCGAGTGCACGCGCATTTAGATTTGTGCAAAATATGTAAATTAACTATTACACATACTATACATGGGGGGTACAGATGGATTTCACGTATCCCGCCATATTTTAGTCTGCTTCCTGAAATTCGAATTACGCAGACGTTTCCTAATGCAGTGGATAATTTTTGATATTAATAAGATAGATTAATTTAATTCACAAATACGATGTCTCAACACGATATTCTACGTAATATTTAATCGTAAAAATGGCACGAGTATCGAAAAAAAAAAACAAACAAACAAATATTCAGGTCGATATGGGAAGGCAGCGAGAAATCAGCGACGAAGATACAAGTAAATTGTCGAGAAACTGCGTGTTTTTTTTTTCCTCCTCGCCGAATCGAGGCGAGAGGGCCGTATGGACAAGCGCGCGAAAAGGAAAATCTCCCACAGGTATAACGCCTATATGTCAGACGTTGAGCGCAGAGCGTCGAATGGTCAGCCCCTCCCTTTCTTATCGGCAAGCTCGCTTCGATGAAGAGCGGGCGCGGTGATCTGCTGGCGACCGCGTCTGCCGTGCCGTCCGTTCGATCGGGCGCTAACCGATCGATTTCTCAAGATCCCCAGACTGTCACAGAGGATAGATATGTATGTATGTATATATACATATATATATAGGAACGGGCTCACGTCTCGGCCTTATAAATTCTTGTCCCGCGTTACCCAGCTACTCCGATAGCGGGACGACGGCTCTTCATCCTCTTATTGGCCGTATTTGAGCTGTAGTTTCTGTAGTAAGGATTTTGCGAGACGCCCTGTTGCGCTCTTTTATGGCTTTGTCCTGCCTGCACCCCCCCCCCACTCCCCTCGTCACACGAGTCTCCTTGCGTCAGAACTTGCGATGCTAGCCTGTGTAATTGAGCACTTAGGCCGATGAGCAAAACGGGAGGGACGGAACGTTCTATTTATGCAGAATATTTCGTTACACTCGAGCTTATATTTATGGGAGTTAATACTTCTATTTTCTTTTAATAGGTCTATTATTATATATCTTCTCTTTTTTCGAGCCCGAACATATATATATATATATATATATATATATATATATATATATATATATACATGAAAGAAGGTATTGCTTGGGGGCTTTATGGGCGCAATAAAAGCTATTAGCATGGAAAGCGCCCGACGTGAAAGCGTAGTAAATTTTCGAGATGCGCGGTTGCGGTGTTATAATTGTAAAAATTTTACAAGCTCCCTGTCTTGTTTTGAATGCGCGTATTTCGCAATATTATATATATATATATATATATATATATATATATATATATATATATATATCAGCAAATATAGCCGATGGTGTAATGGAAGCGCTTTTACAATTTATTTTACTCTTTCTTTTATTTATTTTTTTTTTCGTAAAATTTCATTAGCTCGCCGCCTTAACCATCCGAACCCATGACCTTTTCTTTCGATCCCTTGTCGGAATATCATCCCATCGCGTTATTATTTAATCAAACACACCGGCACGCGTCGTCCGATAATTGAACATTAAAAATTCAGGCGATGCAAGGCGACTAATGAAATTTCCTTTACGCCCCGGCCGTCAATGTAATGTCGCTTATCTCTTGTTTGTTTACAAAGCCGGCTAATTAATAATTGCCCATTTTCTTTTCAGGTACGTATACGCTCGATTATTCGTCCGCTCGTTACTGCTCCGCACAGCGGGTTATGTATAAGTAAGTGGCAATTATTACGTATTCATAATTTACTGCATTATATTCAGCTATTAAACTGGCGCGTGAATTATAACCATTGCCTTTTAATGCAAAAACTGTCGCCATTAAATAGCGTAATAAAACTATGGTATATGTAGTGTAATAAAACTGGTGTATATATATATATATATATATATATATATATATATATATATATATATGCACATAGTCCTGGAGAAGAGTAAATACAAAATCAAAGCTTGCCTCCTTATAGAAACTGTACTGACCATATATATATCTTATTATTATTCATTAAAGGGATAAAATAGAAGCTAATTTAAAATATTGCAAGCATACAAGTAATATTGGGATACAGGCTAACTTCTGCGAGCCATAGGTGTAGCGAGGTGTCGGTCTCGCTATAATATTTTTAGCTTGAATCACAATCCGGAATAATTCTGATTCAAGGTGAAGGTAGAATTTTGTGTTCTTTTATTTGCCGTAGCATAGATTTTATTTTCTAATTTAGGATTAGATTTTCAAATAATTAATCCAGCTAGTTTGATACTTATTAGTCTTTCGGCATTTTTGATTAATTTTATTGCCAAAAACGATGAATCTTTTTTTTATAACATGCAGTAATATATTTCGTTTGAATCAGGCCACATTATACTCCGATGATTAAAGCTTTTTGTATTAATTTTCTTTCTTTTTTTCCATATATCTTTTGAGCGTTAAAACACATATGAGTGAAAAATGTACTAAAAAGCTCAAAAGACTCTCTAGCTTCAGTCCCTTTGAAAAATAATCTTCTGAAAATGTCCTTTTTAGCCGTCCGAACCAGGGCGCTCGGCCTCAAGGCAGTGGTAGGGTTGAAAAAAAAGGGTATTTTTGATGTCACTGTGAAACGAAAAGACGCGAGGTTGTTTTTTTTTTCTCTTCTTTAATTATTGTTTAGTGTCGGTGAAACGAAATATTACCACGACAATTAACTTAATGCGAGGAAAAAAGCTTGAAATTAATTTAAATTTATGTTACAATAAATTTGTAATCCTAATAAATAAATTAACGAGGATAGAAAATTAGTTTTATTAATAAATCAGTTTATTATAACAAAGCATCTAATGAAATGGCGGAACGTCGCGTTGTTAATGAATAGTATATACCGAGCCGAATAATTTATTAGTAATATTGGCAAAAAATCAAATCAATTCGGACTTTGTAGAATTATGGAAGTCATTTATGGGAAAGAAAAGAGAGCCAATAATTACTTGTGTTGCTTCATCATTATTGCAAATTGTAATTAGTTTATAATCCCTCCTATGTTGTCCTGTCAATATCCACATCTATTGTCTATCGTAGAAACTTTAGTTGATAGATGTATTGTTACTCTATACTTATTCAATTGGAATCCTGATTTTAACATAGTTGAATCGTGAAACGGCTGCTGATAAATAAAGTAGAAGAAAAAAATACGAGACTAAAACATGCGTTAGAAATTTATAATTAGTAATTATTATACAATTTTATTATTTATATTAGAGTTCAAAAATAGTGTTTTAAATGTGCAACACGCTCCTATGCGTGTTTCAATAGAAAGCCTAACACTTTATCATACCAAAAATTATAATCAAAACTTCTCTAAGACTAATAAATTAATTTCAATACTTTCTGGAGATTTCATTCCTATTGTTATTATTTTCGATACTTGTCGTAAGAACTTTTTTATTGACATCGAATAACTTAAATGTAAATACCCTTTCTACATATGATGAAAACTAATTTTTGTCATCATAATTTCTTATTAATACATTGGTAACTTTGCGAAATTTACGCCCTGATAATGTTATAATATTTATCGGTGGAAAATGACAATATATTATACTATTTTAAAACTGATGTATAATTTCATTTATTATGAAACAAATTTTAACATGGATATTATGAAAAACAGGCTTTGCAATTATTTTTTGATAATAAATTAAAATTAATAATATTGATCATCTTATCATATATAAGATAAGCAGTAGAATCATTGCACTATGCTTTTACAGGGGTAACTAAAATTATACGTATATTTCGATATAACCAACCCTTAAATTCGGACTATCTTTACTTATTAACACCCGGCAATATTCGTAAGTTCTCGTGCTAAGAGAAAGCAGATGAAATACGAACTGTCTTAAGATTATATCGGAGTAAAATCTGACCGTCATAACGCCGCGCTATACGACAGAAGTTTCGACGGCGATTTTACATAAAATAATCATTTCTGTGCTTCGATGGTAAACAACTGTTGTTCAAGGAGCTTGCTGACCCGCTAAACAATCATAATTCACCCGATATAGCTGTGTAAATAATGAAAAATCGCGACTTACAGTCTGAAATTTCATTATTTCCAGTGCTATAAGGTAAACTACGATTATTCGTTCAATTCCTTCCACTAAGGAACTTGCTGAACAACCGCCTTTCGCCTCAACGGTGTAGAAATTGCGACATCGTGAATAACCATCGTCAAAACTTCTGTCGCGTTATATGCGCCGTTACGACGGTAAGATATTACACCGCCATGTCCTCGACGAATGAAAAAAAGATTCAATATATATACACTTTTCAAGCTATATATTTGAATTGGATGGAAAATGTTTATTGTTAAAAAAAAAAAAAAAAAGAACGTAGCTGTGTAAAGTTAAAAATTTCACGAATATGGGTATAATGAATTACGCGGTCCAAACACCGACTCTGCAGGCCGAGGAACATCGGGCTCCACGCGGGGATTTCAAGCGAACTGTACAATATATATATATATATATATATATATATATATATATATATATATATATATAGATGCTGATGAAAGCTAGTAGTCTCTTAGGCGCGGCATAAAGGGAGCTTAGACGGAACTACCTCTCCCATTCCGTCGTTCCTTCGTACGACGCGAATCCTCGCTCTAGACCTCCTCTCACCCTCTCTCTCTCTCTCTCTCTCTCTCCCTCTCTTCTCTTTCCCCGCAACTTTCAGCCACCCTCCCTAACCCCCTAACCCCGGCGTCACACACGAAACGAATAGAAATGAAAGGTAACCGAGGCGAACGACCACAGAGGGGTTTACGAGGATTCCCAACCCGCCCACCCACCGTCCGACTCGCCCGGCTCGCTCGTTCCATTTTCGGATCAGGAGAGCGCGGCAGGGAGCGACGGAGTGGATGGGGACGGGAGGTGGAGGCGGCAGAGAACGCCGAAGGAGCAACAGGAGCCCCCCCCCCACCTCCTCCTCCGCGCCCGCCCGTATCGACCGCGAATTTTCGCCGACGCTGGTGGAGAGTGGGTGGGAGGCGCGAGGTTGGAGGGGGGGGGAGAAGTTAGCGAGTCGGTAGCAGAGGGTAAAATCCCGTGGGCAGGTAGAAATCGCTGATCCCGTCCCGTAACGAGCGAGCGAAATTTTTCCCATACACTCTACAAAGGTCGCGGGAGAAATAATTGGACGGTTTAGAGATTACAAAGTCTATATGTGTGTGTGTGTGTGTGCGTATATATATATATATATATATATATATATATATATATATATAGAATAGAACTCTGGAAGGATCCGAGACGGTTTGACGTGTGCGGGTGCTCGCTGGCGGACGGCAGCATAGAAAATCATAAGGATACGTCGTTCGTCGGTTCTATTTCGGTGGACAGTTGCTTCGAAGTGCGTATACGCGACTTATCGACAAATGCACACGTGAAAATTTCTTACCAACCCATTGTGGGTACGCTGGCGATAGTTCGGCACATCAGAGAGAGAGAGAGAGAGAGAGAGATGTACGTCCATTGGCCTCTACGGCCCTTCACGGATACTACAGGCAGAGACGGGGGAATTTCTATAATTCTGGCGAACTTTGAAGAGTCCGGACGACCCGCATGCGACGAAATAATTCGCTGTGATATAATAATGGAAGAACGTACGCTGGATTCGGAGAGAAAATATTTTAGGCTTCGTTTACACCGCGCAGACGATATTTAGACAGAAACGGCTCTATCGCTGGGACTGCAATCGGTGTATAATGTAAATATGAAATAAAAATCGCTCGTGTCGATAATGGTGCGTCAAGGCAGCGTACACCTCTTTCCTTTTAATCGAAGCATTTACATCCCGCTGCTGGAATGGTCAATATACGTATGCCATATTTCTCTTATTTTTCTCTTTTTTATTGATCGACGCGAGTCAATCCTATTAATGTTAAACCTAAAAATTCGTAATCTTATCTCAAAAAAGCCATAGAACATGTGTAAGCTTATATAAGTGCATAAAGTGCAGGAAGGACGTTTGCACGATTCCAAATTTTCGTCTAAGCTTAATAAATGGTGTTGAATTATTCTGGCATACATTTTCGATTAATTTTATTATATCAGTTTGTTTGTTGAATTATTCTTCGTTTGGAATATCGTTTTTCATTCGGTCGATTCGAAGGAACGAAAAAAAAACTTGTCCATTGCAGAAATTCGACTTATGACTTTCAGAATAAATCGTCCAATGTGATAGAGAACTTTTACAGCTCGTGAATTGTAAAATTAGTGCTGTTTCAAGACCATAGCATTTTTTCCCAAGACCCAACACCTAATAGATTGTGCTATCTATTATGAATAATTATCTGTATATAAATCAGTTTTGCAAAATTATATACACAACGAGTGTTACATCAAGAAATATTTCTTATGCGCTATTACAGTCCGTAAAACAGGCTGATATATCAACCGAACGATGCATTGTTTCTGTCTCTCGACGTTTATTCGAATGTATTTCATAGCTTTAATATCTCCCTTCTATTTGCTTTTCTCCTTCGATATAATTTTTTTTTTTGTTTAACTCAGATCGCCATAAGTTTCTAATCCTTCGCTGTAGCGATCGGACCGTTGCAGGACTTTCGCGATAATTTAGTTTTCGTATCGCTGATTTCTTGCTTCACTTACAATGACAACGTTAATAGGCGGATTTCTGTAGATTATCAAGACCTTTTTGAATGTGTAAGTCATATTAATTATTAATGAAAATGCAAAAATCAATATGTCGGTAATCGTAACAATAAATCCCGTTGTTCTATTATCGGCGAGATTATGCAATGAATAACGGATTACCGGGAATTATTTATTAGCACGAGGATTCTAAAATTAATTCTGATTAAAATCAATATATTTATCAATTCACGAATATGAAGGATTCATTGCTTCATCTCTAAATGTAATATAAAATAATTTTATTTTGATCCGTAAATTAATGTAAATTAAATCCGTGCCAGTAATTCATTAAATTCAACGTAGAATAATAAAGTTAACTCTGCCTCATGATGTCCATCCAGGCCAATGGAATAGTATTGCACGAATATTACGCGTTTTATTTTTCTAAATATATCTAATATATCTAATTTTATGAGAGTCTAAAATATTTTCATTTTAAAATTAGAAGCCAATACATTTTTATGGCCGAATTCTATGGATGGCTGAAATTCTATGCAGAACGTTTGCAGGCAGTGGCATTGAATTTGTAAGATAACCGCAAGAATAAGTGAGTTTCATAATGAGAAAAGATTTTGGTAAATTTTAATGGTATTTATAAAAAAAAAAAACAAAACAAAAATCGAAGCAAAAAATACATTGTTCATAGAGGTGAGGTAATACGTGTATTAAATAGTTATAGTAATAAATATCATTGGATTTTTACGAATTCGTCCATATTTGCAATTTTTCGATCAAATTAATTCATACGCTTACTTGCATTTTAATAAGATTATCGTTACGACCACTTGTGCTTCCAAAATACTGTAATTTTCGAAGTAATTTTCTCACAAATTAATAACACTTTTTCGTCCTGCCGA
The DNA here is from genome assembly GCA_018907035.1 of Sycobia sp. Sy_11. NCBI lineage: Eukaryota > Metazoa > Arthropoda > Insecta > Hymenoptera > Epichrysomallidae > Sycobia > Sycobia sp. Sy_11. Next base: position 5,572,877 of record JACCIC010000009.1, on the reverse strand, counting down.
AAAGCTGTAAAGTTATATAAAGTTATACCCGGATAAATCTGCGGTCGCTCATTATTCGTACAATAATAATGCTTATTAGTTGTGTTTATTGTATGATTTTTAGATTTAATTTATTAAAACGCTTCTTTTTTATTTTAGTTCTGAGCGGAATATAATATTAAAAGCGAAAAACAGCAAAATTAAAAGAACTTTTTCTTTCACAAAACCCTGTCGGATTAAAATGAAACTCTGATACTGCGTATATTTTATAGGGCAATGTTATTAAAGAGGATTATGACATGCATCTGATGAATAATGCTACGACAGGGGGGGGGGAAGAAGGGTTCTGATAAAACTTTTTCTATATACCTGTGATGAAAAAGTAATCGATATATAACCCTGCAATTCCTGTCGTATATTCGATTGCATAAAAAAAAGAAAAATATTTCAGCGTAGCGTAAGCGTTGGAGTCTTACCGGAGGAGCCTCTTGTATCTAAGTTCTTTTTCAGTCTGTTCATTTTATAAAGATCAGAAAGGCCTGCTGTGCGCTTACGAGCTTGCGTTGATAAACGCTCTAAAATATCACTTTTGATTACAAGCGCACTATTTGATAATACGTAACATTTGCTCAATGACTGGAATGTGCATTTACTTAGAATGGATGAAATTTCGGTTCTTGCTAGGGAAAAGTTTTGAGGTAAATAATTTTCCTTTTTGTCTCCCCCCCCCCCCCACAAAATTCGGAAACAACTGATGCGACACTCCAGCTCGCAAAAGGTTAAGTTCACAAATTTGCATAAAGAAGCGAGCAGCCTGAAACTTTTATCGCTTTGGTTGTACGAGCACTAATTTTTTTCATAATGGTAATAAAATCTATACGAGTGAAATGGTGAACAATGTTTCACTCTGGATCGAGGCGAAACAAAATAGTGCTGTACCGAAGTGCCATAGTTTTACAAGAGAAGATCGTAAAACTGAATAGCACGTTGGAAACTTCATATGTATGTTCCCATGAAAGATCGCCCGTAGGAAATAATTCGTCGATGACCTTACTAAAAATCATACAGTCCCCCCTGCCCTCACACATATACACATACACATATGGGTCAGCAATAGATGAAAATACAAGGGCTGTCGAAATCCTTCCTTCCGTCGCGATATCTAATATTCCTCGCAGTTTAAAAACAAAAAAAAAAAACCTGGATTCGAATTCTACGGCTGGGAAATACACGCGGGAAAAGCCCCTGTTCTTTTTTAAACCGGATTTGCGTCATTGCAAACGGGAACGTTGTGCTCGTGTGACCAGTTCGCTAAGGTGGCGCCCGCTCGTAAACCCCGCCGAGCCCTAGACGGCGGCTCTAATCTTCGTGCCATCCTTTCGGCTCTCGAGAATTTCGCAGTTTTATGACTATACATATATATTCAAAGAGCGCGGCCCAATTGAGATTGAGAACGCCGTCCGAGGTTCTATTCCATTCGCTTTAGACGTATATTCGCTATCCGGTTCTTCAATTTTCCAGATAAAGTTTGTCCACAATATCGTGGATGGAAAATCGCGAGCGTGGTGTAATAAAAACGAAAGATTATAAGCGATTGAGAAATAATTACGCTATTTGTGATGAAAAAAAAATTTTTTTTAGGTCACATAGCTACTTAAAAGCCCAGACGTGCTTTGGAGCAAGTTATCATCAAAATAGACGACGCTAGTTTCGGTCCTGGCATGTGAATCAATTTTAGGGATAATAGAGCCACTACACTGGCCAACTATTTTTTAAATTCTTTATAGAAGGAATATTTTGAGATCCTGTGACGATCTAAATCCTTCCCGATAGCACACTAGATGCTCTATGCACAAGTTGCGTATAACGTATCCAATTGTCCATAACATGGATCATTGAAATTAAATTTCGTTTCTGTTTTAGTTTGTACATAAATTTATTGATATTTGGTAGACGGTTGTTTCGAAGTCACCCATTACGAAAACGCGGTATCAGATTTAAGAAGTAAAATAAATGAGAATATGTAGAAAAGAAGATAATGCGAAACTGGTTCCTGCCCATATTCGCGTCGTCAGATTTGGACAGTACAGAGAAGACTGGCCTAAGCCACTCGCAAGATCCTCGATAAAAAAAAAAAAAGAAAGTGAATTCGCATTGAACTGCAAATTTTGAAAGAATTTCCACATGGGATATCAGGTCGATCAGGCGCCAAGATATCGACAGTGGTTTGACTTAGAATGGGACAGATCATAATTCATACACGAAGATAGCGCCCAGGTTTTACATATTAAATATACCGTTAAAGTCATCTATGTAATTTATCAAAGTTATTCTTTACAGTGCGCATATTACAACGAAAATCGCAGACATGTATGTACACTCAAAATGATCCCTAATTACCGATAACGTAATTATCCTTAATCGTTTGCAATCTTTTATTATTCCCATTAGTACCGCGCCAATGCTTTGCTAATCGGCGATGTATTAATAATTCAAAGCGGCAAACGGTTAGCTCGCTGATTTACCGTCTTGGAGAGTGGCGAGGAGGGTGGGGGTTGAGAAACAACGAATCACCACATACATATATATATATATAGACTAGCCGGACATTTTCCTGACGCGTATACATTTTAATCTGTGCCAAGTATACACCTGTCCGATAAGCTGAAATGGAAAAACAAAATAAAGCATTTAATTTTAAGACACGAGTTCTTCTTAACGATCGATGCGCCGCTCGCTAGATCGAGGCAGAAAGTCGCCTAATTATATAAAAGCGTCCTCGAAATTGCAAAAATTCCCGCTCTAATTTGAATAATAGACGGGAGATAATTGCCATTATCGTCGTATCGTCCAATTGTGCTCGCATGCTTAATCCGACGTGTCTACGATAACAAACCGTACAACAAGCAGAGGTTCGTTTGAAATTCACGCCACTCGTGGCCAATGGCACACGATTTCGCATCGTGGCAAATTAAGCCCATTATCCGCACTCGACGCTTATTTATAACTGATCCATATCTGGGATTTTCGCTGCGTCTTCGAACGCGGCCTGCCGATGCAAAAGCACGTGAATATTTTAACGAACGTCGTCTGGACGGGGTTGCATTTAAAATCCGTAAGAGCGCGCCTGGCTTTGTCCCGGGAAAGAAATTGATATCGCCGTACCGGGAGTGATGATTAATTTGGTTCTGTTAAAAAAATAAAAAAAATAAATGAAAATCGTCTTATAATATTAACTTTATCCGCCGGGGCGATCGAGGTGACCTTAATACAAAGTCGGGCGCGCCCGCGCCATAAAACGATTGATCTGACAGTGCTGCTTTACGATCCCGACGTCTTCTAACGTTGTTTAACGAGTCTCTTTGCATTAGATATACATATATTACGTCCTAAACATTGCCCACTCAAAAATTTGTCCTCCCCTCCCTCCTCGTTGTTCTATATCGGGGAGATAACGCGTTACTTATTGCATTAGAGTTAAATCGTCGTTTTGCAAACGAGTAGCGCTTCTTGCAAAAACGGAACAGTACAGATTTGCCTCGACCTGGTTTCGGAACAAGAATGGCTTTATAATGGAAGCAAAATTTGTCGTTTAATTCGACGATTCGATGATATTCCGTCGGTCTCCTCGGGCGATGTAAAGCTGAAAATTTAAGTCATCGTCAAGTCTGGAAAAGGACACGTGAGTCATTCATGAATGTACGCCGTTCAATGTTTCATCGTTCGACGAGACATCGAATTAAAATGGAAAACTACCTTGACCCGGGACCGGGTCGACTGGAATTCATCTCTCGAGGGAATTTCGAAATAAAGATTTACGATAGTGATACAGAGAAGATTTTTCTCGACGATTACTTGGAAGCGATTTTGAAGCGTTCTGGATGGAAATAATAAGCTAGATAGGTTAACCGAGGTTAAGATTAGTAAGAGGGAGGGGGAAGGATGATACAGTCCTGTACCATTTCTCATGAGGTTTCTGTATCATTTTTTGGCAGAAGGCAAATTTGGTACGAAAATTTGCAAGGGCGCGCCGAACGAGCAGAAATGCGGTACGATTCGCGCGCCACGCGATCAAGCGAAGCCTAATTCTCAAGCGCGACAACGATGTCGGTACAAAAGCGCTGACGTGACGCTTTAGTTCGCGTTCGACGAATATTCGATCCAAAAAGGAATTTTGCCAGTGAGCGTCGCGTGCTCGACATGTCAAGTATCCTGAACATTTATTTACATTCTCAACGACCGAGGGCGGAAAAACTATACAATTTATTATCTTGAGGTTTTGCAAATATAGAGGCGGGCTCGCCTTGAATGCTCACGACAGCCTCGCGCCTCCCGCTCGTTATATATACATGCATATATACGCATACATCTTCGGAGCGGGGCAATTTAATTAAAGCGCGTCGCGTCGCCACTCGCAAAACGCTAGATCACCCCCACCCTCCCCCTCTCGCCTGGCCCTACAATACGACCTGTGTAGACGAGAAACTCTCTCTCTCTCTCTCTCTCTCTCTCCGCCATTCTCCTTCCCATCCTCTCACGAGCCCGCGCCCGGCAACACGGTAGCGCCGATGTCTGTACTAATATCTCCAGTCACCGCGTAATTTCATCGAGGGCTATAGGGGATGTTATAAATTAGCAGGGGAGATTAGAAAATTGAACGATCATCGAGTGCCGCGCGAGTTAGGTCGAGTATTGTTTTATATACGTTCCTTCTTGTACGGCAATATTGCAACAAAAAAAAGAATATCCTAATAAGCGTAGCAATAATTTTCTTTCTCCTTTCATATAATTATTCCACCAGTGGCTATTTGCAATAATACAACGCGCCCACTTCACGTTTCATTTTACGTCGTTTTACGTATGAAATAAAATCAATGTCACATTATCAACGCGTATGACCTCTCCATCGCGATCGATATAACGGCCCTCTGCGTATTCGGCGCAGGACTCACTCCCGACAACCATTTTCTTCAACGGTCCGCTTGAGCGCTGCACACGAGCGGCCGGAACATTTGGCTCTATTCGACAAAAATATTTTCCCGCTGTTTCAAAAAACTTTTTCAGCGCCGCTTTCAGGAACGAAACGCGTTGGGGATAAATTTAACGATGTTTGATCCGTCGATAACTGCGCGCCTCGGTTAAAAGAGTCAAGTCGGACTTAATTTTGAATGTGGCGCGAGGATAGCGTTTCCAATGAATAATTCAAGTTGTGCATCTATTTGCAAAGCATCGGAACGTAAAATGACGAAATTATAAAATTTACCATATCTGTATCATAAAAGTCTCGTATATTAAGTTTCCCAATGATTGAAAATTCGTTGTAAACGGACGCGTTTCGCCTTTCAATCCTTTTACTCAAGCAACGTTACCCGAAAAGCAAACTCCCTATTTTTTTATCATTAAAATTAATTGATACTCTCTTATGATGGATTATATGGGTATATGTATATATATATATATATATATATATATATATATATATATAGACAGATAGTGTGTCTGTATGTACCATCGAAATACAGCGATCGAAGAAATTCGAGGCGTGCTATCAATGTCGCCTTCTCGACCTTCTATTTTCTATCTATATAGATGTATATATATATATAGTTTTTTCCGGAGAAAAGCGCTTTCGGTCAAAGTCTGACGATCGTTATTGGAGATCTTATCATCGCTCGCTCAGAGAGAGAGAGAGAGAGAGAGGTTCCAATAAAAAAGAAGTATCAACAGCGGCGTGCCTGGCCGCATTCCCTTTTAGCCCCGTCCAATTTGAAGTAATAAAAAAAAAAGATAAACAAGGAAAAACTGCGCGTCGGTCAGTCGTGGCGGGGAGTAGCGCATCTATGCCCTTTTTTCACTTCGGATACACCTCCGCATACCCGCCGGCGGCTTTTTTTATACCTTGTGTTTTTGTTGTTGCGTTTTCGTTTTTTATTTTTTTTTGTTACTTTATCAGGCGTATACGGAAGAATTCAAATTACTACGGAATATTTTTTGTCGATTCGGCTGGAAGAGCCTAGTGTGCACATTTTTCTGATGCTCCTCCGATCTGTAAACTGACGAGGAGTACATATATATAGATATATGGAACCCTTCAAACTTGAAACGTGCATGCGCTGTCGTGTATACATCAGTATATCGACAATGCTGAGGGAAAAATTTGAAATAGTTGCGCGAATGAAAAATTGAAGAAGAAAAAATCTGGAAACGTACGCGTTTCTTTCCGCGACTCCGATTTTTTTTTTTTTTTTTTTTGCTAAATTGCAGACTACATGTAGCATATGTAAATATATACACACACACACATATATATATAGAATGTACAGTCTTATGCGGTTTCTTTATCTAATGAATAATGATGATACATTTCTCTCGACTGGAAGATCTGTTGTTTAAAATAGATAACAGCAGATCGATCGGGGTAAGGCATGCTTAAAACATGTCTTTTAATAATAAATTTTGCAATAAAATCAACATTCATGCGTGTCTATGGTTTCAATTTGATATTACTAATTTTATGACGTTATTATTGTTAAAAATTACGAAGCTTATTTTTTTTTTATACATTTGTGTAGAACTATTGATAAGTCATAAAAATCCAAACCTGCAGTATTAAAATGTTCGCCGATCGATCGGGAGAGCGGAACGGGACCATCCCCATTCGAAGGTACAGATGAGTCGGCACAAAAGGGCTCTTAAAAGATACTCTAAAACTGTATACGACTGTAAACAATGCCCATCGTTAAACAGGACCTAGATTTAAAAGCGGGAAACTGCATAGCAGCGATCGAAAGAGATATCGTATGTGTCTATATATATATATATATATATATATATATATATATATATATATATATACATACATTAGAAACGATAATCAATTCGTATGTCGGAAGGACAGGGAACAAAAGGCATTTAATTAGCGCTCCGCGACGTCGCTCTTATCTCACGGATGCCCCCGCCCCAAAACTGATAACGGCGCCGTGCCAGACTCTCGCGATGAACTCGAGAGCTTTTGAATTTGCGCGTATGCAAGCTTTATTTATATATATATATATATATATATATATATATATATATATATATATATACTTGTTGCTCCTCCCTGGCAGCGATCGTAACGCGAAGAATGCAACGGGGACGCGATAGCCAGATTCCTGCGAGAAAGAATTCAGTTGAATTAAGTTAAACTATTCTCGAAAGATCTGTCGTGAATTTATGCGGAATTCGAATTGATTGCTTCGACACTTCCTGGATGGTGTAATGATACAAGGAAAAGTATTTGTTACTGATATAGGGAATGCTATATATATATATATATATATATATATATATATATATATATATAATCCCCCCTCCATCTTGGTTTTACTTATGATAATGAACATAGAAAATTATTTTTATGAGAAACATGAAGAGGCAGATAACGCTTTTATCTGTGTGATGAATCCAGATAATACTTTCAGAATAATATTTTAGATATATTTATAATAGATAATATTTTCCAGAAATTTCTCGTAAAATTACACATCATGGAATCGGACCACAAATAAACTCCTATATTATACGAATTTAAATGTTGCATCTTATATTACTCATTCATTGCAATCGCAAGAGAAGTTATATTTAAATTAGATATATCTTAGCAAACGATTTTTACGAGCATGAAACAAATGCGTTTATTTCCGGCCTGTATAAAATCACCACAGTCAATTCTAGTCACTAGGAATTCAAGATCTAGTAAAAGGAGCAAATTTACTTGAAATTCACTTGCCTAACTGTTTAGATTTTATTTTCTTGATCTTACTGTTATATATCTAACGAAGAACGATTGTTTAGTCACAAGAGCGAAACGACATTCCGTTAAAATTTTTCGTCACAATCAATTGAGTAACTTTTGGAGACTTATGATGTTATATGAGACCAAAACACGATTTTCATTTCTCGTCAAAGGAAAAGCGTAGGAAAAGTTCTTTGAGAGAATTTTATCCCAACTTTGTATTCGCATCTAGATTTAAGATACCTATACAGCCAGACTACACGTTGCATACTTATGAACATTTCAGAATTTATCGAGTCTACTGTATACGTAGTACAGAAAGTTCCGAAAGGAAGATCTTCCAAATTTCAGTTTCCATTGGAAAAAAGGAGAGAAAAGAAAATGGGCAGCTTCTCTGACGGCTGGGATCTTCCGCTCTCTGCCTCTCAGCTCTTATAACTGGTTATAATCCCCGCAAGAGCTTAACTCATACTTAAGTCCCGATATGGCTCTAAAGAGCGAAGCGCCTTATACGTTTCTCGCCCATTAGTGCGCCTCTCGTATATGAGAGAAAATTCGAAAAAAAGGGGCGCCTTCCAAAAAGAAAAGCAAAAGAAAATCAAATAAAATCAGAAGAAAAAAAAAATCGGCAGCTTACCAACTTTTGACGAAGAAGCCGAACCACTTTTCTAGCCCCCCTCCTCCTCCACCCCCCTCCCCACGTCCTTCTGCGCTTCTACCCGCAAAAATTGATGAGTTCGCGGGCGCCACGGGTTTTATATACGGTATATATAGAAGAAGCCGCAACTTTCGCGCGCCCGCGCTAATGCCCCGCGTCGCACCTTGGAGAAGTCGCCGCGGTTTCGGGCCGGGGAAATATCACTTCCCTCTTTATTATATAATCCAACAAGCGATTCTCAAAAAGAGATTCCCGAAGCTTTTTCCATTTTTTCAAAGAGAGCGAGAGAGAGAGAGAGAGAGTGAGCGAGCGCCACCGCGCGAAAGTTACACCCGACGAAGCGCCAGATCTCGAAGATTTCCAATTAATACGACGCCCGGGTCTCGGTGCGGCCGACGCAAGCCGCAGAAAGTCAATCTTCCCGCGGATCTGTGAGGTTGCCGAGGTTTTGCGCGCACTTGCTCGAGCCGAAGCTCGACGCGCTCGAGTGGCGATCTTTATATCTCTACGCGGAAATTGCGCTCGAGCATGCCACAGAGCCAAGGAATTCTCGCGAGAAGCGAACGTTAGCCACGAGACGGACGTGGAGTCGGGAAGATTAAAGTTTTTTAAAAAGTGCGAAGACGTCTGTGATTAGTATTTAGCAATTTTTTAAGAGTTACACCAAATGCATATGTATATATATATATATATTCAGAAGAGAGTGTTTTGGTTCTAGAGTACAAGTCGAAGTGATGAAATTTAGATTTTTCACTCTCTCGTGTGAACTGTATATAACCCTCCTATATGTGAACTATATATCTATGTAGCTCGGTTGTCAGTGGCTTGACGTCAAGAGCGGTAAACAAAATCCACCCCTTTTACGAAAAGCACTTATGTACTCCCCAATTTGAACGATTTATTGAGTCGTCAAATGTAAAACGGCGAATGCGATCTATACGTCAAGTTCAATTTTAATATATTTAAAAATTCATTGCTGCTTTTTGTTAATTTTTCAGTGAGTATAATAGTCTTTTCCTGGAATAAGAGTTTATATTTTATTGAATTTTCAATTTTACCAAGATCGACTAATTGGTAATAAAGAAAGTCCAACTATAGACTCTTAGCAAAACATTAGCTTGACGCGGCGCCGGTTTTCATAAAGATGCATATACCTTCGATTAACGTTTTATTCGGATTTAGGGTAGGACTCGCGACCCGTTTCCTCGCATCCGTCTAGAATATTCGCGCGCAATTGCGAAACGGAAGAAATCCCGTCGTCTTCCGCCGCAGCTGAGACTAGTCTGAGCCGTGCCCCCCCCCCCCCAAGGATCCCTCGTCCCCATAAACGTGTTCGTGGAACGACGATAATTGTACGGTACAACGGAATGGGACGCGTACTCGTTTTCGAGCATCTTAGTTGAGACCTCGTAAATTTCCGAAGAACGCAACGATAAACTTGTGGGAGTCCGCGGGGCGCGTACGTCGGCGCGCTCGTACACCCGAATCCCCCGAGTATCCCGGTTATCGGGATCGGGCGTCGATCCGGGCGTCCTTAACGGGCGGCACCTCGTACGAGCGGCGTAGGCTGGCCATGGCGAGCCGCTCGCGCTCGCTCGTCCCCGTGGCGCGTCCTCGCGGGGTGCGCGGGATGGACGGACGGACACGCGGACGAGCGAGCATCGCGTGACGGACGGTCGTACCGCGCGCGCGCTCTGCGCCCCCCCCCCCGGGCCTCAATTTAATTTGCGCGAAGCCGCCGGCGCGCCCCGACGACGACGACGACGACGCCGACGACGACGAGGAGGACCGCGCCCACGGCGCGCCCCATTACATACGATAATTGCTTGCCCGTATCGGCGGGCGCAGCCGCCGAACGCTCTTACCAACGCGTTACGTAGTGTACCTTTTCAGCCCCCCCGCCCCCGCCTCCTTAAACGCATCGCCCCGTGTTCTCAATCGCCGGCGACGACGAGAGATCTTACCCGTCTTTACGTATTTCCCCTGTCGTTACCACGCGTTCTACGTCGGCCTGGCTTTCGAGTGTTATTTTTCTCGCACTTTGCGCGTCGTCGCTTCTTCGTTTAAAGATCGATAGGCAGACACATACACGCGCGCGCGCGCGCGTAAATTTTATTGGTTGTGTGCCGCTGGGCAGAGAAATTAAAGAGCTTGAATATTTTGAAAGCGCTAAAGCGAGAATTGAAAGTGTCACTTCGACGCGCCGTTCTTGTTAACGCGAAAACGAATAGTTTTACAGGTCTAATTCGCATTTATGCCGAATCCGTCGGTTTTTTGCGCGCAAGGCCAAGGTTCACGGATCACTTTGCTTTGGATGCATTCGAAGAAATAGGGCGCCTTCACGACGAATCTTCCGCGCCCTCTTCTTAATCTTATTTCGACACGAAAAATTCGAACGAAAAATACGTCTCGGACGGGACGTCGATTTTTGCAACGCGAGTTGGCAAAGCATCTTGACTCGAACGCCGTTAAAACAACAACTTGCGCAATCGAGTTATATTGCGCCAGTAAAAAAAAAAATAATTAAATAATATTAAAAAAAAGAAAAGAAAAACTATTTATGCTCGCACCGCTCTTAATATTTAACGGCGAGCTATGAAACAATCTAATCGCGCCACCCGCTTTATTCTACATTCATATTTATGGTGTATATATATATATATAGTTATCAGAAGAATACGACTTCCTTCATTATAACTTACAGCGCTCAAGCAATAATTTACTCGCGATTAAAATTTAAAGCCATGTTCCATTACTCGGGAGTTCTGCAATATATGGCGCATGTTTGTTTTGAAACATTGCGCTTTAAGTACAGAATTTTAGTTTCCTGTAACATGGGATAAAGCTACGTACTAAGAATATAAATACTTGGTATTTTATTAAGCATCTATGTTTTGGCGAATGAAATCCTTGTGCTAAATCACAATTATTGGGAGAAGCAGAAAAAGGCACCGATTTAATTTAATCCTATACAGTATACATGATCGAATATTCTTGAAAATTAAGTACAAAAAGATACTGTTACAATTGTGGTAATAGCAGAATTCGCCGCAAAGCCGTGACGCCATTTTACTACCTACCGTCGCAATGTCTTCTGTCTTCAAGATCTCCTCCTTCAAGACATCATGAAAATTGCTTCTCGTATAATCGAAGAAAAACGCTTGTTTATCCGAAAATCATCGCTCATACACACATCAGTGATGTTCATTTGATGCTAACGCGGATAGCGGAAAAAGCGATCGAACTCAGCGAATGATCGAGTTTCGAATTAACTGTATACATATAATATAAACTTGAATGGATTTTATGCTGGTACGCGTGTATCGGGAGAATATATTCTTTACATCGGACGGCTATATATGTCTTCGTAATCTTGGCACACACTGTGTCCTTTTCATAACCGGATCAATTAATTCCTCTCACATAAAGCCTACGTCGCTGGCTAATGTGGGGTGAGAGAGAGAGAGAGAGAGAGCACAAGAGCAAAAAAATATATCGCTTCGGGCTTAATCTCGTTCCATCCCTGATTCTCTTAGCTTGCTCATATCGCGAACTATATATGGCCAACGGATTCGGACTGGTAACGAGGCTATATATATATATATATATATATATATAGACACTGCTATCGGGACTCTGAAATGTTATTGACGTAAGCGCAATCACGCAACCGCAATGTAAGACAAGCGAATCTCGACGGGTACGTATTGAGACCGTCGAATGATTGAGACAGGCATCGGTCAGTAATTGACCTCTAATGAATTCCAGATCTACGCACAAAGGAATGCCGACCAATTTTGGATTCGCGACTAATTTTATTCATTCTCATATATTATTAGTTGACCAATTGGGGCAAAAACTCGCAGTATTAAATTCCGTCAATTATTATATAACATCATTTCATCAGGCTATCGGAAGGAGACGTTTTCTCTCCTATACTATATATATATATAATACGAAGCGCTTGGAAAAGAGCTCACAGCGCGCAAAACTTTATTAGAGAATTATTTTCATAACGTCAATCGCGAGCCTTTCTCGTTAATTAAACGCTATAAAAGTGCGCGATCTCGATAGCGAGGTTGCGTTTCCGAGACGACGAGCAGTCGACGTCTAAGCTGTCGTTTCCAGATACTTTAATAATTTAGCGGGAAAAAGGCAAGAAACTCCGAGAAGTACGCTTTACTAAATATCCTCAATGTGACCTTATTAAATTATTAAAATTCTACTTGCGTCGACTGATAATAATAAGACAACAACTAATAGCATTGCAATGGCAATCGTATAGCCTTTATTTACCATTTGTAAAATAATCCAGATAGATAGAAGTTTAATTTAGAATAAAAAATTCTACTTAAGACGATTAATATAAAGAAGATTAAATATGATTGTATATAAGAGTCAGTCTAACTGCAATTGTAATTACATTAGTATATAAGTCTGTAGGATTGATAAACATATTATCATTTTATTAAGAAATTGTACTGAAATTCTATTCATTATGAGCCTGACGAACCTAAAGTAACAGAAAGTACAATACAGTTCTCCAAAGAATTTTTCAAATATTTTATCCTCCAAGTGAGTGAAAGTATTTTTAAGTACGAATCGTTTTCCTTTAAATGCCGTTGGTTTTATTGGAATATCTTATTTTTCAGCGACATGTGGTTAGAAAATTGATCTTTGGATTTTAAATTGCCGAAAGCCACAAATCCAGAAAGTAGCTTGTGTATGATAACTGCGCTGTTTCAGTAGAATATTTTACGTCATAATTTGAAATCCCACTCCAACAAGTCCCAACTCCATCGGCCCAGAACTCGAAACATCGTGTCCATAATTCCTACGCATATATACCATCTAATTTATATAATATCAAGTTTGCTTCGACGATTCGGCAATTTCAGATATCTCCTGAACCTGCTGAAACAAAATTCTGAATGATTGTGAATCTACCATCCCAAAAAGCACACAGGAGATATTGATTGATTCTTCGCAAATTGTTTTCTGTATTTGTGAAACTGCGTTATTTAGCTGAACGAACGTGACCACAATCTGTTTCAGAGTATTGATGGTTTACTCGGTTAGTTTCATGATAATAATTGTTTTGTAACCCCATACAATATTAACTTAACATCTTAGGAATACTCCAGACACATTAAGCCTGAAAACACTAGGCCTTACATGCCCCAAGTTTGCAAACCATAAATCTATAACCACGACACAAACTAATACACTTTAATAGCACTGTGAAAGTTGATTATTGACCTCGTGAGATAGTTTACCTGCGTGTGAAGCGATATCAGTACCTCGGGGAAAAAATCAAATTATACACTAGAGTCGTGAAAAATTCTACCTCATTTAAAAGAAGCGGTCTCATTCCTTAAAGTATTTTGTGAAAGCAAAACTGCATTACAACTTAATACGATGTCAAATATGTCGAAAAAAAGTGTTATTTTACTCTTTTAATTTAAAATATTTTGACTATGTTACACGATGAAAAAATTTCGACGCCAACTGCGGGTTCACTAAAAACTTCAGAAAACTGTAGTCTGTACTATATGTTACCAAAAAAAAAAATAACAGTTTTTCATTAGTCTAGACTAATTACATTTCACTAGTACTATGAATTTTGTCAATTCTCTAGATGAATTCTCTGAAGTTGCACATCGACAAGTTATTGCACGCGACTTGTTCAATTGTACTTCAATCATCGAACTTTTAAGACCCCTTCACTAATTAAGCGCTGCCTTCAGTCTCGTTCGCACACGGTTTTCAGAACGTGAATTTCTCGTAACTCGAAATAATAATTACAACGCTCCTTGCACATCTGCGTCGGGGTAGAGGGCCGAGCCACGTGCTTCAACGTTCAACACACGCCGGTGCACCGCCGTGCTCCCAAAAGCCACTCCCAACTCTCGCACTTCTGAACAAATCGTCGCAACTCGTTAGCGCGCATCACACGCTCCGATAAGTTCCTCGTTACTCTCTCTCTCTCTCTCTCTCTCTCTCTGTCTCTCATCCTCTCATTAAATTAGTCCTCTCGATTCCCTCCGCGGACTGTCGGAACTTTCGAATGCCTCGCAAAGAAGGACTATACACGCTGTTACAGAAAAGTCTCGTCAGTCTGACTGAATTGGACGGGTCAGATTGTACATCCATCATCCAATCGCAGCGCACACAGTTAGATGCCGATAAGACGGGCGCGAATTTCACTCGAATGTAGTTGAGAGTGCGATAATAAGTTTCGTAATGATTTGTACGAGTTTATGTGCTATCCGTTATAATGGCGAGGAGGCTGCGCGATGATCCTCGATCCTATATACTCGCCTCCTTCTGACGCATGCGATATTCAACGTGCCGTGCAATAGAAAAGAACATTGTTAAATTCCACGAATCAGCAGTAATTTTCTCCCTCAATAAATGTCACACGTCAGAAGGAGACGATCATATTGGACAAAATGTCATCGCCGAGCTTGATCGCGATTATCGCGGCGGCTATAATAGAAATTTCTAAATCGTCCCGAAATTTATTATATCGCTCCGATGAAAAAATTGGATTGTGAAATTGTGCGCGCTGTTCTCCTGTTACATACGCCGTCGAGTCTCATTGGTGACACGGTATGTGCATATATACACATATACAGCTAATAGGAAAAGCGAAGAAGACGTTGTTGGTCCCGTGCCGTGCGCGGGCTGCCGTTGAAAAATTCACGGGCAAACCCGCGCGGGCGCTCGCCTCGAACAGCCGTTCGAGGAAGAACCGAGTGCACGGAGTGCGGACGATCTATAGATTCGGATTCCGGGAGAGGCTCGCGTTCCGCGCCGCGCTCCGTGCCTGCCGGATGCGCTGGATCAAAGCGCGAGCGAGTGGGTCGATGCCGGGGCTTCCAATAGTGGGGGGGGGGTGGTGGTGGGAAGGATGGATAATTGGAAGAAAACGGCCGGTGGAGAGAGGGACGGAGGATCGGGTGCACGGCTTTTGCAAGCGCAACGCGCGCCGTTCGGAAAAACTCGGCCGGGCGAGCGCTCAGGCCCGAGCGTTATTTGAACGGGGTTAATTTCGTTAAAAGCCGAGGCGCGGAAGTTTACGCGGTGTACAGAGCCGTATCGATACGTTGCGTTCATCTATACATATGTATATATATATATATATATATATATATATATATATATGTGTGTGTGTGTGTGTGTACATATGCGCGCGCACACACACACACACATATATATATTTAGAAGAAGAACTTACATTTTATCTCTTTTGTTGTTGAAAAATTGTATACGATGGCGAAAAAAAAAATCGATTTGGTACTGTGCACGTAAAAAGTTGTGCCGTATATTTAAAGTTCCAGTTTAAACCTGGTCGTAAAATATAGATATATTATATTTGCGCGTATAACAATTACTTTGCGCATTAATCTATTCATATATGTATATATATATATATATATATATATATATATATATATATATATATATATATATTACTATCCATATATGTAAATATGTACCTAAAATGACGCGGCGTGGCAGAAAGGTTTGCGCGAAAATGAAGAAGTAAATTGTTGTATTTGTAAATACGGGGTATTATATACCCCAACATTTTATGCTCCTATTAAACATTCAACGACTCTCGTTCCATATATTGCCGTCGCCATATCCAATCTTGCCGAGTAACGTCTTTTTCTGCACGTATACTTTCACTTAAAAACCAAAAAAAAAAAAAAGAGAAAAAAAATACAAGCACGATGCTCCGGCATCAATTATCTTAAGGGGGTTCTTCGGTTTATTTCCATCTAATTGGTGCACCGCGCGAGTTCATCGCTGGTCGAAATATATAATGGTATAACGCATTTTCCTTTAAAGAAGGTTTTAACTCCATTCCACATAGATAAGAACTATATTGTACGTAAGTTCTATTGACAAATCGATACATCGGCGCATTGGCATCTGGATCTCCCCTCCCCCTCCCCCCGCCCATAAGTAATGGCGGCCGAACGTAAAAACTTTCAAAAGAGTCCAAGCTTTCCAATTCAAAGTCGAGCAGTCGACGAAGGAACTTCCCGGTAATCCTCGGACTTCACTGCCGCCGCTCCTACATACACCCGGACTATTCTTAAATTCGATCTTCCCTTCTTATACCGACTTTTTCGAAAGCGTCGGGCCGAGAATCCCGACGAAGATAAGCATTTTTTTTTTACCCTCCCTCCCTAATACCGCGGCCGCGTAGTGCTCGAGGGAAGCGCGACTGTTCTCTACTCACCTACATAGCCGTCGTTGGCGAGGGGCCGGATGGGGGGGGGGTGGGTAGAGAAAAAAACAGATCTCCTCTCCAAGAAGTAATCCCCCACGGCTTTTCCTACCTCCACCCCTTCCCCTACCCGCCATCCCTATTCCTGCGAAGAAGCGGCGCGACGCGCAAAGCCGAACGCGCGCTTCTTACCCGCGACCTACATCCCTTGGCCCGTTCCCTCCATCGCAATGCGCCAGCCTCCTCTCCGCCCCGCTCATTTTTCACTCGCGCCTCTTCGTTTGTCACTCCCGCGAGCAAAGGTGTATATATATATATATATATATATATATATATATATATATGCGCGATCTGCGGCGTACGGGGGACGAGGGTCCGACGCGCGAGAGCCTTCGTGGACGGATGAAACGCTAATGCGCCTCGGCGAGAGATTTTTTCGTGCGCTTGTGCGTCATAAATGGAAAACTGAGAGGTTAGTGGTTGTCTTCCAGACCATCCCGTCTCTCTCTCTCTCTCTCTCTCTCTCTCTCTCTCTCTCTCTCGGAATTTCGTTCTAAGGGGGCGCGAGCTCCGCCCCTCCGTGTACGAAGAGCTTGGAAGCGTCTTCTTGGCGTAAATGCAGAGGCGGTTAATAAGAGGAACGAGAGCGCGAGCGAGAGGAAAAAGAAGACGAAGAAGACGAAGAAGAAAAAGAAGAAGAACCGAACGGTGATACAGCTGGCTTTTAGCCACTGCGGGTGTCGCGCATTCAATGCATTCGCTTGGGCGGTGGTGGTGGAAAAGGAGCGTAATTATACGGAGTCGATGTCGATGCCGGTACTTTGGCGAGAGCGCCAGCTCTCCTTACGTGCAACTTATATGTACACACACACACACACACACACACACACACACACACACACACACACACACACACACACATATTCAGACTTTACGCCTTTGATAAGAAAATTGAACGAAGAACGACGCACTTCCCAGGCGTTAGTGTGTAGGTTGCGCGGCAAATATCGGAAACCGATTTTCGTGCATACACGCATTTAGCGCAGAGAGAGAGAGAGAGAGAAGAGAGAGAGAGAGAAAGAAAGAGCAGACGGAATCTCCGTAATATTTTACACGCTCGTTTTCCATCTTTTATATGCACCCTATATATGGAAAATTAATATTAATGGTGCTCGTGCATTTATTATTACTCGGTGTTGCCCTCTCCCTTTTGCCCCTCAAGCGATCGCGTTGTATTCGTTAGCCGTTATTCCGTGAAGTTGAAATAATTGAAAGAACTCCGGCCGGGACGTCTGAAAAATAGTTCCGACGATCATTTTCGCCATTCAGCTGTATTCTCATTCAATATATAGCTGCTTTTCTGGCATTTAATTTTAAATTAATTGAAAATTCATTGTGCCACTGATGAAATACGATGAAACAATGGATACTCCGAGATCTTTTCGTTGGAGAATCCATTTCTTATGATAAAGATATGTGGAGTTTTTATGAAGCAGTTAAAGATATTAATATTCCGAATAATTATAAGATGATTTCATTAGATGCAGTATCTTTATTTACAAATACACCATTAGATTTATTTAAAGAAATTATAGAAGAAAAATGGTCAGAAATTAACATACAGACAAAATTAACAAAAAGAAAAAAAGACTGTAAGACCGATAAAAATATTTATTAATTTAATGCAGAACAATCGATATAAGTAACATTTTTAATTCTAACAGAACAATGAAAGAATGTCTTGTTCAACATCCAGAATTTTTCTTAAACTATTTAAGACATACTCTGGAACAATGTCGGCTGTCTGTCGACTTAAAGCGTAGTAATGCATTGTTCTTAGTAGTATTATGATATATAATATTTTAAGCCTTCATAAATACCTGTAAAATTTTTGTAAAATTTAATTAAATATACTAGATTATTGCAACCTTTGAAGTTACTTTATGAAATCGTGGTTAGAATTCAAATTTTATTTAAATTTTACAAGTAAAAATTACTAGTTTAATTATAATAATGTTCCCATTGTCACATTATTTCGTGAACTTGCTTAGAACTTTCGAGTAATTTACAATTGAGGTAGATAAACAGCAGAATTAACTAAATTTGGCGGTATTTGGATTTTTTACATATAAATAAATGTATATAAATAAATATATATATAAATATAAATATATATATATATATATATATATATATATATATACATACCTCCAAATATTTTCGAAAATTGAAGATATTTAAGATCGTAGCTCCGCATATGTCCTAGAAAACCGAAAGGGCGAATACACCGCCATTTCAATACCGCGGGCAATACGCCGCTCCTGTCCAATGACCGTGGGGCGGAGGAGTTTTTTATTTTTTATTTTTTTTGTCTTTGTCTCGCTTTGGATTGACGAAAATACAAGCGTCAGTTTTATGACTTATGGCGATGGCCATGGGAGGGTGGGAGGTAGACGATGCGTTTCGCCAATAAAACGAAAGATAAATTTGACGCCTCCCTGTGTACGCGCACTCGCGTCTGTGCGCGCGGAAAAATAGTCCCGCGAAGTGTCGTTCGGGCTATTTGCCCGATATATATATATATATATATATATATATATATATATATACACACATACAGTAGTTTAGAGGTCGATAGCGGACCGCGAGAATTTTTCATCCGCACGGCGCGGCACAACCCCGAGCGCGACTGGTACATACACGCCGGCGGAGTGCGAGCATTGCGCGCATTGTGAAATATTTCGTCGGTAGGATGGGGGAGGGGCGGGCGGGGGGGCGACACTTTGTACCGCGCAATGCGCCCGCACGCGGTTAATAATCAAAGAGGCGTCGGCCCCACGTCCGATCGTAAAGATTCTATTGCGTTATGTTTGCGCTCTATATTATACCGCGCTCTGCATATACACGCGTGCATACGAAAAATCTCTGTCAGCACGCTCGCGGGAATTTCTGTACTTGTGTACATACATTCCAGATCTTTTTTGGAACATTACATATAAAGTGTATCAGAAATATGAGAAAATGTATTCCCTAATAAATAATGCTAGATACAGTTTCTTTAGAATGTAATATTGTTAACATATGAAAAAATTTTTTTAATCGATGCAAAATGATATGGTAAAATGTATTATATTTCGATCACGTTCCAGAATCTTGCAGTTCTTTAAAATTGAAAAACTATTTTTATGTTATATCTGGAAACATTTAATTTAACTAGGGAAGAAAGTGAGATGGAGTGCCTTTTCCTCTAGGGCTCCTATTGGGTTCATCGTTAAAGGGTATCAGGTACAAAGATCCGAAGCAGAACAAAATACTTATACAATTTAATACTAAACGATTTTACTTGTGGATGCAAGTCTGAACAGGAATATATATATATATGTATTGAAACCAAATTATAGTGTTTGTAGCCACCGAAATCAGAGAATTTATTATAAATCTGTATCAATCCCGATATCCCGATATTCTAAAAAACAAACGCAGCGCATTGTAACAAAAGAATTTTGTACTTTTAAGTATATATCAATTGCAATGCCACATTGAGTATTAGAAAAAAACTCTTTCATTATATGAGCAGAAATTAAGATTAATTCTAAACAATATATGCCATTTCAATTAATTCTGATAATTAATACAAGATTTTAGATTCACTCTATATCAATTTTTTTTTTTTTATGGATTTCCAACAGCTACTTTAATTCGAACAAATCGGATACATTCATATCGAGTATACGCGCGAGGGCTAGTATCGAACGCATTACTATCGTTCCTATACCGTCTCGTTGGCTCTAATTGAATTCCTCGGCCCCATAGCTATTTTTCCCCCGCAATTATCCGAGCCGTATAAAATTAAATTTCATTTTCTACGCATTCCCGTCCGACTTTATTAAAGGGCACTTCGAAAATACAATCATAAGCACGCTTTTGCGTACTGTTCAGATTCCATATATCTTTAGGTATTTATTTACAGAATCGATCCGTAGAAATCTATCGTTCATTTAGCTCGCGACAATCGAAGTCAATGAATAATTTGCGCGCTATTAAAGATTCACATTTATGGTCCTTCGAAGTCGTTGGGTTACTTGGCACAAAACTCCTTGTTTCGTTCGAGGGGGTGGAGTTTTGAACGAATGATTTGCACTTAGTTCAAATTGACGAAAGTCAGAGAGGGAGAGAGAGAGAGAGTGAGAGATATGGATAATTTCTTTTTATTTCTTGGCACATTATGTTGTACCCATTAATCAAGTATCTAAAAATAAGTATACACTAATTATAATATTGATAATTTTACACAATACTACAAAAACAAGTTTTAGGATTTAATGAAGTGTATGAGGAGTGACAGTGAAAAATTTTACGTACAGAGAGGGAGAGCGAATAATGAAAGATCAGAGAATGGAAAAGGACTGTGTTTAAATAGAAGGGATATTCGAAGTGAGAGTCAATATCGAATTTTCCCACTCGTGTGTTCATTTGAATTTCCAAAGCTGCGGTTAAAAGGATGATTAGTCTGATATTCGGTCGGTAAAAGTAAAGTTGAAGAGAGCAGGTTTGAAGGAACAAAGGTAAAGAATATTATACATGAAAAAGATCAATCGCATGACTTCAAGTAGGAACATAATAAGTTGGGATCGAAGCTTTTGAAATTGAAGTACGAGAATATGAGAATTTCATAGTAATTTTAATGGGGACTGTGCTGTCAAGGGACGCTGCTCTGAGATCCTGGCCATCATTCAGCGATGCATCGGATATCCAGAATGGAATAATGGATTCGTCAGCATCGACTATGCAAAGATCAAGTCGAGCGTCTGATTGAGGGACGTGGCAATCAACTTGCCCGTGGAGCAAGTCTTTGATAAATCAGTAGTGCTCAGATTCGCCCGAGGTTGTTGCCCATCTTTGCGTTCGATTGCACTGTAAAATCATCGGTACGAATTGAACGGGCCATGAGGGCGACGATGTACAACACCGACGATGATTGGGTGAGATGCTTTTTGGAAATACTTCACAAAATATTTATTCAGGAACACCTGGATGAGATTCCCAAGAGAGAGAGAGAGAGAGAGAGGGTGACAAGCATATATATATATATATATATATATATATATATATATATATATATATAGTCCATGCTATCAGAACAATTTGACGCTAAAAGCCCACTCAAAGTATGTCGGTCAAAAAAGGAAATGAAAACAAATCGCTATCGCAGTATTTATTCATTGGATTGATCTTGAATGCATTGGAATTCGGCGTACGTTATGATCGATTTTTCCTACACACACGCATACACACATATGCTCTATTTTCACAATGGTATGCATCGAGTACCGGTGCGCCTTATTCGCTTATTCATCCCCTTATTCGTTATGACTTTCTTCTTCGCTACTGATTTTTTTGCTGCGAACATATTAAAGTAAATAGCAGTAAAAGCGAATGGATGTAAATGCATCATTTTGTATAGATGCAAATTAAATTATAGTACTTACGTAAAAAGGAATTCTCGACTATTTCGTAATGTCTCAAGTATTTCACACTTATCACAGTCAATTAAGTTTTCGTCAAAGTATTAAGTTCCACTGGAGAAAACAGAAGATGTTAATGGAATGTTCATATAGTTACCTTTAATGGAATAACACTAGTATAAAATATTCTGAAAAAAGTAGATTTTTCGCTTATCTAACGTAGAATATTATGTAGCGCTAAAAATGTGGAAAACTTTTGGATAAGGATGTGGAGGAATTGGTATTGACTCAATTGTATCGTAACACGAGAGCACTCTCGATACGTTCCAATTCAATCGTTTAACTTTCTTCGAACGATCTCTCGTCGAAAGTAGTTTTTTTTTCTACCATCGGAAAACGAACTTTTACCATTTCCATTCGTTCCTCGCGAGATTCAGGTGCAGAATGTGGAAATTCATCATTCACAGCGAATCGCGTAGTTTTATTATAAAGATATTTAGTTATTCACGCCTAATCTTGTGAGTAAGTATCATGGCTTGGCCGATCTCAAGAAGTCCATAAATTCTGAATAATTTGTGCAACGCTTCCATTCTTCCACTTTTGGTATCACTAACACTGTAACAGTCATTCCGTTATATATTTATGGTTTTCTTAATCTGCAAACAGCCATCCAATGGAATTTACGTCTACTTTTTATAGCATTTTAAGTATTTAACGATAGCTTTTAGGATTGAAAGATCGCGTAGACAAAAATCAAGTCGAACGATGGATAAATTTAAAAAATTCACGGTCCGGTAGAAAAATACGTTGAATTGAATTTCCAAACAATGTAAATAATTGACTAAATGAGTTATCGCTATAGCAGAACATATTTTCTATTTTTATTTGTATCGAATCCCAGAAAAGGATCCGTAACGACGGGCTGTCACAGTGGCTCCATGTTCGATAGAAAATCTCCTAAGCCAATTCAATCGATGCTCGCTCTTAAATCATTGAAGATTTAGCTACGCGAAATGGATTTTATTCGCAACAATACCTCAAGCTAGTTGGAACGTCTCATTACGATTCCGGATAAAATGTCATTTTCAATCTTGGGTTGTTTTTCGCACGACATGGTCAACCTGCGACTTTTAGCTTTTAGCTACGATGAAGGTGAAAAATCGCCCGATTATCAAATCTGCATCGTCAGTTATTTCAGAAATCATCTCAAATCGTCGAGAAAGCAAACAGTATACTTCTGATGTGTTCGTAATATATATATAATAAACTGAAGAGACTCTCGCTCGTAGATCAGAAGCTCATCCTCCCCGACCAAGCTGCTATATAAAGCTCGCGGGACAATTGACCGCAAAAGTAAACGTAAGAAGGGCGGGGGAGGGGGAGGAGATTAAACCCGACACAGACGAGCGGGCAAATGGCTTTGTCTGTCCTCGCTTTCACGGTCCGAGCGAATACGGAGTGTAATAAAGGGAAGGTTATGCGGCGACGTCCGAAAGAGACAGAGAGAGAGAGAGTATATATATATACATGTTATATAAAGAGAAGTATGCGATTCTCGGTATATCTCAACTTCTAATGTCAGCTGGGGAGCGTGAGTGAGACATAGCTAGAGAGAAAGACACAGCCGCGGGCTATGACCCCGTTCCAACCTGTTCGAATGGCGCCGCTCTTGTTATTGGCGCGGTACGAACAGCCCGAATAGGAGCCGCGATTCCGAAAGCCCGGGTATGTTACGCGATCGCGCTGGCATTGCACAAAGAGCGGAACGACGGGAACTCGGGCGGAGGAGACTCGGCTGGATGGGGGGGGCGGCAGAGGGGACGGGGAGGAGTGGACGGCATTCTCCACCTTTTTCGCGAACGTTGATTGGAATTTTCTTTAATGAGACACACACGCGCGCTTTTATATATATATATATATATATATATATATATATATATGTATGTATGTATGTATGTATGTATGTATGTATGTATGCATGTATGTATACATATAGGGCTGCGAGAGAGCCGAGATCGAGTGCTCTTGGGGGCTGACGTCCGACTGGCTCGCGTTTCTATGATTGCACGTATCGGACTGGAAATCAGAATGGTGGTGGGAACTGGGGAGAATGAAAACAGTATTTGAGGAGCGATTTTTCATCCCTATATGTATATATGTATATATATATATATATATATATATATATATATATATATATATATATATATGGGCATAACTTTAAAGCCAAAATCATAACTTTCGAACATCTGCCAATTGTACTTTATATTACAATGGGCAAGGGAAGAAAATAAGTTGGTTTAATAAGAATACAATTGAATAACCCCGAAAATCAAATCTTACGCACATTGTAAAAAAAGAGAGCGTATATATATATATATATATATATATATATATATATACATATATTCATCCGTATATTGCCTTCGTATATATAGATCTCGTATAAAAAGCGGATGAATTAATCCTTTGAATGTATGTTCGGTTAATGAGATTTTGTTAAGCGATTTGTTGGAAAAACTGGATCTCATTTGCCGTAGGTAATAGCCTTGCCATTATCCGATGAAATTCTCGGTCTCTTTGACAGTGTCATCGTCAATGTTGTCAAAGATACACGCTCATCCACACCCACGCCAACACATTTACATTTATTAGAAATTTTTTTACATTTTTTGACTATCGTATATTTAAAAATATCGTTGTGTAAAGGAAAAGCACAAAAGGAGAATAGTTATTTTCTCCTCGCATTATCGTATTTAAAACTTATTTCCAGAAAATTTTCATTAATTAAGACAATTATCATTAACTATGTATGCTTGAAACTATAGATTAATATGCAAATGATTTTTTTCTGTTTCAGGTAAGAATTTGGCTTCATAAGATCGTATCTTCGCCCGTACGGTATGAAGTTTTTCTCGCGCGTTTTCTGTCTCAACGAAGACGAAACGCTGAACTAATATGCGTGAAAATATCCTTAATTTTTTCTCAATCTTAAGCTGCTTTACTTTAAATATACATGTCCAATCTTGTCTCATCGCGGAATCGTGTAACGTGGAATTAATATCGTTTTAAAGTCTGCATTTTATAAGACATCCTTGAAAAAAATAATGTACTTTTTAAGAACTTGAATAATTGAAGCTACTTGTTCTACTTCATAAAAAGTACTTTATAATGCAATTTAAAATAGAAGATATGTATGGTTGTGTGTGACTGAAAAATTAGTCCCGAAAGTCATTGCTATAACTTATGCGTTACGAAATACTCTAAATATTTAAGGTAAAATGAAATTTGGCACGTAAAAGAACGTAAGTTCCTAAGAATTACTGCACTGCGGATTAACTAACTCCCTACTTCAAATTTAAAAACTCTCTATTTTATAAAAAAAAAAAAAAAAAAATACTCTTCCTACATTGTTATTAGAGCATTTTGCTCTATATCGAGTGAACGTTGATAATTAAAATGACGTAACCGTAAATTTCGTCGCCTTTACAATTCATCCCGTCCAAATCTCGCAAATAAGTCAATATCACTTGTGTCAGTGCGAAAAACAAAAACACTCTTCAGCCGCGCAGAGATCGCAACGATGATTCCCAACGTTCGTTGCTCAATGGTTCCGAGAGCGCGCCGCCGCGACTGTAACGAGGGGGTAAATCGAGGAATTCGACTGTACCATCGACGCATCGAAACGAAATGTCTTTTCGCTCCTGCCACACCGCTCGCTCGTTTATTTATATCTAGATTCCTTTGGAAATTTTCGAAATATGTTTGAATTTACGCGAGTCACGGTCTGTTTTACGATTTTCTTATGAGTTTCTCTTCCCCCCACCCCTCCCCCCGCCACTAAGGTCGTGCTTATATGTCTTATGGCTTTTTCGACAGCGCGTCCTATTTACAGCGACGAAGTCGGGGGATCGCGAAATTTCGCGTGGCCCGTAATTATTTGAATTTCGACAATATTACCGAGCTGGGGGGGGGGACTATTTTGGTAATCGCATCCGTTCTTTTTGTTTATTTCTTCACGTTAATTTGACGAATATCGAATCAAAATGTTAATTTGAAAAATATATTGAACTTCTTCTAGGTTATTTCATCGTATTAACCACTGTTAGTCGTACATCTGTCAGCAATAAATGCTAGCATTCTTTGCGAATTTCTTTATTCTTATAAAATGATATTTAAAGAGAAATGTCCGTATATATGCTTTTTTTTCGAAAAGATCAGAAAACAGATACTTGTAGAAATTTTTCTTTGACAAAAACTATGGTAGTGATGTTAATCAAAAGTTTTCGCAGTCGTTCTATGATCTGAGAAATTAATCGTGCTATATATATATATATATATATGAGGAACGAACGAAAATGATAGATAGAACGCTGACAAGGTATACAAAATTGATGATAGTGGGCTATACCTGTATGCGGTAGGGCACAAACAGGCGTTCTATATATTTATATATGTATGCATGCATCCTTTTGTACTGCGGTATACGTCGCCAACATTCCGGCATCAAAACTTGAAATATATATATATATGCATCTATGTGTGTATATAGAATTTTACCGTGTAACAGCTCGCATGAACTTGTGCGCACGCATGGACGCACTTAGTCGCTCATTCCATAGATACCGACTAAACTCGTGTTGTGTGTGTGCGCGCGCTAACAAATTTACGCGCATCTATTCCTCGAGGCACTCTCAGGCAATTTTGAAATGTATAACTAACTATCTTCACTGTAAAGCATATCTATATATCAGCCTTTCGCCTGATTAACTTTTCAGTTTTCGATATGCAATTTATATAAACGAACTACGGCTCAATTTCTGTGGTGGCTGAATTTTCAGGAAAAGCGAAATATATATATATATATATATATATATATATATATATATATATATATTAACGTGTATAATAAATCGAATTGTCTTCCTTTTTAATCCAACTAGAGTAGCAGGATAGCCTACATCCTGATAAAAGAAAAAGCAAAAAATTATTCAGATGCTCCCTCTTATTCCTAGGCTTGCAAAAAACTTATGCTACATATACATCCCTCCGACCCCCCCTCCGGCCCTTCATTCAACCATCTCTCTCTCTCTCTCTCTCTCTCTCTCTCTCTCTCACGCACCACATGTCCCTGGCGACAATAATAAAACTATATAGGCACCTCTCCTCCCTGACTTTTGATTTTTAAATAAATCGCGAAACTTCCGAGACGACCGTATACCGAGTATTTCCTCTCCCCGTCCCGTATCTTCGCACTAAAAAATTTTCGACGAAAGGGAGACCCGCCCGAGGTGTACAGGGGCGGAGAGGGGGCAAGGGGGGTTCGAGGGCTCCCTCGCGCGAACGCGAAAATAATTTTACGATAGTTTTTACGTTCGCGCGCGCGCGCGCTCGCTACCGATGCTGTTTTATTGCCTCGCTGGCGCGGAATGCGATAAATATGGGCCCGCTCTCCTCTAACCCCCCCCCCATCGCCACCCACGCGAGCGGATGAGAAATCGATCGGCGTAGGGGGAATGAAAGAGCAACGTCAGCGGGTCGTGTATGTATATATATATATATATATATATATATATATATATATATATATATGCAAGAGGGCTTTTTACGCGATTCGCAGATGTGGCCCTTTGTTATTATTTTTCTTTTGGGAAACGGCGCATGTATAGATATGGGAAAGGAGCGGTTGCATTGGTACTTTTTGGGGATGAAAAATGGCCATACTTCCGAAAATAACAAATAGATAAAAATTCTGGGATAAAAACATTGTCGGAAAGGAGCAAGAAGTCTCGTAGTGAAAGCAAAGGAAATTTCATAAAAAGTCGAGGTGTGCCGAATAATTTTAGATATTGCAAAGAAAAGAATAATAAAATATCAAATGATGATTGTGATCTAATTTACCAAAATACGTATTTTATGTTCTATATACATTATTGCCTTAGAAGTGCAATTTCTCGATAAATGGAATATTTGGCTTAAAGGGACTATCGAGCTAATTTTTTACCGATCGAAAATTCATTACATTTTTTCGTTAATCAGAATTCACTTTACGTCAATTGCACATTGCTATCGTATGTTTAAAAAAGAAAATTAATTACAAGCAGTGTAAAAATGACAATCTTTTTAAAATTTTATTTATAATTTTTCTATACGTTATATCTTACAGGTTCATTATATAATATATTCCTTTTTCAAATTTTCGATATTTTTTGTATTTTATTCATTTTTATATGTAGCTACTGTTTACTGTAGATGAACATTTTCGTTATGTTTTCTTGGTATAGTTCGCTCATTACATCTCACATTAGATTTACATTATAGGATTACGCACAATAGAATTATATTTGCATGTCTATATACACGGGCAATGTAATTACGCACGTGAACTGTAGTTATTTGCTTGTGCGTATGAAGAAATTTCAAAGCGAAGACGGGAAATGCAGCATCTTAAGTGTATATATTATATATATATATATATATATATATATATATATATATATATATATAATCTTATGCCAGTAAAATTGTCATATTTACATATGAACAAAAGAAAGATCTCATTATATACTTTGTGTTCACTGTACCCCCCTATGCCATTCATCCCCGTTCAGAGCATAATCAAAAACTCTCTCCATTTTATAATTTCATTCGAGTAGTAAGCAAGATTAATCGCCGAAAGAACTTTATACCCGTATTTTACGGGGCAAAATCGTCAATCACGGTTCCAGTCATCATATATATATATATATATATATATATATATATATATATATATATATACAATTAATAAAAAAGGGCTTTTATGCCCGAGCCCCGCCGAGCTGTAAGAGCGCTGCGCTTGCGGTAGCGCGCGAAATGGGATTTACGGTCACGACCCACCAATCGAATAATTATTGCGGCTCCAATTATGATCGGTCAATCGTTGCTGTTTCGCCCCGATACGCGATGTATATCACATCATATCGTATCATATCATATACTTATTTATAAAGACAAAGCGTGCTTTTGTTTGAACATTATTATTTATTAAAAAAAAAAAAAAACAACTACCGAACCGATTGCTCTGAAACTCGAAATATATATGATCTATTATCTTCGGAGTGATATAAGCTACGTTTTTTTTTCTTCAAACTGAACAAATAAACTGATGGAATAATAGAAATATAGATTTTCGTATTTGAAATTAACTACCGTGAATACTTAGTTAGTGGTGCCAACTGAAATTGAAGCAAAAAATTGATAGCACTTTTTGAGGCGGGCGTTGAGATAAGGAGCTTTTTATAGAAAAGTGAAGATAGGTAAAATTAACTATAGGGATATAGATGCATGCATAGAGTATTTATTGCATAGATATTATGGAACTGTTTAATAAATTATTATCTTGGGCGAAACCAAGATGGCGGATGCTAGTATATATATATATTATCAAAAATCTTCGATTTTCAGAAATTACAGAAGCCACGTGAAGAAAGTGCCTAGTTTTATGAAAGTATGTATTAAAAAATATCGAATAATGGCTATCTATTGGCCCACAATGAAAAAATGAATATGAAACTTGCAATCGTTAAAAATACATGCTTTCATTTCCACGGCACAGTGAAGCGTTATTGAAAAAAAAAAAAAAAAATTCATACCTTTGATGCATGTACAATTACCATTGGGCAATCAAAAGACGCCTATAAATCGGGCATGGGAGTGCGCTCGTATGGGTCAGTCACACGCATTTATCAGCGCAACGTCAACGCAGTACTTGCGAACGATTAAATATTCATTGCGCGCGTATTAACGTAGCTCAGTCCTCATCTCGCGCGCGCGCGCTCGCGCCAACGCAAGTGTAACGGAATCGTCGCTCTCGCGCTATTCCTAATTTTATTCGCCACTTCGCGCTTTTCTGGGGGGAGGGGGGGGGATGTGCATGGGAATGCGAGCGCGCCTGCGTAATACGCACCTGCGACTGTGTAATGCGCGCGATTTGCAGCACAAAATCGCCGAGGCGGGGAGATGAGGGGGGGGGGGTGCGAGCACGCGCGCGATAAAATTTCCATAAATGCGCGTTTCATAAGCCGGCAAGCGGTCGGGCGAGCGAGCGATGCGAAATATAACCGCGAACGGCTAAAAGCGCAATCGCGGCCCGTGAGATTTATCCATATATATATATATATATATATATATATATATGCAGAATAAAACGCCCGTTTCGCACGAGATCGCACGCGTGCGCGTCGTCCAAAATCGCCCCCCCCCCAACACAATTTCAGGCGTAATTTATACATTCGATTTAAAAGCAGTGCGCGCGTGTGAATGTATGTGTATATATATAGCCCCAAAAGAAATACGCGGTGCGTCGGAAAAGGTGCAAAAGTCTCGATTGCGCGAGAAAGGGGGAGGGGAGGACGGGGCCGCCGACACGCGAGAGTGAACCCCTGCATCTTCCATTTTAGAAATCAGTTTAATATATTACATATATTGTGCATAGGTCTTAACGGAGCAAAAAAAATTGTTGCACGCAATGAAAGCTAACTGGTCTGTAATAAAAATTCGAAAGTCTATGACTTCAATTGGATCTGTTTCTTAACATTGGTGGTATCTCTGTCTTTTCTATGTTCAAAACAATTTTCAATTGTGCTGTAGAGAGAGAGAGAGAGAGAGAGAGAGAGAGAGAGAGAGAGAGAGAGAGAAATGGATTCAATGATGTTCGATATGCTTCTTTATTTGCATTGCTTAATCTATGCAGTCATAAAAGAATATTAGAATTTAACCATAGAAGTCTAAGGAATTCAAAAACTAAAATGTTTCAATAGAATTAGAATCAATATATAAGTGAAATACGATGTGCAAGAGAAACAAATAATATTATCTATATAAGTAAAACTGAAAAATCGTATTTAATTAATTATCTTCTTAATATCTAATTAATTTAAGTAAATGGTAAAAACTTCATTTCTAAAATAATGAATAAATTGCAGTTATACGTGACACAAAGTTTAATGATAGGGATGAAAAAAAATTTCTGGGAAACTACCCTATCAACATCATCTTCTCGCGAACCCTGTGATTACAATCCACCTTATCTAACTCAAAAGAGAGAGATATATACATATTTATTTCTAATCTTGATTACAAAGTCATATGATAAATTACATAATTAATACAATTAAGCTACGTAAGATATTTCGTTAATATATAAAATTTCATATAATCCTAAAATATAAACAGAGCAAATACTTTATAACAATCTCGAAGTTTGTCTTATCGACCTCGCAGATATTTCAATAATAACAAAGAGCAGAAGATGGCACGTTTATCTAGAAGTATAAATATCATAAACATACAAATATAACAGAACATATTCATACATATATCAGCCATTGCGATAAAAAATACACAAATAAATGAATATA
Organism: Sycobia sp. Sy_11; assembly: GCA_018907035.1. Classification (NCBI taxonomy): domain Eukaryota; kingdom Metazoa; phylum Arthropoda; class Insecta; order Hymenoptera; family Epichrysomallidae; genus Sycobia; species Sycobia sp. Sy_11. Next base: position 5,541,355 of record JACCIC010000009.1, on the reverse strand, counting down.
AATCCTCCTCAAATTCAAACTCTCGACCCATACATTTCTATAAATACGTTATGCTTACATAAAACTTAAAATAGTTCTATAAGGGACGAAATGAAAGAGAGGAAGAGCGAGAGAGAGAGAGAGAGAGAGAGAGAGAGAGAGAGAGATTGAGTGAAAGAATGAAAAAGATAACAGAACAGAGGAAGGATATTTTCACTCTCTCGTGTTCCGAATGGCCGTTTCATATTTATCTTTGATAAATATGAAACTGCGTGAATAGACTCGCGAGAGCTCTACGGGCACACTTTCTTGATCTATATCAATATAATACACAAATGTTCCAACGACTTCCTGAATTTCGCCGTAAATTTGAAAAACCACAACGCTCGAGACTCGCTAAGCTTGTGCAATTATTGCTCGATCTCTTTTTGCGACGCCGACACGAAAGCCGACCGCGGCTCCTACATTCGACCGGATCGTTTCGCGCTATCGGACGTCCACGATTCGTCCGGAACTTAGAGGCCCCCCTGCCGCGTTTAGCCGGCAGCCGAAGCGATTAATACCATCCGGGCATTTCTGCATTTGGGGCGTTCCACACGTATCGAGGACCAGAACAATGCATTACGACACGCGTGCGACGCATGACTTGTCAGTCCGAAAATAGCAAAATAGCATTGGGGGCCTTCGTTCGTGCCTCCTTCACATGCAACTCCAGCGCGTAAGTAGCTAGTCGTCGCGTCGCTATCGCGCGTACTTTGCACTTGCCGAAGCAGCGCGTGCGGCTCGAGACTGATTGCGATCGCGGACGACAGAGCCATTTTTCACGGTGCGGCGTATAAAGTACGTTGCCCCGGGGGGGGGGGGGCTAGGGCAGCGCCGGACCACTGCCGACTCGATCGATTTTACCGTGAACTCGGAACGATCCCGATCGCTAATTCGTTCGAGTATTCGCGTGGAATCCAGCTGCGAGCTCGGTCGCCGGGGCCCTTGCGAATATTTAGGGAATCCGATTGCCAGCGCAACGGAGGTCATTGTTATATCGACTCGTTAACGGAGGGTTTTTTTTGGGGGGGGGGGAATTTTTGCTCGTAGATAATTGTTTCCAGTTCAATGATTTTGCTGAGCGCTAGCGTTTATTAAAAAAAAAAAAAAAAAAAAAAAAAACAGTAATACTGGATCGTTTTATGCGGGAATATAGAATAAATTAATAAATATTTTTATCGGTCTTACAGTTTTTATAATATAATATATTAACTAAGATAATGACAGTCAGACTGTCCTTGTTTATGGTCATCCCCGAAGAATCTGAATGAAAACTTATTACTAAAAACAAATTAGATTAAAAATTAAAAATAAAAGAAAATAAAATTATTAATAAGTACAATAAAAAACAATAAAAACAATATTGTATGTTAGTAAAGGACAGCCTGGCTGATCCCACCACCTTAAATTTAAATTCACCTTTCGCGTCCGACGTTTCGAACATCCTCGGTTCATCCTCGGGAACTGAGCTGTGAATATAGAATATAGAATATAGATTCGGAGATTCCTACGAGTAATAGAATGGTTCGATTCACTGATGGTAACGACGGGTTTCCGTGCAAATAAAACAGAAGATCGAGCCGAAAGATCTACAAAAATATTAATTCAAACAAAGCTCGAAACATCTGACAGGGTGGGTTTTGCGGTACGAATGCCATAGCGGTGCGTCGAGGAGAAAAGTTAAATATATATATATATATATATATATATATATATATATATATGGTACAATTACTTTCAAAGGCGAACAATTGAATGGAGCGGATAATTAATCACCGGTACAAGGATCGCGACAATTGCGGATACGTACCGAAATTTTAAGACTCAGTCATAAGTTCGTCTATTGTACTATTACCTTTGTTTATTATTATTATTATTATTATTATTATTAATTGTCCTCTTATACAGCAAAGTATATATCGTGTAAAATATCCTTTAAATTCCTCTCGATAGCTATGACGGTAGAATTTAATTATATACCACCTTCATACAAGGCACTCTGCTGTTGTATCTATGCAATAATATATATATATATATATATATATATATATATATATATATATATATATTAAACGCTCAAGCTCTGATACTTCAATATATGGAACGAAAAGGGGCCTTTGAGCCTTACCTATACTGGGTCGACTTTTAGCTTTTAAATTGAAACGCAAAGATCAGAGATTTTACAGCGCGTCGAAGAAAAGAAATAATTCCGTATATATACCTTCTTATATATATATATATATATATATATATATATATATATATATTTCTTCTTTTGTGCTTCATCGAATTTAATAAAATCCAAACATTGCACAAGCTAAACTTTTGCCATTATTTTGTCGCTACGGACGGTCACTAATATATGTATTATCTAACTCGTATGGAATCCATTGTCAAAGACAATTTTCGTGAACCATTCCATCGGCATAAAAAAATCAAAGAAGGTCTTTATCCAAAAATGCCATACTGCACTGCCACCGATAACAAGAAAAGACGTTGGTGGTTTTTGATATATATGATTGTGTAATGCCTTTGCAATGTCATCTTTTTCCTCCGTCTGAGGAGGGGGGGGGGTGTTACGAAGACGACAACCGAAGGCAGCAGCCGCACCTCCGAAACAGAATTGAATTCTCAGCAGAATTGCGCTCGAGCTTTGCGATCGATTGCCGTAACTATATTGTTTTTCTTCGTCTCTCTTACTTCGTAGAATCCATCGCGCACATTTTTTTTTTTTTTGAAAATTACTTCATTGACGAAGTGTACTTTACGGAGGACTGGGTATTGTTTTTTTTTTTTTTTTAAATAAACTGTACAACGGGCAAAACAATAATTCAGCCCTCCTCTATGCTTCTCTCCGACAAGAATTCACCGGGTGTTCCGGCTTTACACGCACGCACACACACACCACACACACACACACAAAACCTGTACAACGCGTTCGACCTGTCGTCGCGTCACATCTGCATAACAAGCGGGGCGGGTAGACGTGACGCGGGGCGGGAGGGTAACACCTTCGCGCTCGCCTAATTGAAGACACTCGTGAGTAACAAAGAAGGGGATGGGGACGCGACTTTTCGCATCGGAACATCCTCCTTCCTCCTTTCCTCGGAGCTTACTCGGCTATTAAAGATGGCCGCTGTTGGAGCCCTCTTAATTAAACTCGTAGCCTCCCCTCGCCCTCAATCCCCCACCCCTCTCGATACATCACTGTACCTCCCTCTGTCGCGCAATCCGCCAAAGAGCCGTTCTTAGTGCATTCATTTCGAAAAATTCGTCGCATTTGTTAATTTACGTTTCGTGTACAATATCGTCTGTACAACGATAGTCTATTTTAATTGTGCCTTTGTCGACTGCTTGTATACAAATTAATAAATATTGTCATTGGTCTTACAGTCCAATTAAATAAGTCGAAAACAATAGTTTAATATTATTTTAGATTTCTTGAATTGGACTGTAAGGCCAATGAAAACATTTATCAATCAAGAACAGTCTAAAAAACACGAGCTATATATGGACGCTTTATGATATTCGAACACATGAGAAAAAAAGTCCAAGTCTCGATGAAAACAATAAAACACAAATTTATATATATATATGGCAAAAGAAATTATGAGAAATAAAAAAAAATTAAGAACTAAAAATTCAAAAAATGGGTATTTACTATTACTATGTCAAGGAGTCGTGACAAGCAAAACACGCTTACATAAATCAGTATTACGAATTCTGAGCCTTCTTGTTTTTTCAAAATATATATGAAACTGACACACCTAGCGCTCTCAAAGCGCGTTCAACCTCCATTTCATTATTTAACGTATCATTTCGCGCATCGAACCCAGGACAATAACTATCCGCATTATCCACATAATTTCGCACAATACGAATCGACCGCCTCTGTGCCGGCGTTCCCTTTTTCCGCTTCGCTCGATTAACCCCCGGCTTCTCGCGGCCGCGATGAATTCATCATTTTCATTATCAACGAACGGGCTGATACATTAGCTGGTTGGATCGTTAAAAGCGCATGCTAAACATACGCGCGTCCCGGTTCGGAATGATGAGCGCGCGATCCGCGAGCCCTATTGAAAATTCATTGCGTTCGCGCTATTGGTTTTTTGTTGTTTTTTTTTGTGGTTTTTATATACATTACAAACCCATAGTAGTTACGCGTATATACGCGCGCGAGCTGCGTCGACACGCTCGGGAAATTCTCGATGCGCCAGCGCATGTAGCCCGGATATTTACATAGTTTTTGTGGAAAAGAGCCGCAGATAGTGACCGGTAGATGAGGATTATTATACGAGGAGAATGCGTTAGCGGATCGGCGATTTATTAAACGAAAGCAGATGATATGATTTCGATGGGCATAATATTCGCACAAATTTTTGATCTATATTTTTTCTTTTTAATTTTCAGCGTAATTCTGTAAACATTATTACTTCGGCTGCTTGAGTATAAAATGAAAACAAAATCTCCAAAAAAAAAAAAACAACGTGTACAGATAATGGGTGATTAAAATGTGCGCGGGAACTGTATTGAAAATCGATCGCCTAAAGTACGTAATTACGCGCAAAAATTTGAGTCTCGAGAACCATTGCGGAAGGCCGAGGCCGCGTGATAAACGTGGCATTAGAACGTAAAATAAAAAGAAATCAATATCCACTCCGATTGACAACTCCACCGTCGCGTATATATGACCAAAGACAGCGTCATTGTCCGATCGCATACGTTCGTCCCACCTCTGATGACGGGTCAATTGTTTATATTGGTGACGAAGCGTGCGTTTCTCTCTCTCTCTCTCTCTCTCTCTCTCTCTCTCTCATGCGCAAGTTTACCCTCGTTTTCTTGATCTGTACAATGATTTCCCAACGCCGTTCTTACAACTCTTGGTCAATCGCGTTGCGTCCGCTAATTGACTGGGCTCTCTGAGAATTCCTTGGCGGCGATCGAAGTACGCGACGCGTAACATACAGGCGACGATTTCGTACCGAATGAAGGCAGCAGGGTGACGATTCGCGAAAATACAATTTCCATAGAGCGTCCGATTCGTCAATTGAGTCCGATATAAATTACGCGCTCCGAATGATTTGCAAAGCAGCAGTGCGCGAGAGCTTGGGCGCATTTGGTTTACTTTTAATCAGACGGAGGCTAAGGCCAGGCGACCGAACGGAACAAATTGGACGTTTAGAAAATTTGTGAAATGAAAGAGATCGAATTGTTCAAAGGAACTATCTGATTGTATTAACTGAGCGTGAGCGAAATAGGGAGAGAGACAGGTCGTATTTTTATTCGAAGCGTTCAATAGATCTTTCGACTCCAGCTTTCATTACTTGAAAGTAAGTTCACAATTGCGAATGAAGAATGAAGAACGCAAGTAAATCTCTCTAAATTATTCTAATCGCGAGGAATTTTGAAAAGACAAGTCGTAATGGACGAATGACGAACGAACATTTTCAAATTATTCTGGCCAACACTCGCAACGAATCAAAAACTGGGTTGCACGTAAATGAGATATTACGCGTGGTGTATACTATATTTTTTTTTTTAACTTTTTTTTAACTTTGTTTTTTAATGAATTTTTAATCTAGATGCTGCAATTCAGCCTTGGATTTACACCGGTTACGAAGTAATCTTAACGCTATCTTGTTCATAATTTTTTCTGGAAACTTCGATATTAAATCCATTAAATTCGTTCATTACAATTCCATTGTACAAGCGATAAAAAAAAGAATTAATTTTTTTTCTTAATTAATAATATAGCATTTCATAATGGTTATAATTACGGGAATTTCAGACCAGAAGGGCTACTGTTATATACATAATCTGATATGGAAATATATTTTAAATAGAAATTTTCTATATTACTTGATTAAATTTTGCGAGCTCGCCATCTACTATTAACGTAGATCTATGAATAGATAAGGAAAATTTACGCGCTTAAATCACTCACACGAGCGGCGAAACAATAACAATCCGTATTTCTTTTCCTCTCAAGAGTCTCGAGAACTCAGTTTTGTCACGCCAATGCCATCCGAGCTAAATACTTCAAATAAATTTAAATCCAATCGAGAAACTAGTTTCTTGAATTAATAATAATGGAGATTATTAATTGTATATTAAATTTCTTTCTTGTATTAGATAAAAAGTAAATTTTTTTTTTTAATTTATTATAAGTCTATAATCTTTTATTACAGTTTATTATGATTCTTAAAAGACAATGAACGCTTTTAGGTCAAGAAATTGAAGCAAACCATCTTATCCTCAAAATCCTTACAAACCCGAAGATATGATGAACGAAATGTCACTGTCGCACATATAAACCCGCCTTTCGACGATGCATTTATATATATATATATATATATATATATATATATATATATATATATATATATATATACACATATTCCAGCTTTCCCTAACAACCGCTCGGCGGTGGGGCGGGGATTGGGGGGGGGGGTGGTCGCGCAGCAGTCAAATCTCATTAAACGCCATCTCGCTCGTGCGGCAAGGTGTACGCATCGGCTCGAACCGAATCCGGAAAGTCGTCGAGACGAACGCCGGCCGTGCTTACCCTTCCGTCGACGCCTCCAAAAATATCCGGGACCCGCGCGACGCCCCCGTCGCACGAGGATGCGCGCGCGCGCGCGCTTGTGTGTTTATGCGCGTCGAGAGAGCGAGAGCGATGACCCCTTTGATGCGCCAGTTGAGGAACTCGACTGATTACTCGACCCGCCCCCCCCCCCCCACTCCCTCACGCTCTTCCATCTCCGAGGCTCGGATCGTCTTATTCGCGAATTACTGTATACGCGCACGTAACTATGGGCTAAACGTGAGATGTAATATACGTCATGTTTCCCTCTCCATCTCTATCTCTCTCTCTCTCTCTCTCTCTCTCTTTCTCTCTCATCTCATCCCCGACGATATATATACATACAAATTTCGTTACGCAACGTCTCTCCGTGCGCATCTTCTTCTTCTCCTCCTTCGTTTTCTCCGTCTTCTTAATCTCCGTCTTCTTCTTCATCTTGTTCGTTATTTTTTTTCTATTCTTTTTTTTTCTTCACGTTTTTTTCTACTTTTTCCAATCGTCGTAAGCAACTGCCCCTGGCCGCGGGCTCGCGCGGAAAGTCGCGCGTTAATGCGACGGTTAGAAGCTCGCTCGGCCCCGGCGGAAGATTTACGCGTCTCTCGGAGTCACTAAATCAAGTCCGCTGGGGCGCGTGTTTTTTTTTTTTTTGTTTTTTTTTTCTTCTTTTTTTTTACGGCAGTTCCGCGCCCGAGAGGGAGGGAGGAGGGCAGTTTGTCAAATCGCGGATCGGTGGCTTTTCGGAATAATCAAAATAAAATCGGGCCAATGTTTTATAGAGGCGAATTTACAAGAGAGCCGCCGGTGTAATGTAACACGGGAAAAGAAATCGGGCCGTATCGCGTTCTTTCGTGTATGTCGTAAATGCTTTACCTTTTTTTTTTAAGAGACAAATTCGAACTAAAGAAAAAAACAATATTTGCGAAGGGTATAATTTTAAAATCCTGCACGACACGGTTAGCGAGGTGATATAAATCGAGGCGGCTCTCTCTCCCTCTCTCTCTCTCTCTCTCCCTCTCTCTGTCTCTCCTCTCGACACTCTCACGCATTTTCTCTCTCGCGTCAAATACGGGACGCGAGCGCGGGTGTCTTTGTTGTTGTCTCGCGACGCAAATAAATGCGCTTGCTAAATTGATACTTTTCGTAGTTTCCACATCATCTCCCGTGCAACGCGAACGTGCAATTATCTCGTAAAAAAAGAAGTTAAAAAGGCTCGTTTTCAAAGTCGTGTACGCGTGCCTGTTTTTTTGTTTTTTTTTTTTTATTTTGTTTTTGGACATTGTACAATACTTTAAAATTACGATTTAAATATTAATTTCGACTTTTTTTGTTTTGTTTAGCAATGACTCATTTTGTATATATGTGTTCACATCTATATATACATATGCATATAATTTGGGTAATATGCTTTGTTGTGTCACTCGGCACTGTTGCCCCGTCTTACCTTCGCTCATACAGAAATTACATTTCAGTTGTTAATTTCGTCAAGAATTAACGTTGCTCGCGTCTCCGTACATTAAAGAAATGTCAAAATCCAGCAAGTAATAATAACGATAAGAATAACAATGAAACGAGGCCTCGCAAATGTAATTGAAGGATGGGCGGGCTGGGAAATAATTTGCAAAATTCCAGGTGCGCTTCGGGCATACTTTTCGCCTCGCTCTGTTTTAGACTTGTGCGTGCGTGTTTATAGATACGCACATACTTTGCACTTAACGAATCTTGAATATTTCCGCACGAACAATGTGCCGTGTGTCGGGAGCAAACAGAGAGAGAGAGAGAGAGAGAGAGAGAGAGAGAGAGAGAGAGAGAGAGAGAGAGAGAGCTCTGTTTAGTATGCATTGAATTTCTTATCTATGGGGAGGGAGTGGAGGTGAAAAAGAAAAGTCCTTCCGAGCACACTATACGACGTGATTTTCAGAGTATGTCCACTGTCACGAATCGGATGCTCAATAAATTATCGCTTTGTTACATAGTTCTATATATATATATATATATATATATATATATATATATATATCGAGAAGGAAATCCATGCTTGAGGGCGATCATTTTAAATTTAATATCAGAAGAGCTTTCTGACGCTGTTTTATGGCAGGGAGAATAATAAAATTCTTAAAGAAATGAGAAGAGTTAGAGAGGAGTGGGGGTGGGGTGGGGATACAAATGAGACGAAATGAGTACGTGGGAGGAAGGAGGAAGAGATGGATGAAGGGGAGGGGGGCGAGGAGGGGAGGAACGAGGACATGGAAATAAAGATAAGAAGCGCGCATAACCCGTCAGGATGCTCTCACTTTGAACTCGAAATTGGAAGCGTTTATTCGGTTGTCGTTCAATCTGTCGGAGTCACTCTCTCTCTCTCTCTCTCTCTCTCTCTCTCTCTCTCTCTCTCTCTCTCTTCTTCGCTATTCACTCGCTCAGTCACTACCACCGACTCATCTCCGACGACGACTGCGAATAAAAATTACTCGCCAAAAAAAAGACGACGTTAGAATTGAGTGACGCTCGAACGACCGCGTGATTAGTTTAATATACTCGAGCTCGTCATGTATATATATATATATGGATATAATTTTCAATCGCTTGCCTCGTTCAATTTACGCATCACCCTTTTATCGCCGATCCCGTCACTTGTGGAAATTAAAATTACACAATTGAATGAAAAATTAAAAATCTGGATCTCGTAAATTTATGCGTCGCGCGTCATGTGGCTTTGCTTTTGTATATAAGTACGCAAATATAAATTTGCAAAATCGATTTGCGTTCCATGTGGATTTATACACAGAAACTTTTGATCGAAACAATGACCGTTTCTCATTTCAATTTTTAAATATCGCTAGAGAACCAACTTATCGATTAGGATTGCGAACAGTAAATTTAGAGTACCGGGCTAATTATCCCTGTGAAATCAAAATGAAAATCTAATGTAGTTTAAATTGTCGCGATTTACAATACATATATATATATATATATATATATATATATATATATATATATATATATCAACCTTGAGTTTCCCGTGGATAATTAACTCGAGTTTAGAAAAGAACACAGTAGATTTATTCATATAATACGATACATCCTACAAATAATTGAAAAGCGCGCTAGTGATCGCAATTTTTGTGTCCATGTGCATATATATATATATATATATATATATATATATATATATATATATAATTTTCACGTCGATTTTATAACGTCAGTTTTGCAATTTTATATCCAACCTGCTGTTATGCACGAAAATATCCACCCCCCCCCCTCCTACAAAAATTTGTCTTTTCCCGAATTAATAATACCGATTGTATATGTGAGAAAGATAAAGTTTCGTGCAGAAAATATAGAGAGATGAAGTATAAAGTAAGATTTATCCGTCTGATATCGAGAATACGTGCGTAACCATAAATACGAGAAGGTCCGCGCGCACTTTCGTCGACCGTCGAGATGCGATTGACTTGGTTACGTTGCGAAATATAATTATAAAAATAGGTATATATATATATATATATATATATATATATATATATATATCAAGTTGGCCTGCGTTTGCGCATTGTAAAATAAACGTAACGCCATCGAGCGCACGTGCGGACGCGTGCGGTGAGGCTCTAGCGCGCCGCGCCGCCTCGGAATGCAAGCTGATGGGAATCCTCGGAGAGTGGAGCCCCGTATTCGCTCGGCAGCGTTTGATCGAGCCTGGCTGCAGGAAAGCCCTGGCTTTGCCCGAGACAAGCGAGGCGCGAGTGAAACAGGCGAAAATCGTATCTCCATTGGCGGAGTCGAGGCAGTCGCGTCGTCTTTCAACGAGAGTCAGGCCCATACCAGTGTCCCCCGCTCCTTTCTGCAAACATCGTCGTTATCCCGAGATCTTCAGGCCGCTTCGTTGCTCGCTTGTCGCTCGTTCTATATAAATCACGGGCGACCGATTGTTTTTTGTTCTTTTTTTTTTATTTTTATTATTATTTCTCCGACGTTGAATACTTTGTAAGCTTGTTTGTAATATTGTTCGGTGTTAGATAAGCACGCGGGTCCCGACGATAACAGAACGCAATCATAGACAATGAGTGATAATAAAATTAAAGCTCTGATAAATTTTGTTTTTTATCCACGACGTCTTCGAGATTGTCGTACATACTTGTATTATAGACATAATATCGACGTTCATGTGTACTTTGACTAACTGTAAAGGGTACAGAAATAATCTTTTCTTTTTTAAATTAGTTTTTATCAGATTCTGTCGCAATTTTTTGCAAAACAAAATTCATAACCTCTTCCATTTATCTTCAGTCCATCAATCATTTGGATTTCGCAGTCCGAAAGAGCACAAAATTTTAGATCGGCTATTATTATTTTTTTTTAATATTTTTATTATTATTGATGTCAAAAAGGTGAGATAACATACAATAAATATGGAATGCCAATGGGGAGATCATTTGAGACATAATGGATTGGGATTATTTTCGTGGTTATTCGGGTGGACATTTTTTCCAATGTTCAGTATTTCCCAATGGACATATTCCTGAACGCTGGTCATTTTTTCCAATTGTAAAAGTATTATTTATCAACTTTGTATGCTTATTGCCATTAAAGAAATATCGGAAAATATTGGCATACTTACGAAATTGAACAATATTCACAAAAATTAGATCCGTATGATTATTTAAATATTCTTAAAAGTTTAGGCTTTGATTTATTTATTTGATTATTCACAATTGTTCAAAGATACATGTTTTTTCATGCACAGCTTGTGAAGTTTTTATTCTCCATACACACATATATATATATATATATATATATAGAATACGAGTTTACGAATCAAATATTAAAAAAATTTTAATAAATTTTAAATTAAATTTAAACTAAATTAAATGAATTTAACAAAACAGAACAATACGAACACTTCAACCATTGGCTTTGAAGCCCGCAGCACGTTTTTCCAGACAGCATACCGGCATTTTCCTCGTAGTTCGTTAGGTCCACGAGTACACTTACATCAGCGTTAAAATCCGTTTACTACTCTACGCCAAGGGGGCGAATTCAATTATTATTAATTGAAACGCGAGCTCGATTCTCGCGCAAATATTTCCCAGCCCCAACGCGTAATGCACTTTGAAGTTGGAATTTTATATTGTAATTGAGGCTCGAAGGAACGAGGAGGAAGAAGGAGGGGGGGGAAGGACGGCTCAAAAAAGTCCCTTTGTGCGCGTGCGAAGCGCTCGATTTTCGAAAGGTACAAGTATAAAGCTGTGTGCGCATCAAAAGCGTGTGATATATATATATATATATATATATATATATATATATATATACATATGTGTGTATATCACCCCTTTTACGGCGAGAGGAAAGAGGCAAATAAAGGCATTCACGGCAATTCTCTACCCGTATACTTTCTACCCGTATACCCGTAGGCTTTTTTGTGAAATAATAATATTAAAACAACAACAACAACAACAATAATAGTAATAATAATAACAACGCTCCCTTTGCGACTCATATACGGGCGTAAATTTCGCTCTGACCTTGGCCCTTTAAAAATTATTTCTGAAACCAGCGCGTTCGCCGCCGCGGCTCGGCGGTCGGCCGACGATCTCGTGCAGCGCCGCGGCGGCCTACTTTGCCTACTTATACGAAACAGAGGCCGCAACCTCTGCACCTGTCGGCGGCGCGCTCGAATCGAATCGCGTCGGGTCGCCCTCGCCATTGTCTTTGAAACTAGACCTGCACGGTGTACGGGGAGTCGCTCGACTGTGTATAGTTTGACTTTTGCCACTTTTCGAAACCGAATCCCGTTGAATGTGAAAAATCAAGACATGAAAATCGAATCGTTGCCAATGAGCGAACCCGTTAAACCTTGCTGACGAACGTTACGTGCTTTCTTACCGAGTACGATTTCGACTCGCACTTGGGGGCGGAGGGGGGAACGATGGAATCTTGACTTGGATTTACGAATACAAGCGACTTCAGTCCGTTTAATTCTGTTTGCAAAACTAGCACTAAATATTATTAACGTTGCACAGTCTTTATTTTCGATCCCATTCCTGACGAATCGACCCTTTCGAGCTCGTAACAGCAGTGCTTGAAATCGAAGCGCAAAAGCAATTAATTGTAGATGTATGTGTGTGTATATATATATATCAGTGCGTAGCTACCAGCGCGCCCTTCAGCCTTTCGCGGGACCCATTCGACTGCGAGAATCTAATTTCGAGGTTTAAGCGTCGAGCGCGTCGAGCTGCCCGTAACTGCATCCGCTGATTTTTAAAGCTTAAATTACAACGTATGCGTACGCGTGTGTGTGTGTGTGTGCGCGCGCGCGCGCGTGTGTGTACATATATGTACATAGTGCGCGTTACAGAGCCTCAGAGCTTTCGATGCCAATTCAGTCGGGAATTTGACTTTGAAATGCGACGTTAATTGGGACATTCGTTTGAACAGCGCCGTTTATACATCAGTACAAATTATAATGCGTTGTCCGGTATCGTATTTATAAACGTTGGTAGCTTCGCTTGTCTTTCTTTTTTTCTTTACTACTCTATATGTTTTTATTTTATACAAAAGTATACGATCATTATTAGTTTCAAAAACGTACAATCGTAAATACTGAATTCTTATCTTTCTGTGTATTTTTTGAATACTCTTTAGAACCTTAAAGCAAACGTACGAAAGTGACGTGGAAGTAAAAAATCGATTTTAATGAAAAACCTTTTTAATTTTTGTTATAGCAATAGAACGCTACAGTGTACTTTATTTTTTCCGGATACTTATTTGCCTTTGAAATTAAAATACGTATGAAAATATGGGGAAATCAAATATATGTGAATTAATATTTGAGAAGAGAAAAAAAAAGAATTAACGAAAATTTTGCAATTTGTTTCAATGAAATATCGAATTTTACGCGAATGTGAAAAAAAAATTTAATATATCTGAAATATAAATCAAATTCTATAACGAACCTGCAAGATTATAGATTTTATTTATTGTAAATGAAATCAATTTATGATTGAGAAATTCGTAAAAGCATAAAAAAATTATTGTTTTATACAGATTTACCTGTCCATACCGAAAGATGGAATCTGAAAAATTTTTATTCGAATAGAAGGGGAAAAATAATATAGTTCGTTCAAATCGCTATTATATTTGTAAATTTTATAAGGACGCGTAGAATTTGACGTACGATCTCGTCTGCGCGTTCTCTTAATAGAGAACGTTAATTTTTCGACTTGGATTATAGAAGAGTAATCCATAAACGTTTGGCAAAATTATTCAAAGCCTGGGAGAGGACGTATGAAAAGAAAACAAAAAACCTCAACCTTGCACCGCACTAGTGATTTTTAAGCCTCTTAAACATACGCGAAATAAATGATTATATTGCCCTTCTATTCAAATGATACTTTATCTCATTTTGTCGTAATTCCAGCAATATTTTTCAATGCATACACAAGCTTGATTAACGGTCCCGCTCTATTATCCTCCCTCCCCCCCCCGCACACATCGTCGAATAAACACGCGCGCACGGAGACACATATAGGCAGACAAGCGCGAACACGACCGCATGTGCACACGCACGAAGACGCTCAATTGACAAACTAACCCACCGCGACCGGGGAGGGAGGGTAGGTGGGACAAAGCTATATACACGTGTGTTCCTAGAGCCCCCCTCATCAACCCAGCCACTACTTCGCTCCCTCCTTTCCCTCCTCTCTCTCTCTCTCTCTCTCTCTCTCTCTCTCTCTCTCGCCTCGCAGCCCCGTCTCTCGAAGCAGGGCGGCGCACGAAATCCACCGACCGATCGAACGCTCAGCCGCAGTGGTATAAATTATCCCAAACAGTTCGGGGTCGCTTATATATATATATATATATATATATATATATATATATATATATATATATTTGAGAGAACCCGCTATGCTTTCGTCCGCCACCCTCTTCCCCCCAACCACCCAGAACAGACCTTCTGGACACACACGCTCGCGGACATATATATTTGCGAGACTCCGTCCGGCCGCGGCGACAGGTGCTGTCCTCGCCTCCCGCTCCCCCCTCCCCCCGCCCCCGACCCCCACACACGATTTGCAAGGCAAATCTCGCACGATATAGTCGGGCCGCGCGCGCCCGTCGTCATGACGCGCGCCGGGCGGAAGAGATGCGCTCTGCCGCCCCGGCGTCGCCGTTGCTATCGCGACACGCGGGGCGTCACGCGACGCGTGTCGTAGCTTTCGAGTTCGCCCCCCCCCCCGCCCCGCCACCACGAAATCTTCCTTCCCACCCCACCCATGCCGTAGGCGCTACCACCCGTCGAAATTTGGGACGCTGCGGATTAGCGGCACGTCATTTTTCCAGTACTGGGTTAAGGTGACCCGGTGGGGAGGGTGAGTTTTTCGAAGGGTCGCAGAGGCTGCGGCGTGCGCGCGCGAGGGCTCTTCTTATTGTTTTTTTTTTTTTTTTTTTGTCGCTCTTGAATTTTATGTATCTTTTACACGCGCATGGAGGCGTGAAGCGAGACCGCGACCGAACCCTCGGCGAGAGTCTTATTCTTTTTTCGCTTCCTCCCTCCTTTCTAGCGTCTCGCTTTGGCCGAGCGTACGGTTTTCACGCGTCATTTCGAAAAAATGTAAAATCGTCGCGGAATCTCGCTTCTGCTTCGTCTATACATATTTAAGCTGCTCGCCTCTACGCCCATCCACTCCGTTACCTTCTCGCGAAGTTCGCATCCTCCCCCTAAGCGAAGAAGGTTCTTCCATTTTTTTTGTTGCATATAGTCGTGGTAACTTTTGGTTTCGGCTAGCGAGAAGATTTTGCCGTTCGTGAAGTTAGGAGGATTCTCAGACGTCGCACAATGACTCCCGTTCTCTCTCACTCTCTCTCTATTTTTCGCCTTTCACCCGGGCGAAAAACTTTCCAATGCGATTTCTCTTCTACTACTGCAATTCCTTGGATTTATTATAGGGATGCTTTAAACGGTCGTTTTGACGGCGCTTAAATAACGTCCAAAGTTAACGCCACGCAGCCGCGTCTTATATTATTTCACGATAAAATCCACGCAAGCAATGGCGCATGGAATTATTAAATAATAAATTCCGAAAGTCGCCGATCGGTACGGTAGAATTTAACATTTACCGACATCCCAACACTTGTTCTGCCTCCAATCGTCTCCAAGAAGCTACAAAATACGCGTGCGCACCCACACACAAGACGCACAATTACACAAAATCGCGCTCGGAAAGTCCACTCCTCTCCCATGCATAATTCATACGGCGCCTGTTTTTAAAGCCCTGTAAAATAATACCAGCGGCTCTCGTCGCCGGCGCGGGGGGGGGCGGCTTTAATTTTAGGGCCTCTCTGCTTTTATAATTTTCACCCCTCGCTTGGGGGTTCGGAGAAAATGGGGGCGAGGAAGGGGAGGGGGGAACGCATCCAGTAAGAGGCGCCGAGTGCTTATAATTATTATGAAGATTGCGGTCAGAGCTGCGAAAGAGCTAAGTGAGCAAAGGGGAGAGAGGGAGGGGGGAGAGAGAGAGATGGGCTCGAGGGAAATAAAATTCGTAAGATTTTGAAGACCGCCAAGTCGAGGGCGTATTTCTTTATTTGCCTCTATCTACTTAAATCCTTCCGGGTGCTCGGTAAGTACTTGCTGTCTTACTTGGTAAAAAGAAAAAGCAATTAGTCGCTTATAACGCGAGAGCAATTAAAATATGAAAGTAAATAGAGGTCCCCTTTTTTCCTCGAAGCTATTTTTCTCTTACAGGCCGGCGAAACGAATTTCATTACAAAGCTGCCTTCTCCCGCGATATTTTTCACCACCGCGCCGCACGAAAGCATTTTCACGGCAATTTTACGGCGAAGCGCGTGCGTTTGCTCGCTTGCTCGCGGAATTAACAGGGCCTCGGAGAGGATTTTCAGTTAGTTTCGTCCTTGATGATAATGAGGGGCGTAGAGCGATGAATTTCAGCCGATGAAATAACAATCTGATTAGAATAAGCGTTTAAGTATCTCATTATTTAATAAAGGATTTTCTTTTTCTTGTTTTTTGTTTTAAATAAAAATTAACAATCCTGACTGTAAACCTTAATATTGTGTATCAGGTTTTTTTTTCATAAATCAGACATTAAATCGGTAAGCATAAAATCTTCAAAGAAACAGAATTAAAAAATTGGATTTAGACCGGGAGAAAAAAGTGCAGAAAAAAAAGGATCATATAAATTGCAAATAGGCCTCCGACAAATGTCTGTACGGACGTTTCAACATACGCCCTCAATGCACGCCCGACCGAAAGCATATATTCACGAAACCGCATATAATAGATAAATCAAACCATATATATATATATATATATGTCGATATGTCGCGTGCGCGCGCTTGCAGTTTTCGAGCTTTTCGCATACATAGCCGGGCTCATGAAAATGCGAGCGCATTTCATGGAATCCGGCCGCGTGGGATCCTTCGCATCGATTTCCTCCGGGCATATCGCGCAACCTCGCGATACGCGCGAAATTTAATCGTAGTATACGTGCGCATGTAGATATGTCTATGTCTGTATATATATATATATATATATATATATATATATGTATATATATATGTATATATAAGCAGGCGTATGTCGTTCAGATCCACCCCTACGACGAACGATGAATTTTCATTCCTCTGCAGCTCTCCCCCATCGGCGTTCGATCTTTGGCTGCGTCTTATTATTCTCGGACCATTGTTTTCGATAATTGTGCACCGTGTGTACATATATATATATATATATATATATACTTATGTACATGAAAAATATTTTCTGTATCTTTATTATTTTTTTTTTTTAATATTTTCCCTTTCGGTACTATTGTCCTCGGCGAGCGGACGCGAGCGACAATACACAGCATATGTAGATTTCTTTTTCATCGGGACTTTATACTCGTAGTAGGCGGATAGGCGGCCGCAGCGCTCGCTTTGCTGGATCGATGAATACATACATACATATATATATATATATATATATATATATATATATATACGCATATGCTTTGCACATCAGGACTTACCGGCATTGTATCAATATTTTCATTCGACCGAGGATTCCCTTGTTTGATCGATTCTCTATTATTAATCGAAGGCGCAATGTGTTTTGCCGACGACCTGCACCGCATAAAAGTCCCATTACGATTTCGATTGTTTATATTCGTGGTTACGCTTATGTAAATCGGATTTTTTCATTGTCTTTCTTTTTTCCATACGGAGCGAATGACAAGCACGCTTTGCACTATATTCATTTCAATAAAATTAATTAAAATATCAATTTATTCATTTGATCCAACTTAATTTTGAAAATGAAGATTGTAAATTTTATATTGGAACTGAAATTGATACGATATTACATTTATAAAAACAAATTCAAATATACGTTGACAATAATATTGTTTGGTATATCGTGTAAAAATTTTTTTTATTTATTTATTTTTTTTTTTAATTTGAGTACATGTTCGTTATCAGAAAATATTTTTCTCACAATAACAATAATCCATGTTGAGGCAGTTAACAAAATAAAAACAAAAACTAAATTCTTCTCATGCCTGAAAATACTTTCATGAAAAGACTCAATACTATTCCATTTAATTAATAGAAAGCATGTTTCGTTCGTCCTTTCATCGTCGAACATCGACCGTCAAAGTTTAAGCGCATCGATTTTTCTCCCTTATTTTCTCCTTTCTCTCTCTTTCTCTCTCCCTCACCTTTTCGCACTTGATGTGTTCCGTGACGTGCATGAACATATACACTGATATGGGTTTGTCAAATTAAAGCGAAACTATATATATATATATATATATATATATATATATATATATTATATATATCAAGCGCTCTCTCCTCTCCTTCTCTCCAATCCTCCTCCTCTTTCTTCCTCGCCTCCCCCCCCTTCTCACTCACCATCTCTCTCGTTTTTATCGCGACAACCCAACAGAGAAAGGGTGTGGATCTCGAAACGCAGGCCCCGAGACGTAAATATCCGCGCGCGCGCGCGCGCGCCCTCGGGCAAAAAACGGCCACGGTATCAGGATAGAGCTGTATAACAGTTTGATAGCGATAGCGTAGCGAACTTTTTCGACTACTGCGGCGCGTCGGCGTAGCGTTGTGCTCGCGGACTTTGACGACGATAATGACAATATATATATATGTGTATATATACATGTTTCACTAAAGTTGCCCATAGAAGCGGCAGTAGCAGGGGAAACGGCTGCTCTCGCGAATTACAGAATTCCAGAGCATCGCCAAGTTCTGGAGAAAAGGGAGGATTTTTGTTTTCGTTTATATTGTAGAGAATGTTTCGTAGCAGTGCGAAATGTGCGAATTTAAGCCACGGTAATTGAGATCTTCTTTTTTTCGACTGTTCCTTTTAAAAACTCTCCGATTTCTTTAAGTATTATAATGGAACGAATGTCAATCATTTTGACCGGCAGGGATTAATTTTATATTGATATTGAAAGTTTTTTTTTCTTCAAATCTTTTATTGTCTCCCGATTAATATTACATTATTGTCATTGCCAAAATAACTTAGAGATAAAAAATTTTTACAAATCAACGTTCAATTCGGATTTTTTCGTGATAATAACCATCGAGTCCTCTGTATACGATGTACAATTTTCATTTATTATTTCACTTTTGCACGTGTTAAACGTTAACATTATAATGTAGATGATGTAAGAAGACGTAAGGATACACTGGACGTGTATTGGGAAATTTTCCGAACGCCGCGATGTTATAGCTGTACTCGTATAATGTAGATAGGTCCGCCATATTATATCTAGATGTATATACAATTGAATTGATGTTGATATCGTTTATATATTTCAAATAAGCTCCGCGCAATAGATTATTCGAAAGATTCGAAAGTCTCGAAATTGCAGCCTGTTCAAAGAAAACCGCACGTGGCCAGAAAAAACAGAACAACAACGCGCCGCCTGACGGCTCGAAACGACGCGAAAAACATCCAGGCGCACGAGTCTCCGAAGCTCGAGATTGGCACCGTGAGCGCGAGAGAGACAGATAGCCCGCAAATATTTGCCGACCTCGCCGCTGCCCAGCCGCGCGCCCCGGCAATTTCCCCGCGGACAGCGCCGCTGCGGGCGCACAATAACGCGAGGTCGCGCGACCGATTAATGCATTCCGCGCCGATGCGGCCGCGCGCTCGATGTCGTAGACCCCCTCGCTCCCACCCTCCGCGTACGCGACTCCGTGCGCCATTTGCTGCAGTGACGCGTGGCGGGGGGCGCGGGGCAAAGGGCGACGCGCGACGCGCCGAGCCGTTGTCAGGGCGACTCGCTCGCTAGAGCGCGGCTGCACGAAATGCCTTTGTACTACTGAGGCCGGGCCGGTGTGTGACTCTGTGTATACATATATATATATATATATATATATATATATATATATATATATATATATATATACATAGATATATATACACGAACTCGAGCAGCACGTCGGCCGTTCTCTGTTCTCTGTCCTATCGCGCAAGCGTACCGATTTTCTATGGAGGTCGTGCGGTCGGAATCCCCACCCCTGTTCGGTCCACCTATTCCGTTGCAACCTGAAGGGCCGAGTTCGTTGCGACAGCTATTCCGATATTACCAGGCTTTTGTTCTACGCGCAGCCGGTCGCCCGATGGAGTGTTGTGACAAATGTCATTTTGACAGAGTCGTCGCGATACGTCGGTATTAGGACTTTTTTTGTTACGATTGGGATGCAATAGTTCGGTATTCTATCGGGAAATATGTCGTAGAACCGAGGAACAGAATTTGGCAGATAGTCATCTTCGAGTTTATACTAGGAATATTACAGTATAATAAGAATCCGATGGGGGATTGTCAGCAGTTACCTAGCAGAAATACCTCCACCTCCTCCCCAATAAAAGTGGATTTCGGTTAGAAAATTGAACCAGGATCCTAGTTGAGTTCCCATTATATTTCTAGTATAGAATTGTATGGATACAATGTATATATATAAATGAAATAATGATATAATGAATATAATAAATGAAATGTATATAATAAATGAAGAAAAATATATATATAAAATACTGAACTATATGAAAAAATTCAAAATATGTTTTCATACAATTTTTTTCGTACTGTTTTTATAAGACCTGAGATTATAGGGTTTTATTTCAAAAACTCACGCAATGACTGTACGACAATGTCATCCATATCTTACAAGTAAATTGTATTATTTGATTTTTAACGCAATCTGACACAACTTAATTATAAATTTTTAATAAAAAAACGAATAAATGAATATAAATTTTTATATTTCTATAAAGAGAGAGACTCGCTGATACTCTACTATATTAAATAATGTTTTATTTAACAGTATTTAAAAAGTCACAAAATTCACAAAATTCATCCTCATTCAATGTTCAATGAAACGTGGCGAAAAAAGAATAAAATCAAAACAAGTCGGAATAATAACGCGCACTTCGAAAACACTAACTGTAGTACAATCGTTCCGGACGCGATAACGGAACGCCACCGATCCGTCCAATTAACGCGCGATCCGTTCCAATTCCACGGCCCGTCTAAGCCCGCGACGGTGCGACCCGAGGCCCGATTAATCGCAGCCTATCGCCCCATTGGCAGAATCCGCGACGACGCTCGGCGTCTACGAGCATGTGCGACATGCGCGCGCACGGAGGAAAGAGCCGATTTTCCGCACGCACGCGTCGCTTAAGCGGTTCGAGGCAGATTTTAAATCGACCGCGAGCAAATCGAATTTTTGGGGACTCGAAATATGACGAAACCGGGCGGCGTGATTGACGATGTATAATTTCGTAAATTTTCAGCGAGAAGCGATAAATATAACTCGCGGGACAGCGATAAAATTAGCAATTGATCGGCTGATTAAAATAAATTGTTTATCGAAGTCTCGCTAATTACTCGGTGTGAAACGTGACGGAATATTAATAAAACAGCGGGGGAATAAAAATATTTGGCTAGTTTCGGTAAAAAAAGTTCAGGCGTTCGGGTCGTTTCGGCGATCAAGCAATAACGCGAATGTACAACAAGCTCAAGAAATATTGACTAGAGCGGCGTTTGTGTGTGTGTGTGTGTGTGTGTGTGTGTGTGTAAAGATAAACGCAGCAAATTTACAATAGAGTGCTAAATGTATCAGTCAGGTATAAAATCATTAACTGTTCGAAACGTTGACGTTAATTTTAATACAGGAGTGCAGATCGAATTTGCCATGTTATTATAATGATTGATTTTGATCGTTATTTATTGCTTTCGAAATTATTATTGCTTTTAAAGTACTTAATGTTTTGCTCTTGAAAAAATGAGATTTATAAGTATTAGTATTTAGATTTTGCTTAATTAAAATTAATGCAATGCTCTGACATACCATTACAGATTTGGTTCTGTAGAATTGATTTTCAATGTTTAGTTATGCGTGTTTGTATCGATCTATCTGCTACTCTTCTATATATGCACTGAAATGAAGTCTTTTCTGAAGCTGTGTAAGTATCTTTATTTGCCTTTCTTCGATACAATTCATCCATCCTAAAATTCGAAAGTTCTACTAGAGCTTTTTTTTCGAAGGGTCATAATCGCGATTTAAATTTGAACAACGGCTTTCTACAAGAAACGAAAGAGAGAGAGAGAGAGAGTGAGAGAGAGGGAGAGAGGGAGAACAGTGCTTCTTCCCAATTAAGTCTCAAAGACTTCCCGCACCCCGCGTCTGCCTCGGCAGTGCTCGAAATTCCCACGGGTGAAGGGGTGGAGGGGAGTACTTCGCTCTTTTGGCGGTTGTTCTATTTTTAATTGTATAACTGTTCCGGGCAAACAGGAGAGAGGACGGCGTCCAAAAAGGAAAAATGAGAGCGTAAGCGCGCAAAAAGACAGAGGTTAGTTTGAAGCTCGTAAAAAGAGTGAGAGAGAAAGAGAGAGAGAGAGAGAGAGAGAGAGAGAGAGAGAGAGAGAGAGAGAGAGAGAGAGAGATAGAGAGAGTGTATGATGCTGGTTAAAAAAACCCGCTACACACTCTATTATCTTCTAGGATGGTGTTGGGCGGAGGAGCAGAGGGGGGGAGGGGTGGGCAGTCGACCACCTCTGCTTGTTCAGCCGAGTACTCTTGGAAACTAGTCTCCCTTACACTTGTCCAGATGGCCCGCACTCGAGGGGGCAGCTGCTCAGTTACAAGTGCAGTCGCCGCCACATCGACGCTGTAAACGCGATGTAAAGGAAGGGGGGAAGGCCGGGGGAGATAAGGTGTCGAAGAATTTCAATTTTACGCCAAGCTTCAATTGAACATTAATAGCTTTGTTCTTTTTTTATATAGTTTTTTTTTTTTTTTTTTTTTTTTAATTTTACCGATTTGGACGATTACGCACGAAGCAGTAGCATTAATCTCTCATCTGATATTGGTGCATAATACATGCCGGCGAGATAGGAGAGTATGCACGCTCGAAATACAACGATGATACGCGTATACGACACCATTGACCGTAGGCGCGATTGTATGTGCGAGCTATTGCTTATAATGGGGTTGCCAGCTCCCTTTTAAATCAGATAAATATTTTTCTGCGGAGCATTATTCATCCATAGGGTTTCGCCGCCATTCGCATCGTTCCACCGCAGCAAAAATAATACCGTGTAATCACCGGTTGTCGACTGTTCACTTTTTCACAGCGATCCTGTTTTC
The DNA here is from genome assembly GCA_018907035.1 of Sycobia sp. Sy_11. Lineage (NCBI taxonomy): Eukaryota > Metazoa > Arthropoda > Insecta > Hymenoptera > Epichrysomallidae > Sycobia > Sycobia sp. Sy_11. Next base: position 5,518,083 of record JACCIC010000009.1, on the reverse strand, counting down.
AATACGCTCGTTAGTCTTGAAAAACTATTGTCTAAATATCCGCGCTAATTTATTGAAATTAACGCGAATCCTCGCATTGCCACTGCAGAGGTTGAAATAAATTCGTGACGCCGAGTGTAAATATGGGGAGATTTTGAAAGAGAATGTTTTGGCCCAGTTGGTGAAAAACACACTACTCGACAGCCCCTTGACAATGTGTTTCTATTTTTTGCAATTATCATTTGCAATTTTCTTAATTCTGAATTTTGAGAAAATTAGAATATATGGGTTCGCGTTAATGCGCGCGAACAGAAACGAATGAGGAAATAAAAAAAAAATCGAGAAGTAATAGTCCGGTATGTAATAATTCAGAAATTGTAAAACTTACATGAACCAACTGACTTTTTAACGATACGATAAATAACATTCACGTACCTAAGGTGTATATATATATATATATGCCGTGTGTGCAGAAAAATTTAACCATTGACTCCAATCCATTCCGGTAGTAAAAAGAAGAAAAAAAACAACGAGAACCAAGAGCGTTTTAATTCACACGGCCGCGTATATACGCGATATGCAATCTTTACGTACGGTTCTGCCGTGCCATTAAGCGCCGGGATAATTTATGAATTTCAAACAGTTTTTGCACGCCGGGATAAATAACAGTCGAACGGTCAAAATGAACCTTGTCAACAATCTATGTTTAAATATCTATGAATAAATGTAGCAAAGCTCTATCCCTCTATATATATATATAGTTATATATATACACGGACACACACACACACACACACACACACACACACACATATATATATATATATAATGATAAAGATCGCCGACCGATCCGCAATCTCATCCTCTGTATGTTTCTGCGTTGCAGGTGGAACTGAAGCCGCTGCGCGAGCCCGCGATAGCCGTGCCGCCGCAGCCGCCGAAGATCCCGGAGAAGAGGAAGGCCGAGGACGCGGACGCCAGCAAGGATCTTAAGAAGGTAGGCCGACGGACAAGGCGGGGCAATGTCCTCGCGGACCTTTCCAGCCCCAAAATTAACCCTATTCGCGCGCTGCCTAGTCGTCGGCAATAATTGATGCTGACGGGGGCGCGGCAGGCGCGACGCACTTTCTAATTTCGGTATTCGTGTATGTCTGTATGTATATAAATGCACTCTCGTGCCAGCGACAAAGGGCCTTTATATTGAAAAAGACTCTTGTAGGAGGGCGCGCTCGCTACACCTGGGGAGAGTGGGATAATTGGTCGAACGGACCTTTGCTACCAGACGAGGCGCTTGTGCCTTTCATAGAGCAAAGGTTTCTTTGCCCTTTTCCTTCTTCTACTTTTTCTTTTTCTTTTTTTTTTTTTTTTTTTTTTTGGGTTTTTAAAGAGAGGTTTTTACGGACGAGGTGTAGCGAGCGGAGGTTTTTACGACGGAATAAACGTTACTACTTTTTCTTCTTGCTTTCCTCGAGCAAGAAATTAAGACACGAACAGTCTTTCGTATCGAGAGGAAATAGGATTTCTTTTTTGTTGGAATAATATCAAAGTTTTCTGTCGATATACGATTTATATATATATATATATATATTGTATATGTATAGGTTAAAAAGTAAATAACCACGTCCGGACCGAGAAACAAGCTTTACAGTTTACATTTGCGATTTGTTATAAAACAGAAAAGGGCGTGTTTTTTTTTTTTTGTTCTTGAAAAAATTCACCGATGAATATGGCACGATGGTGTTTAAGGCAAAGTTGGAAAAAAATGAAATTACGCAGAAAGTGGGACATTTGCGCGATTTTAGAGCGATAACGAGTGTCTCGAAGTACGTCGCAGTTTTTCTCATCGAATTTGGTAATCACTTTCTCGGTGGCATTCTCTTCGTAAGTTCCACAGGAGGCGTTAAACGAAGCTCGTTTTCAACGTTAAAAATCTGCTTTCTTCACCGGCCTACAGTCGGATCTTTAAGCGATGTTCGGATAAATTCTATTTTCTTTGCAGACCCGCGTTCCCAAAAATCGGCGCTACCATAGAAATTGATAGATAGTACGAATTTGAGGTAATAAGTTTGGATACTGTTTTTTTGTTGTTGAATTTTCAGTTGTTTGTTGGAAAAATCAATTTTTCGCTTTTCGAATAAGTAAACGGTGGTATATCGCACGAATTAAGCGTCGGCCGATGAAACAGAACGAATAGCTTCCTATTCGCAGGTGAACTTTGCACAATCATCACCGCCATCGACGAAACTAAGAGGTCAGAAATTTGCATTGCAAAATCGACAGTAATACTGTCGGCCGTATCTTAAAGAACAATGACGGAGCTCCGCAATTTCGAGCGAACGAGACCGAAAATTCTCTCTCGTATTTTATGATTTTTCACGTAAACCAATTGTGCCGTATTAGTGCGATATCATTTTATAAATTAAATACGGCAGATGCCGTGCGGACACTGGGGATCGAACGAAAAATTTAACTCGAGCTCAATAACCTGTAGGACTTTTTCATACAATGCATACGCCAGGACGAGGCCTTAATCGGCCCGTATACAAACGCGGTTTATCGATAAATACAGACCGTCCGATATTCAGAAGCCCCGCGATTTTAACGCATATCACGTCAAAGATATTTCCTCGTCAAAGATATAGCTTGGCGAGCCCCTCGCCCCCTCCCCCTCCCCCCGCTCCTCGCCGGCGGCCAAGCGCCCCACGTATTCTTGACCGGCGCGAATATCTCGTTATAGAAGAGCGAATTTCTGAAGAGCAAATATCGATTTCGAACAATAATTCGGCGCCGTATATGATACGCGCCGGTAGCGCTCTCACGCCGTGCTTCTTTTGTGCATATATATATATATATATATATATATATATATATATATGCAATTTCCTTTAACCAGCGCGAGTTTTATATAGGATCTATTAAGTCGGGAGTGGCGAGGGGGGGGGCGGTTTGGCATACCTTGAATTTCGTTTATGAAATATCGGTATTTCCGATAGATATATTGCATAGTTAATTTATTGCAAATAAAGGCATAATCGATGGCCGAGATTATAACTCCATGGATTTTAGAAGCATTTGCGGATAATTGCTGCTCGAAGCAATATTTGTGGATTTTTTTTTTAAAAGAAAGTGGTCATTTAAAATTCATTAAAGAAAAAAGAAAAAAGAAAAAACTTCAGACGTTTCCAGATACATTTTATATACTGTTATTAAAATACAATAGGGAAGTGATTGTAGATAAAAATCGAAATGGAACTTCATATTGATTATTCAATTAATTATTATAATTATAAAAATTGTCCTATAATTAAAGAAAGCAGCGGCAGTCCATAAAAGTCTTCTAATCTGCATCCTCGATAATAAAGTAAGAGTTATTACAGATTCCCTGAAACATTTCAGTACCAAAGAACGACCTGCTTCAAAATCATTTTGCAGCTTAAAAACTTCATAACACGGTACTTCCGTTAATTGAAGGTGTATTAACGATTTTTCTCGTACATCAAATATTATGCAATGTCCGACAATTTTTATGACGGAAAATATTTTTGATGACAGGCTCCTAAGTAAACATTCATGGATTGCGCCACATTCGCGTCACGGTGGTTTAAACGAGGGTTAAATTTTACCTGGCACATTTATAAATAAATTATAGCGTGATAAACGAAATAAAAAAATAATTCTTTAAGAAATTTTTTTTATTATAAAGTTTACTTCAAAAATGAAACAAGGATTATTATATTGCAAACAAATAAGTAATACATATACACCTGCTACAATCAGTACAAGACTTTTTAATTTCATATATATATATATATATATATATATATATATATATATATATATATATATAATACAAAGACGAGTCTTAAAGAAAATATTTTACATGGCAAGAGGGTGTTTGAATGAAAAAACAAAGGCATTATTCTTGAACGTGGCAAAGAGATCGGCGGCCAAAAGCGATCCGCTGAGCTAAGGACGTCTCGAAACAACCGCGCGCGCTCGGATGCGATCGTCCGATTACCAAACTTTCGCGGCCAGTCGCATCATTGTGCGCGGTGACAAACTTGCAAGAGCGCGAGAGAGAGAGAGAGAGAGAGAGAGAGAGGATGAGTGAGTGAGAGGGAGGAGGGAGAGAGAATGAGCGGAGAAGATAAATAGATGGATGTGTCCGCCAGAGGTCTCGAAACACAAAGCTCGGAGCGCGCTTATTTTGGTGCCACTCCGAGGGTGTGTTTGTGCACGCGCGCCTATACCAGTATACATGTGTCAGTATTCGCGCGTCTACACACACACACACACACAAAATACGCACAATGGCCGAGCGGCCAAGATTTTATCAGCTCCGCGTGCACTCTGCACCGCGCGATGCTCCCATTTTTCGCGACTGTGGCCCTCCCCCCACCGCCTATCTCTGCGCCCGGCGGCCTTAACGCCGCAGCGGCGTCGCCGTCGGTCCGTCTTTTCGATTCTTCCGTCCTTCCTCGTTCTATTGTTAGCAGCAGACGCGCCGACCGTCCGTCTCGCGATGCGTCCGCGTACGAGCCAGCGCCACTGGTCGGCCGACTTTGCTCTCTCTCTCTCTCTCTCTCTCTCTCTCTCTCACGCTCTGTCTCTCTCTCGCTCTCTCTATCGCTCTTTCTTTCTCTCCGTCCTGGCCCTCTCACTTTTTACCGGGTACGCGCGCCTCTTACCATGTAAAGCTTTCATTCCTTGTTTATAGATTTGGCTCTAATTCGCCTTTGCAGCGCGTCGCGGTTCAAATCGTAACGCGGCTCGTTTCTTCTATATAATATATATATAAATATATATATATATATATATATATAATTCGCGCGCGCACGTGGTGTGTGTGTCTGTGTGGTGTTGTGTGGGGTGTGTGTGTGTGTGTGTGGTGTGTGTGTGTGTGTGTGTGTGTGTGTGCGTGTGCGTGTGCGTGTGTGTGGTGTTATTGTTGTTTACGTGGAAAGCGCAGAGAATCAGAGTCACGCGCGCGTGTATTTGTGTCTGTGTGCGTATTACGCTGTGCGGGCGGGACTCGATCGAAACATCTTCGTCGTTTGGCTCTTTAGTAAGCGTACACATCCAATTATTCCTTCCGCCAGTCCTCTGATTTATTGACGTGGCTCCCATAATATTTACATAATATGTTCTAAGAGATTTATATAAAAGAACCGAGCTTACTTCAAAAAACTCCAAGATTCCGCATTACTGATTTTTCGTTAATACTTTGAAGCACGCATTCGTTCCGAGTAAACGTTGTATTTTGCTATATATATATATATATATATATATATATATATATATATATATATTTCTTTTTGGATTATTATTATTCTGTAATTAACGTAATACAAACACAGAACAGATTTAAATAATTTAATAACAAGTTTAGGAAAAGTTTAAAAAGTCGGATCTTAGTACAGTGAAAAAACAATTTCTAATATCAAATAAATATTTACTTGTTTCGTACCGAGTAAATCATTTAATCAAATGAAGAAAATCTTCACTAGACTTAATACGGCGTGGTTTGATTTAAGTCAACGCATCTTTCATCTAGTATATACTGTCTTCGTTTAAGAAGCTACTTTCCAAATTTAAGAAAATAATTTACCCGATGCAAAACAACAAAATATTTGTTTGATAACAGACATTTCGTTTACTTTGTATATCAAAAAGTCCCCGGTACATTTCACGAAGATAATAGCCAGACTGGGACGTTACGGTCGCCGCGATCCACGATTGCGTGTCCAATCATTCTCGCTTTACCGCTTTCGCCGGCCGGCAGGGTCGCATAATCAACAATTACCGATTACGATCGATCGTTCTGTCCGACGACGCGAACGCGCCGTGGCACGACGAAGATCCCAATAGCACATATAACACGAGCTGTCGAGAGTTGGAATACGCGCGCCAGGGTAGAATTGTTAAGGCTGCTCGAAAAGTTAACCAATAGATTTATCGCTGAAATATCGTTGTCTCCCAGTTTTTTTTTTAAGAATACCAGTTACATCTATGTGTGTGGATGATGAAAAATCTCGGCATTTAGCAAGCTCAAACTTAACTCTCGAATGCAAAGTACAAATATGGCCCACGTATCAACAATTCTTGGGCATCGTTTTCTAATGCTTTCTCGTTTTGATATTACATCATATTACATTATATTACACTCCATTGGATCGGTATGTAAAAAAACTCGTATCGGTTACATCTTACTTCGACAAGTTCCGTCCCTCTTTCTCGCGCAATGCGAATGCAATGAAAATAGAGCGACTCTTAAGCGACGTTTAATAATAGAAACTCCGCGCGATATACGGTGGGTCGATATCGACTCATCGTAGGCGTAAATGTATATATATATCTTTCGACGGGCGCTGCATCGAATGGCAATCGGTGTATAAATCGAGGATCTTCAAAGATCACGGGATCTTTCAACGTTTCTCGATCGTTTCAAAATTCAAAGTGTTTCCGTGTAAATACGCGCGTGTATATAAAGCCACACAAGATCTACGGCTCCGAATAGACTATATGGAGGCGGTGGGGAGGATGCACGTGAAACAACATCTGAAGGCGATTTCGAATCGCTGATGGCCTCGCGCATTACGGGCAACGGGCGGAGCGTTTCTGTTTCCGCGCCTCCTCTATACACAGGGATAGCTGGATACGCGCACGTATATAATACGATCAATTTCAGCCCGTGCGATTATTAGTTTAGCGACTCGTATGGGATTCGATCGTATATTACGAACGTTCGCGAATCGTTTTGTATCGGGGCGGGGGGGGGGGATAGGGGTTATCATGCGGATCTCGTGGAGAGAGCTTTCGTTACATCTGCGTAACATAGTCGTCTAATGTACGGTACAATTTTTAGTTATTTATTTATTGATTTTTTTTTTTTTTTTTTTTTTTTTTTAATTTCGAGTTCGACGCGCCGATGCCGAAATTGTTATATAACAAAAGCGCATTAACCCGCATAGTCAGTTATATCGTAATGCTTTTTATACTCGTATGTGCTCTCTCCTTTTAAGTATTACGAGCGCGTAATGGCCTTTTTACGCCTAGAAAATTCTAGAAATTATAGATTCATATATAAGTACAAGACTGTAAAATTTTACGATTGTATATATATATATATATATATATATATATATATATATATATTTGGTAGAAATCGATGCGGTGGCAACAATTTTCTGTAATTTGCCGTTATGGCCATGTAAATGTAGCGTTCGAAAAGTCGTCGGATCTCTCCAGAGTGCGTAATTTTTCCTTACCGAGCACAATAACTCGCGTATCGGTTCATCAATACATAAACATACATACATTTACGATAATTACTTCCTGCACTTTGGAAGATCCGAAAATCGCGTTGGTTTAGGAAAAAAAAATTTTTTTTGACCCCCCCCCTCCCAGCCTTTTTTTCATTAATTTTTCTATTCTAAAAAGTCGTCGAGCGAAGAGCGGACTTTTCGAAATTTTTCGTAATCCCTTCGAAGCTCATCGACGATCACTCGCGGATTACCTACGACCGCGTGCCCGTAATGCTTTCGTTGAATTTCGATGATTAAAAATTACAATCGCCGTGAAATTAGCTGCGCATTACAATCTTCTTTATGCGCGTTATCAGCCTATGCGCCGGTTCGTCGACGACTCTGCCCGAGAGGTTGGGCGACCCATTTCCCCCCCCCCCCACTTATTAACGGCCCTCGCTTGCACGCCGATGAAATGAAAAAAAGCGCGATGAGCCGTCCGAATCGCGCGCGAATCCAGACGGTGGGAAAAGTCAGCGCATCGCTCGTTTTATTACGGGCGAGATCGGGGCTGTTTCGTTTTAACGAGATTCGGCCGAGGCTATCCATACGCCGTGAAGTCGTGATTTCGTTCATTATTATTTCGTACTTTTTTTTTTCATTCTGTTTTTGAATAACCTGCCCGATCATCGATCTCAAACTGACGTGAAATTCTTGATTAATCCGCTCCAGGGACGGATTGGCAGAGATCCTCCGTGTACAAGAAAGCGCGTATTTCGTACACTGGAAATATTATCTTTCCCGACGATGACCGTAAAAGTTTTTCAACGAAAAAAAAAAAAAACCAAAAAGAAAATGACTTTTCCAGAACTTGAATAAGTGGCGGGACTTTTTATTATGCAGTCGTCTTGAAGCCTTTATATAGCTAGTGATCTCATTACCTAAACGTAAGTTATTCCTATTGAGAATTAAAATTTTCGTGCCTCGTGATTCGAGACAAAAATACTTTTTTTTTTGCTTTTTCGTCGAAGCATATCTACGACGCATACTCTACAGTCTGAATTTCGCCGAAACACTTTTTATACTCAAGTTTTATTCTGACTTTTGTCGTTGTCCTTGTTGTTCTTGTAATTTTTAACGAACTTTAATCTTTCAAGAGCCCACTACTGATTTCACTCATGTGTAAGCAATGCTCACGCGCGCCTTTGCTGTACACCGAGGGCCGACGTATTCGTTAGTTCTGCCCTCCCTCGCCGTCAGTAGCGCGTATCGCATTTGAGCCGCCAATAGCCGCCAATTCCCTCGCTTACGACGCGACGGTGCCTGCCACGCCCAGCGCCGCCACCGTCCTTCGGCGCGTAAAGCAGGCCGATGACACGGCCGAGGGACTTTCGCAAAGTACAGCCGGGACGATTGAATGAAAAGCAGTCGGAGAGCGAGAGAGGAGAGAGAGAGAGAGAAAGGTCTCCTCTCGCTCCGCTCGACTCCTCGTAAAAGGCGTAACGTAATAATAATCCTCGACTCGCTGCTCCCGCTGGAGCGGCCGTAAAATGAAAGAAAAAAAAAAGAAGAAAAAAAAGAAAAGAAAACGACGCCCCTCTGCTCCCCGATCGCTCGTTAAAATAACGCGGCGCGGGTAAGGGGGCGCCGGGGTGGGGTGTGTGTCGGAAGGTGGGAAGGGGGGGAGGGGAGAGAAGCGGCGGCGTTAAACCTTCCGCCGAGGGGGAGGTGTAGGGGCTGACTGACGCGCCTTCTCAAGGCGCCCGAGGAAGGGATTAATATACAGGAAGCGCGGAGGGCCGGTGGCAAGGAGGCGGGAGGGAAGTCCGTATAAGATGCGCAGTCCCTCGGAGGAAAGTGTATAACATCCGGCAGCGGTGGCGGTCGTCTGTAAATTTCCCCGGCAGCGCGTGACGCGCGAACCGCTCTTTCGTGCGCAAAGAACGAAAAAAAAAAAAAAAAAAAAAACAAGAGAGAAGGAGAGAGAAACAAAAAATAAAGAAACGGAACGTCAACTTTTTCTCGCCGCGACGACCGCTTTGGGGATTTTCCGAGGGGTAAGAGCTCCCGCTCGACCGTCGCGCTGTGTCGTCTGTTTTTCTCGAAGATAGTCGAGCGGAAAATTCGGCTGATTGCTTACAACGAGAAATTCCTTTCGCTCGTAACCGGATTAAAATGTCCATATATGTCCGTGCACGCATCCGTTGCGACGAGAATTTCACGATACGGCGAACGCGCTTCCTGCCAAGATGGTTATTCATTATTTAGGCAAAATAACAATACGATAACAATACGATAATAAAAGATGTTTCGCGTCAAATCTACGGTGTCGTAGATTTTAGAGCTTTTTTTACGTCTGATTTATTAACTTCGTTACAGATATATTCGTGTTGATACTTCGTTAATCATGTTCTCGATATCGTTGCTCACGTAACATAATGTTTCTCGTTAATTTCGTATCAGATTATAAATTATTAATTTTCGTTTTATTGAAACTTAATATGTTTGACACTTTCGGCGCTTTTGCAATTCGATTCACATACGCATTCGTCTGTACCTAGATATGTGAACTGATTGTATTCTTAATTTTTCTAAGCTACGTTTATTTTTTGCATACTTATTTCGTTACCGGTGTATTGCATTACTTTTGCATTTTTTCTTTTCCGATATTTCATTGTTGCACATCATTTATTTCTTTTTTTCTCTCACTTTTTAGACTTGCAGTCATAAAATCCGAAATTACTTACGCATTGCGCAAACTCTGTACAATATTTTGTCAAACTGTTCCGGGACTCGCAAATTCTCTGTCTTTAGTAACCAACAATTCGACTCAATTCTCACCCTTTCTTATTCACTCTCACTCTTCTCTCCCCCATTCTCCTATAGCAACAGGCATCAGAAGAAGAAAGAGAGAGAGAGAGAGAGAAAGAGAGAGAGAGAAGCCGATGCACTTCCGACCTTTATTTTTACATACTTTGTTCTCCATTGTCTCTTTTTCGTCCCTATCTCCGTTTCCTGTTTCTCTTCTCTCTCTCTCTCTTTCTTCTTCCTTTTTCCGAAATCAGTCGTGCGCCACGTCGGCTCGTCATTCTGCTCTATTTTGCTTCTTTTGTGCGCCACATCTCCACCCCGTGTATCAATAGTTTGTGTTTCTAGATATGTATATATACACACATAACTATAATATATATATATATATATCTATGTGTGTGTGTGTGTGTGTGTGTGTGTGTGTGTGTGTGTGTGTGTGTGTGTGTGTGTGTGCCAAGCGTCCCCCCGAGCGAGGTAGAGAGATATTACTTCGCGATCAGGCCGCGCCAAGCAGAGGTCACCTCTGCGATTATTCCTAGAGTTCCCCCATTCCAGTCTCTCTGGATATATCTTCGTCGCCAGAGATACATAGAGGAGAGAGAGAGAGAGAGAGAGAGTCACGTTCGCCGGACGAAATTACTCGGGGATGTATACGTCGACGTATCGTTTTCGTAGCTCCTTATCTCTGCCCCCACTCCTCACGGATCCCCAGCCAGGTTTCCACGTTGTCGGTTATTTTTTTCCTCCTCCTCCTCCTCCTTCCTTTGTTCCACCTCCTCTTCATCTTGTTTCTTCTATTTTCCTCCCAGGGCTCCACTTTGATTCCGATAAAAACGAAGGAGGGCGTGCTTTACGCGCGCTCTCGCTTTCGTGCCCAATGGACAAAAATACGATCTTGTTTTTCCTTTCTTCGTCGCTGATGATGTTTTTCCTTTCATCGTCACGGGGATTTGCTGAATCGACGCACTCAATGATGGATAAAAGGATAATAATTATAGATTTTATAATGAATGAGTCTTTTTATTTAATCGCCATCAAGAAGGGTTTTCGTGGTGTGTGTATATATATATATATATATATATATATATATATATATAGTATTAGCAATTCATGAATTTGCATACATATTCATGAGTCTCTTCAAGATTTTATCGATTTATTTTTAATATATTTCTATTAATGGATGCATAATGAAAAGTTGCCAAGCAAAGTGGAATATTTGCATTCTTCAGTGATAATCGTGGATTTTCCAGATTAAGAAGACAGAAATAATGTTATTATTTCAGCGAAGGAAGGATGTTACGGGTTGAAATAGAAAAATCGAAAAAAGTTTTTATAACTGCGGAGCAAAACCTTTTTCATATTATGCAAGCTAATACAAATTGAAATTACCACAGGGAAAATGAAAATTAAAAAGGAATAGTTAGTTTACGTATTTTGTACACCTATTCTCATTAAGCTGATGGGAATAGTCGTGCTCAAGCACTTGGTATATTTGCTCTCTCTTGCTCTCTCGCTCTCTCTCTCTCTCTCTCTCTCTCTCTTTCTCTGTGTCTGAGTCCGCCTCCGTACCTCCAAATGCTAAGTCGGTTCATTCTGTCTCACAGCGAACAATATACGTGAGCGGCATATCCAAATCGCTCAAAGTATTTATATATGTATATATGTATATGTATATGTGTGTGTGTGTGTGTGTGTGTGTGTGTAGGTATATATAATATTGCACCTTATTTTACGCGAAATGCTCCGTTTCCTTGGTACACCTCCTCCGAAAATCAAAATGAAATTTGGCAGCCCGAACGAATGATAAAGAGCACTCAGCTGGTGCTGTGTATAGAAAAATGAAAAAGAGTGAGAGAGAGAGAGAGAGAGAGAGAGAGAGAGAGAGAGAGAGAGCTAGAGAGAGAGAGAAACGTTGTGGGGCAATGAATTTTTAACATTCTCCCTTATGTGACCCATCCTCGAGCGTGATTCCACGCGGAAACAAATCGCTTCAATTTTACACCGCGTCACATACACAGTGCCGAGTTTGACGATAAAACGTGGTTTTGCGTGTATATATATATATATATATATATATATATATATATATATATATATATATGATTGGCGGTCCGCCCGAGGACGGACAAATTGAATAATCAAAGCGCGGGTCTCGCTCGCGCGCACACTCGCTTAATACGCGCGCCAGTTTGAACGAAAATATTTTTCCTATTCCGTTGCGCGCAATTGATTTACAGCTTTCTGTTGATTCGATTGTTGAATTTTTTCATTTCTGTGTTTTTTCCTTGTTTTTTTTTGTGTTTTATTTTTATTTTTATTATTATTTTTTTTTTCATCGATGCCGCGCACTTCATTGATAAACGCACGGTGCGACCCGGAAATTACAGTCGGAAATCGGTTGGATCGTACGTATACATATTTTTTTTCTTCCAATCGATTAATCGGCTCCACATTCATTTACTCGAGTTTTTTGGCCGATAATCCTGTTTGAAAAAAAATTCTTAAAATTTTCACACCCTCCAGTCTCGGGTCATCTACGGGGTCCGGCGCTCCGGCCAAATTCACCGCTCGGAGCCGCTGAATCGATCGATTATGCAACCCGCGCGCCAGTCGAGCTCGTCGGATTATTGTAAAATATTACAATTCTATACAATGTACAATATTACAATTATGTTCATTTCTTATATAAGTTTGAGAAATGCCGAATGAGATAAGCCGATCGATTGCACGTTTTAATTTACAAAGTTATCTGATATTTCGTGTTATATTCAGCATTTGTCGAACCGATCGCTCCAACGCTATTGCGTGATCCGAATTATTTCTGCAAAAATTTTATAAGGATGTTAAAAAAAAAAAAAAAAAATCCACGCAAAAACGAACGCAAAACGGACTATCGAATGTCGTCGATGGGAATATTCGTCGTCGAACCGATTTTAGTCTTTGATTTCGCCGCGAGCGAAAGCACCGGGAATCGCTTGGCCGTTCGTGCCGCGTACCGAGTGCTTACCGCGCACCGGCGATTTTGTTTTTCATAAAGTGTTTTTCGAACAACTGGATATTGGCAACGGCAACGAAAAACGAAAATACCCTCGCCGAGCACTGTAAATATTAGGAGGCTCGTACCTATTGCGAGTCGCTTCGTCAATTTTACAGAGGGCCCCTCCGGGGTAGAAATGAACAGGCAAATAAAGTTGAATTAGTTATATTGCGCAGTGGTGTACAGAGCGGAAATTTACTGTACCGCAGTAATAAAACTGCTAAAGCAAAACTTGATTATATATATATATGTATAAAATATCGTTTAGTACAAAACTAGAGCGATACAATATACTGGATTTACATAAACTTTTCGCGCGATAAATTTTAAAGGCCTGGCTATTAGCCCGCAAAACTCCATTTAGCTATTATAATGATATGTAAATCTAATTCTTAATCTGAAATTAATCCTCCCACGGATGAGAATCAAGAATATCGCGTGTACGTGCGTGTGTATAAAGATGTGTAGACATTGTAATTTTTTTATCGCACGATCGTGGATTAATATTATTTTTCAAGCGATCCTTTCGCAATTCGAGAAACGGAAGAAATTCCGAGCGTCAGTCGAGGGGAACCATGAACTATACGTGTGTGTGTGTGTGTATATATATAACCCATCCCACGGGCGACGAAAAGCGCGGTCTCGCAAACTGGAGCCCGTAGATGTGATAAATGCATATCCAAAGTTTTACGGTATAGCACCTCCCTCCGCCCCCCCCTCTCTCTCTCTCTCTCTCGTCACCCGGCTCCATATACACATTGGATCTCCCGAAACGAGGGATTTTGAAAATGACGCCCCGCGTCCGTCCATTCGACGTCATAGGGAAAGATCATGGGATCGCGAACGAACTATATATGTTTGACACACATATATATATATATATATATATATATATATATATCTATATCACACTCCCCTTCTCCCCCTCCTCTCACTCTCTCTCTTTCTCGCTTTATCTCTCTGTGTACGCCGGGGGCAGCGAAAGCGCGAACACTCGAAAAAGCCTTTATCGAAAGCTGTCGCGACGCCCGTATCGTGGGCGACACATTCACGCTAAAAAGTAAAACTGCCTCGTGCTGTTTGGGCCATTTTCTCTGTCTCTCTCTCCCTCTCTCCTTCTCAAAAATCACGATCATCACTATTTGTAAAAGGATTAATGTTTTTTTTTTTCATACAGCGAAATTATTGCGGTCGACCGGCTGGAAATAGAAAGACTCGAACTCGATGAGACGTGGAAGAGGCGGCGGAGAGCGGCACTGCGATTTTTCTGCGACTGATTTATCTCGAATTTCGAAAATTCCTATCGCAATACGAATTAATTAATCGATACTGCAGAGAATAATTCCAAAGCAGAGAGAAGGAGCGATCATACGTATTTGCAGTTTTTATTTTTATGGCGATCGTATTGTGCAGAACTTTTATTCAGCAATTGATCCTAGCTTATGTAATTAAACTTAATGACATTTTGATATATTTTTTTTTATGTTATATTTTATATTATTTAATTTTTCTTTTTTATTATAAACATTAATTTTTTATTACTCGGTTAATTCTACAATTCTCTTATCTGGTCGCGCGTCTAAGGCTCTATATCAAGTATCTGCCCTGTATGATTTTCATTATGACAAGAGCCTCGGGACCTTATTGTCTAAATCGACGAATCGCCCCGCTGCCTCCAATCTCCCGGCACTTCGATTACGACTGTCGCTCGTGACCTTCGACCCTTGTATATCCCCCTCCCCGTCCCAGTGCCCCTTCCATCCTTACTCGCGTCGATAATCCGCATTTTCGAGTCTGCCCTCCGTCACCCCCCCCTCCCATCATCGCAAGCCGCCCTATCGCGGTGCTTGTTCTTTAAAAACAAAAAAAAACAAAAACAAAAAAAAAAAGAAGAAGAAGAAAAAAAACAGGGCGCCACGACCGTACGCGCGCGTAGGGCGCAGCGGTCACGCAACGGGTCTCGCACGCGGCACGTATCCATACATCTACGAGAATCTATACGAAGATGGCTCCGCGCTCGCCAGCGGATAGTCGCTGGGAGGGAGAGTGGGGGGGGGTGGTGTGGAGATAAAGATAAAGAGATAAGGGGCAATAACTTCGCGGGGCGCCGATGCTTTTCACCTCCTCTCACCTCCCTTATCCGAGTTACCCCGACAGTGCTGGCGGCGCGTAATAATCCCAGGGACGACCGGCTGCTGCGTCGCCGCGTAACGCGGTTTATCGATGCCTCCGACGCGCGCGAAAGCTCTCTCCGCCCCCCCTCCCCCTACCCCCCTCTCAGGCTTTATGGACTTACGCGCGGACATATCCGAGCTAGCCGCACTATGGCCACTCGTGATGGCGGCGGCTGCGGCTGACGCAAGGTGGGTGGTGGGTGGGCAAGAACGGTTTCGAAAGACGAGCAGCTCGGCCGTAACGTATACATTTATATCACGGGCAATCGGATGCGGGGCGTGAAAGCCCCACCGCGCCATATTTAATCGATTCTTAATATATCTATAGATTCTTTATATTATATATATATATATATATATATATATATAATATATATATATATATATATATATAGACACAGACACAAAAGCGTCGAGGACCGATGACATACGCTTGCGCGGAGACCGAAAACGCGCAGGCTCTCGTCTATATCCACCATCCCCAACCCCCGCTCTACCCCGGTCGGCGCTCCAAAACAGCGAGACTGACGCGACAGCGACGAGGCAGCCGAGCTGCTTTTCGTGTGCCCTCCGACGAATTCCTTGAGGGAGAAGGAATCCCGAAAGGCTCGTAACGGCGAGGCTCTTTGAAAAAATGTAGAGTCTTCTCTCTTTGTCTCTCTCTCTCTCTCTCTCTCTCTCTCTCTCTCTCTCTCTCTCTCTCACACACACACACACACACACACACACATACACACGAGTTTCGCGTAAAGTCAAGGTAATTGTCCGCTGTCACGTTTTCAACGAGCGCGGCCCTCATTATGAAATGCGTAATGCGCACGTTAGAGCGCGATCGAGGACGCCGGGAAGTGCATCGGCGATAATAATTAGGCCGACCATTTCGGCTGGAATGTCGAATAAGCATGAGATTTGAATAATGTAACGGGGTATTGAAAATTTTTCCAGTTTTATTTTTAATGAATAATTCGGAATAAAGTAAACAGTTTTCTTTAGCATTAGTTTTTTTTTTTTTTGCTGTACAGCTCAGAAATTACAACTCCGAATGGATATATGGCGAATACATTTGATTATATCCTGATAAGCACTGTATATGTATAAATTACAGTGATGTAGAATACGTACTGTCAGACCGCAGCGCCTAACACCCAGAAGTTTCGATGGCCGTAGTATTTTTATTCAATTATTGTGCTTTCTTTGCGCTTCTTTTAAGCTGTGCGAATAAACCTCTTAACCCAAGCTCAAACTCATTTTGAGTCATAATGCCTTTAATTGCTACAAGGGACGTATTTCTATAAAGCCGGTCACTGAGGTCCTCTTCTCGCATCCATGTGGCGAAGTTCGATTTTCCAACCTAGTTCATGTTCAATAATTTCTCAAACAAATTCTTGAAAACTGTACAAAGAGTTCTGATACGATAGAACGAGCTTGTTTCCATATTATAATTGAATAAAAGCCTGCTGTACCAGTTCATTAAAAAAAAAAAAAAAAACGACTATTGTATTTTTTAACAATTTTTTTTGTTTTTGTATGCCCTGCACTATTTCAAGCGCGAGAAACGATTAACAATAGCGAGAGAGCTCCGAATTAGCCGATTCTTACCGTGGAAAACTTATTCCGCCCGCCGAGGGCTTTCCCTCGAGACAATTTCTTCTTCTTTCACGGGCGCGCCCGACTCAATCCAGCCCGCGGAGCGCCCCAAGACGTTAATTAAACGTCTCTTCGAAAAAAATCATATCCGTTTTATAAAATATCGGGTGAGACTAATTGGATTTCGCTGCGAACGATTCCCCCGGCTCATTTTGCATCTGCGCGTTGCTCGATACTCGGCAAAGGCAGGCTATGGTTTTGCGAGCGTGCCGCTTCGGCCGAAGAATCATACTTCGAATATATATATATATATATATATATATATATATATATATATAAAGATAAATTTCCCGTCGTAACTTTATTAATAATCCCGGCCTGCCGCCCTCCCCGTCCTCGCCGTCGCCTCGGAAGCGAACGCCAAACGCCGGGCGGGGCGCGCGAAAAGAACGGGCTTCGTTCCGACGAATCTGACGCGAGCGCGAGCCCGTGCATTAGAATCCGGTCGGGGAGGGCGGCAGCGGCGCCGACGCGCGCGGATCACGGGAAAATCCTCGCTCGTCCCGGCGAGAAGAAGTGCCGCCATCTCCCATCCCCGACCCCACCTCGCCGTCTGCCCTCCCGATCCCCGTTTCGTCAGATTACGCATTAGCATTATAATGCGGCCCTCTGTCTCTCTCTCTCTGCTCTCTCTCTCTCTCTCTCTCTCTCTCTCTCTCTGTACCGTACGTCAGTACGTCTGCATGTTGAAGTTTTTGCGCTGGGGCCCCCGGCTTGTTACATCGCGAATGAGACTATAAACAGACTTAAACGCTTCAAGCAGGTTGGCGAGATAGCGGAGGGGGACGAGGGGCAAATTTTAGGGCGCTCGCGTCACTCGAGCGGATTGTTTAAATTTTTTTTCTTTTATACAGGTCGTTTAAGTTAATACGGCTTTTCTTTCTTTCCTGTTTTGTTGTTTGTTTTTGTTTTTACAACTGTTTTTCTTTTTATATTTAGACGATAAAAATCCTATAATATTAAAAGGTCTCGCCGCATCGGGTAATCCGGAAAAATGTATGCAAAACTCCCCTAGCTTTTATTCGAGATCTACATTATTTAGCTCGTTGTAAAAACTTAAATTAAACATCGTTGGGAGGGATTAAAATTGCATAGAATTACGATAGTGTTGTAAAACATTTTGCTCGAATGCAACGTATGAAATTTTTTTTTCTTTTTTAAATATTCGCATAAAGCAAGTGTTTTGTATTTTTATTTTTCGTAAAACAAGAAGTATATAAAAAAAAAAGGAAAGAAAGAAATCTCTCGACAAACAGAGTGGATAATCTCGCTTTAAAAGTACAACGTATACAGTTATCGCGATCGCGTCTATTCCGGATTTTCACAAATCGACTTGTTTCGCTGTCTCCTCTTTCATCGTAATCCTTTATATTGCTTTCGAGAGGATATTACGAGTTTTTTTTTTTACCCCTCCGACCCTCCCACCAGTCCCCGCGACTTTTGTGTATCAGCCGCGGCTTTTTTTACGACCCCGGAATTCAATTCTCTGTAAAAGTGGTAAAACAATATTAAACATCAATCACTGGAGCTTATGTCGATACAGCACTTTTTTGTCCTTTTTATTTTTTTAATGCGATGTCTATCAATTCATTTAGCCACAGA
Organism: Sycobia sp. Sy_11; assembly: GCA_018907035.1. NCBI lineage: Eukaryota > Metazoa > Arthropoda > Insecta > Hymenoptera > Epichrysomallidae > Sycobia > Sycobia sp. Sy_11. Next base: position 5,499,586 of record JACCIC010000009.1, on the reverse strand, counting down.
GAGATTCTTGAACAATGACCGCTAAGATCGAGATTTAACAACCTTGCTGATGTAAAAATAATAACAATAATAAATAAATAAATAAATCGACGTAAAAAGCTTCAAGAAAGCACTTGGAGCCCATGGTTCTGTACTTCAGATTTGGCTGTACTAAGTAAAGTATTATCACTCTAACAAGATTCAAAGCGTTTCGCAGCGTAAACAAAGGCAAAGTGCATCTTAAGCGCCTGTACAAGCGCTCCTCTCCAATGTTAAACTAATTCGCTTTTAATTTACGATAAGTATATATATATATATATATATATATATATATATATATATATAAGAATAGAGCAAAGACTTAAAATTTTAACAGAATATAATACTACGAATTATAAGTAGTAATTCCGAAAGAGCCGCTGCGAGAGGGAGCTTTCAGTTGCCGAGGGTAATATCAAATTTTACTTCAGGCGAAGGGAGAGGGAGTTTAAACGTATTAAAATTTTATAAATAGATATCTGTACTTATGGAATTTTAACACGGCCGGGCTCCGCTCTCCTTACTCTCGGTAATAAAACTTTGATTTTACCCCCCCCCCCTCCTGCCCCTCGTCAATCGAGAGCTCGCGCTAGCTTCATTCTCGTATTGATCAATTAATCAGTCAATCGATCGTCGAAGCGCCGTACGATTCTCAGCCCGATAATCCGTTCGGCGATTATCCACCGCCAGCCCGATACGTAACGCGTCCCCCGCGACGCGCGCGCCTTCCACGACGAAAGCCAGAGACGAGAGCGAGGTGCCGCCACCGGGGGGGGGAGGGGCGCGAAAAAATCGATGAACCCCGCGGACGGGGAGCTGGCGGGAGGGAGGGATTGTTCGGGAAAGGCTCCCCCGTAGCCTCGTAACCCCGGTAGGTGAAATCGCCCTACAGCCCGCGCCGCCTCTCGTGCCGCACCCTCCCCCCCCCCGCGTGCACGCCGCCGCCGCGGCTCCTACGGGCAGCCGGCCGCGGCGCGTGAAATTTAAATAAAGCGACGGCTCGTCGCCGCCGAAGCGACGCGTTTTTCGCCGGCTGGCGTGCGGGATTTTTTTTTCTCTCGTTTTTTTTTTTTTTTTTTGTCTAACGAGCGTCTCTTATCGCTTTTTTACACACGTAAACGTACGCCCACACACAACACACACACACACACACACCGGGCGGACTCTAATGCCGCGCATATTTATCTCCTCGCCATGCCGCTGCCGCGGGCTGCATAAGAGGGCGCGAGCGATTTCGCGGGCTGGGGCGAGAGAGTTTCGAGAAAGTTGCAAGGCTGAGGTAGAAGCGTATGCGTTTTGCCCAAGCGGGTTGCCCGCCAGCTTTTCTTCCCGCAGCTTATACATATATGTATATATATATATATATATATATATATATATATATATATCCACACTACTATACGATTTGCCATCGATTTCCTTCCCTTATCTCGCTTAGCCCCGGCTCCCAATACGCTCGGGTAATACGAATGCGAGGCCGAGCTTACCGTTCTTCACGGCATTCACGAAGGCGATCTTATTCATATTTTTACTATTTTGTTGTCTTTTTCACAAATAAGTCGGTGCTCCAAGGTAAAAAGATTGTACAATCTCTCGTACAATTCTGCATTTTCTTTTCATTATTCTACCGCGCGACTATTAATCATTTTGCGCCGAAAAACGAAAATCTGTGGAAATTAGCGCGGAAAATTGCACCATTGAAATTAATTGAGTGGGACTGCGATACGAATGAAATGAAAGTTACGTGTTATAAACAAGAGTAATAATCAGAATTACTTCAGCCTAACGCGCGATTAATGTTTCCGCAAAAACTGTGAAGTTTAAATTAAATAACTTATTACTGCGGTCTTAGGAGAAATTCGTGTAATTCAGCGATATAACTTTCCAATCTCGTTAGAAATTTCGAATCAAAATAATGTTTCGCCAAACTCGCGATCGAGATATCGCAATATGTGTTTTACAAAATCATACACTCGATCAGAACGTAACATTTTAAATAATAATCCAGGGTACGGTAATCGTTCTTCTTGTTGATTGTGTTCGAAAACTACTTATCAAAATCCAACGGTGTCTTTTTCCCGCCTCCTCGGGAATCGTGCAAACGTTCAGCTCGCAACGTCGGCCCGCGCGAATTGTTGACCAACGTAGATCGAATTTTTGACCGTCTGCTCGCGCGATAATCCATACGAGCAATACGACGGAATGATGATTATCGGCAAAACGCAACTCGCTTAGATATCTGAAATGCATTCGATTCCTCCGGTATCTCCCGCCAAACGCGCTTTATCGATTTATTTTTGACGAAAAACGAGATTATTTTAGCTCTTTCTCTCTCTGTCTCTCTCTCTCTCTCTCTCTCTCTCTTTTACACGCAAATAAATTTCGAGGGAGGGCGGTAATTGCAAAATAGTACACAGTACGCAACACAGCCGAGGGGTGGGGGGTAGTTAGTCACGTAAAACGCGAATTTCAACTCGCTCGCCGGTGCTGGGGTTTACGGGCGATCCATCGCGGTCGTGTAAATCGTCGGGCGCATCCGCGCCGCGACGACGGCAAGCGTAAAATTCAATTTTTTTTTTACACGTCCGCGTTCGAGGAGGAATATGACAGATTTTCCCCGAGCTCGCGATTTACGAAAAAAAAAACAAACAAATAAATAATAAAAATTCAGCACTTTACTCAGCGATATTGCAAGAGCTCCTTAGTTTTGTTGCTGCTTCTTTTTCTCGCACGATTCTTCTTATGATAGAGCCACGGGAACGCAATAGCGCCGGGATTTTAATTATAGGGCTAGTTTTCGCCTCGTCGCGCAGGTGCGTCGTGTGCATCCGTTGTTCGGCGAAATTCGGATCTATATTTTTTTTTCATTTTTTGACTTCTCGGAAAAAAAACGAAAAAGAAACAAGAAGTACATCGTTCTCTCCACGTGCGCGGGTCAAAATATACTCGCCCCCCCTCCCCCCGCCGTCGTTCTCTTGGCGGTGCCCCGTATTTGCCCCGCGCGTTCCTCGGCCACGGCTTTTATCCGGGCCGCCGGCGCGGGGGCGGTCGGATATTATTATGCGGATCGGCATCCGACTCTCATATCTTGTTATGGAGACGATGCCCGCCTCCCCCCTCCATGCATGGGAGTCTCAGAATTGCATATAGATTAGCAATTCGAAGCTATCGGGCGGACTTGAGAAGGTCTCGGAATGTAGTGGAAGAAATTTTTTTGTATCGCATTTTTTCTTATTATTAATGTATAAATAGTATAATATTTCGAAACTTTCCTTATATCAGTCCCACTACATTTTCTTATACATAGGGCACACATACATTTTCTTATACATATCTAGGGTTTCGAAATTTCATTATGAGTTTTGTACCTACTATTGAGAGAACTAGAATCAAACGTTCTTGAACTATGATTCCAATGATCGTAATATCTGTGAATTATGTGGGAGAATAAAAATTCAGTTACAAATCTCGTATTATTTTTATCGCATGAACGACGCTTAGGTTTATCTTTTTTAATGTATACCTATTTTCAAGTATCTACAGACAATTCTTCTACGAATTATTTATATTCTAATTCTAGGTGTAATTATACACGAATTCACTAAAATTACTTAGTAATCGAAATAGTCTCATCGATATTTGTATGCGTTTTAAGAAAATCGTTTTTTTTTATAACTATTCTTCTCTGTAAAAATAGCTACAGTTCAATTTTAACTTACTATTGCGTAAATTTACAGAATAAATTTTCATGAACATTCGTTTATGTAACTCTACCCAATTGCCAATCATTTACGTATAATGCGAATGTTAATACTCTTAGGTGACGGTATTAGTAAAATCGTAGACGTCAATAAATTGCGCGAATCTTTGAAATAAAAATGATAAAAAAAAAAACAAACAATTTATAGCCGAATTAATAACTTTCTATTAGTTAATAAAACGTAACAGACAATGAGCGAGCACCAAAAACGTAAGACAAAACTATTGAAATTTCAAAGAACCCGTTGATTTTTTTTTCCCAACTCACCGCTAACTCACTTTCGTCAATTAATTTAATTAGTTAAAAATTAATCACGATAAATATGAAAATATATACGCGACCAGTGTCATCCCATCGTTTCTCTTTGATCGCAACATCGTCCCAACGTTGACGGCTTCCCAACGCAATCCGAAAATCTCCATCGACTGCCAGAGTCCATCTCGTTCGCTTGTCCGGCAAAAATTTCGCTTATCTCTCCCACTCGCCCGCCCCCCCCCCTCCCGCGCAGAGTTCCGATCGAGTTGACGTACACAGCGACGACGCGAGATCTCGCAACTGTTTTTTAATGGAGTCTCTGGCCCACTCTCGCGCGCTTTAGGTTACGTAGCTCCGTGTACATTTGCCCGTGTGCTATACACATTCCACGGAAGTGCAGCGGTCAGTATACCACCGCCTGTCACGCGGGAGACCGGGGTTCGATTCGACGTCGGAAAAATCTTGGTTTTTGCTGTTTGTAATATTTTTTTTCTGTTTTGTAATATATATATATATATATATATATATATATATATATATATATGTATGTATATATAATATATATTATATTATATGTGTACATACGAATACCCTTTTCTTCTTTCTGTGTTCGCAGGCGAAATTGGAGACGAAGGCGCTGAAAGCGAAGAGGCCGGGATTCACGGACGAGCGCTACAATGAGACAAGCTACTACGTCGAGAATGGTCAGTAAATTGATATTCTTATATATGTTATATATATATATATATATATATATATATATATATATATATATATGCGTGTACATGCACGTATCTCGCCGATTGCTGTCGGGTTGGCATTTATGTTACGTGTATGTATTTAAACAGACTCGCAAAATTTCGCCGACGTCGCGCATTGTTAGCTGTTTTGGACGGACCTCGGAAAATTCTCTTTCTCTCACTCTATCACGCGGACCATTTCTCCATTATTCATTCGACTTTTATTACTTTCTCTTTAAGAATCCTATATAAACTTATAAATAAATAATTTAGTTTTTAAAATTATATTGAAATTTTCTCATTTTCTGATTGATTCAATACAAATATATTAACAACAATATTAGTGAAAAGACGGATACGATCGAAATTCGATACATTAATATCATACAGCTCGATTATTTAAAAACCATAAATGCTAAATTTCTTGCATATTTCGCATAAAAATTATTGTCCATTTTCCTTTGTGGGGGATGCAAATTTTACGTCACAACAACATTGTCGAATTATAGAGAGAATTTTTGTGCAGATATATTTATAAACGTCAGATGTATACGTAAAGTAAACATCGATAAATTTATTCCGTGGAACACATCACACGTATCAATCTAAACGTAGATATAATCATTTTGTTTTTAATCAAAAATCACGTTTACCTTATAAGTAACATCAATTCCCCCAAAAACTCATACGCAATTTGTAATCGTTAAGCCCTAAATTATTGACTTTTCAATTTTTATTACAGCCTTATGCCATAGAATAGATACCATAAATCCACATTGTAACGGCCGAGGAGGTATTGGAGCCACCCACGCGAATGCTCAACTTTTTTTTTATTAGGGGCTCCATTTAAAAATAATACACCCGTCCGACTGGCGAGACTTTTATTTTGCCTCCCCGAGCGCGTTCGCGTAACACGCGCGGATGTACAGGAATGTATATATATATATATATATATATATATATATATATATATATATAAAAGTTTTTTAATTTTTCTTCTTACCCCCCCTCTCTCTCTCTCTCTCTCTCTCTCTCTCTCTCTCTCTCTCTTTCTTTTCTCTTTCCTTCCAGCAGACGCTTGTTTCACGCACGGGTGCGCCTGTGCAAACGCGAAAAAATATGTAACGCGCTCGCTCTCGCCTCATTGAGAATGACTCGCGTATGCAGAAAGTAAAGGGTGGACGGGAGGAGCTGCAGCGTATGTTGACGTAAGGACGGCACTGTGTGTTTATGTATACGTTTTCTCGACATGTAGAAGGGAAAATAGAGGAAGAACCAGACAGAGGCAGAGAGGGAGAGCGAGAGACAGGAAAAACAAAGGGGTGGGGGGGATTCAGAATAAGAGCCGAGAGCCATGAGTGCAAAGGAAAGAAAACGTCTGAGGGGGGGAGGGGTTGGGATGGAGCTGGTTCGGATTCGCCCCAAAACCCCCTGCCCCTCCGAGATGCGGTGTTTGCTCAGAGTGCCGCCGTTAGAAAGAAAAACAGAGGGGGTCGGGGGGGATTTCGGGGGGTAGGGAAGAGGGAGGGGCTAACCGAATCAGGCGGGGCACGCGCGTCCGTGCGCGCTTCCTCGTAAAATGCATTTGCCCCGCGCGTTTTTAACAGCCTATAAATATTTGTCCGACCGTAATAACGGTTTTTCTTTCTCGTCGCCCCTCGTATAAAATTCCCCTCTTTGCGAATACCACCCCCTCCCCAACCCCCTCCACCTCTTTCGGGGATGTTATAAATCCGAGCATTTGACATTTGTTTGTCGAGAGATTTTGTCGTTGAAATATCGCGCAATTGGCCCGTGCAAAAAAAAAAAAAGAAGGAAAACTACGTGGCGATCGGGCGAATTGTACCGGGCGTCGATCTAAAAATTTCTCGACTATCCCGCGATTAGCATACGAAATTGATCGATCGCGCACTCGCAATCAAAAGTTCCTCGTACATCTGACTTCGATCGCGTGTACGGGATTCGCGCGATTTCAACGCGCACGCGCGCACATCGTGGGATCAGTCCTTTTGGGACATCGGCGAGAGATTCGCGCGCGCGCGCGCGCGCGTGCCGGGGCTCGCGTGCGGCAGAGGATAAATGTCGGATCGGACGGGCGGCGCGAGATGCCCCCACTGCTTAACGCAGCGCCACACGAGCTTGGAATCGTTCGCCCTCGATTCTCCCCCCCCCCCCCGCGCGTGCCCTTAACTTTCTCGATGGAACGCAAGGCAGAAGAAAAATCAAACGAACGGCGGGGGGGGGGAGGAGGGGTGAGAAAAGAAAAACAGGTCAATGATATCCAGGTACATTAGACGCTTTCGTGTTGAATGCACTTGCGCCAGTTTTTGTATTATGAGATTTATGTACGTATATGCTCGTCTGGTGGGGTAATGCCGAAAGCGCGAAGTTGTAAATTCGATTAGACTTAGACGGACGACCGACGCGGCTGCGATAAATGCAAAAGGATAATTGCAACTATAGAGTAACAAAAATAAGCGACACAAATTTTCAACGACAAAAAACGAAAGAGAAAAATTTTATTTCTATTTTTCTTTATTGCCCTAGTTTTATTGTAAATTCTGACATGATTTGTTTGCGAAACTGAATTTGCCAATTCATTATATTTGAAAATGTAATAGCTTTGTCTTTTATATTCGTTATTTATGCTAAGCTGAAGCTTGTAATTCGTGTGACTGAAAGTGACACAACTAACGCCGAAAATAGTACGAGAAGAAAAATGCGAGTGTAAAAATGGGATAGAGACACTCCCCCTCGACTATATTGAGGAAAATAATAGCGAAAATAAATTTTACCATAGTGATAGTGGAAGTAAATAAAAAATCATCTAACTAATCTGCCCAATAAATGATTGATTTACTTTAAATAAATATTTGAGTAGTTGTATTATTTCAATAATAATTCGTCAAATTATCGAGCAATAAATTGTCTTAAATAAATTTTTTTTTTCATTTTATCATTAATTTCTATTTTTTTTTTTAACATTGTAAAATGTTAAACGAATAATGAGCTCCTAGTTATTCGTTACGTAACACGACGAATGCGCGAAAATGCAGTCTTTGCCAAGAGCATAGTTTAATAATTCGATAATAACTCGCTTTATCTCGGAATTCCTTTATAATTAGACGGATATTCAAAAGTTCCTAAGTTATATATACACATATATATATATACACATATGTACACGCGAGCAATCTCGCTTCATTATTTGCGCACGCGAGTATAATAAGCGGCGTCTCGTTCGATTAAAAGCTTATAGTCAGCAATCCTCAATATGCAGACACCCAATGCCATTGGAAGCACGTAGGAGTTTTTCCGTCTGTTTCGCGCGCGAATAAAGGAATTCGTGCTATGAGACTATGTGACGATTTTACAAACGATATTTTTTTTTTTTTTTTATCCGTTCTTAAAATCATTTTCCAAATGTGTCCTGTGCCGATACTGCCGTATCCCCATCGTTTCTTTTTATAGCCAATTATCAAGATTCGCTCGCTCCTGCGCCGATGGCCGGATACCCTAAGAAGTTCGTGTCCGTACCGAGTAGCCGGTGTAAAAACGGGTCGTCGTAAAAAAAAATTTTCAACGACCGGTCTCTAGCGATGCGAATCGAAGGAGAGAGAGAGAGAGAGAGAGAGAGAGAGAGAGAGAAAATATTGGTATTTCTACCGTTCGACATACCGTCCCACTGATTATTTTTTAACGATTCGTATTCTGTGGTTTACTTAATTTTGGTTTACTTGGTTTGCGCATCGTTAATTGTAAATAAAGGAGGTTTCGCCGCGCGTGGCTATTTGCCGATATCTTCCCGCCGCTACTCTTTCTCTCTGCCTCTCTCCGCGTCCGTGGCTTCGTGGGGGGGGGGGGGGAACAACGATCCGTTAATGTCGCTCTCGACGCGCGGGCGCGCGAAGGAACGCGGCGAGACCCGTGTGCTGCGTGCGTACCCTCGGTCGAGGGGGCGGGGGGACCTTCGCAGAAATCTTCGAGCGGCGCTCGTGGACCCGCTAGGCTGAGAGGGCGGAGGGAGGGGGGAGCAGCGAAAGCGCGGGCTCTTATCGAAATCGCTCGGAAAACTTTGAGAGCCCCCCCCCACCCCTCCGTTTCGCCGTCGGATTTGTCCCTTGATTTTTGCCCCTTCCGTGTCCTATTAACGGGGAGTAGGGCCGGGGGACACTTCGAGGAGGCGTCCCATGAAAACATCCTGATCAAACGGATCTTCCGCCCCACCCCCCTGCCCCCAGCCCCCTCGCCCGCGAACGCACACTTTATCAGTCCCGGAAGGAGGCGAATATCCGCCACTCCTTTCGCTCGATTTAATCTGGATTGGCGCGCGTTCGCGATCCTTGCCGGAGCTATAAAATGCGTATACTTGAAATTTATGCCCGGGCGCGCGCGCGTCTCGTTGCCGTCGGTTCGGTTGAAGTGAGAGGGAGAGGGGTACGCGTGGCCTTCGCGGATATTGACATCATAATCTGGGAACAAGGACGATTTTTGATCGAGGACGCGCTCCAAACGATTTCTATATGGGGAAAATTAATAAACTTGAATTTACGATCGTATTTTATGGATCTTATTGAGGAATTTCTGAAAAAAGTTATAGTTTTTTTTTCCCAAGTGCTAATACGGCGACGCTGCGTCTTGTATTGAAGCGCGAAGCGAACTGTAAATTTCAAGGTCTGTCCGTGATGGATTCTCTTGTATCTTATTAAAATGAATTTTAATTGAAAAATTTTCAGAAAGTTTCAAATGTGCGCACGAATCCAGGGAAAGATAGTGTTTCCTTTGAAAATGTTATTGCAGTGTAAAGTACGTAGATTATTATTACAAAATTTACGAGATTTGTTTATATATCGGTTTAATTAACGAACTGGCTGGATGATTTTATTTAATAGCTGCGGAGGGGCGATAAATTTTCATTTATTGCACTGCAATCGTATAAATTAATATAAATAATCGACGACTAATAAAGAAGGGAATAAAGTGCCCAACATCCGATGGCCAAAAAAAAAGGATTTTTACATTTACATGAAAAAAAAAAACATAAATAACTAATTTTCTTTTGTATTATTCTAGGATAATTGCTTTTTCGTGCTTTTTTTTATTGATTAGATCGATTGCCGTGGAAAAAGTCGCACTAATCCCGTCTCGCACTTTTATGCACGGGGATAAACGAACTTCTGTTGTCATAAATGCGCCGCTATAATAAATATTTAACGATCGCGGATTATACCTGCCGAACTAATTAAATAATTATGGTACTTAAATAAATGGCTTACAGAGTATTATGATAATATTCCATAAAGCCAGCGTAGCTCGAACGCTTTAATTATGTACGAAAAAGCGAGAGAGAAATTTTTCGAAAACAATGAGTCTAAAGACTCGGTATCATAAAGCGCTCTTCATTTTGTAAATAATTGAATTTGATGAATAAAGATCCATTGTCATGTACTGATTATCTGTTATTGAATTAATTAAAAATCAAAATTTTCACGTTGATCCTCGCAAATTTTCGATGGCTTATTTAGCCACCATTCGCAGGCTTTATCATTAAAAATTATTATATAATTAAACTCATGATTACATTATTTCAATTATATTGCTTTTGATAAAGCTATTTTAATTATAATGCTTTTGATAACATCATTTTAATTTTATTATAATTTGTGCTAATAAAGTTCGAGGAGAGTAGTAAAATAAAGAAATGAAACGAAATTTGTAATTTTATTTATTTCACCCTCGAGTCATTTAAAATCTAAAAGGAGATCATTTTCTATATCGATTGCTATCACTACAAAAAATTTCTTCAATATAAACTTTATTAATGATTCAACATCATATATATATATATATATATATATATATATATATATATATATATAATATAATATAATATAATGTAATATAATATAATCCCTTACTCTAACGTGCGAAATATTATTAATATTAAAAGTTCGAATTATTATTTGAATAAATTTAAATCTAGATTTTACGCATAATCTCAGGCCATTGTAGCGAGTATTTAAGCGTCATTTTTTTCTGTAAAAGATGTTAATCCGTCTAATAATAAATAAATAATAACAAATAAATAACTATATTTGCATATGCAGTTTGTCGAATATCCGTGATACGTAATGAGGGTAATTTCAGTACCAGTACATCGTGTATATATATATATATATATATATATATATATATATATATATATATATATCGCCGATCCTGGTGAAGGGGAAGTGGGAGGGTGAGGCGCAACGACGAGAAGTTGTTGATTGAAGTTCGTCAAATTGACGTTTTTAATTATTACACGGTGCTGCGAGTGCCGCCTCTACCCCCCTCTCCCCTCCTGCCCCTAATGGAACTTTCGGAGTTCGAGCCCGCGTTACAAATTAGCCCCATCTCCCGACCTGCCGGTTCCGCCCCCCTGGTTCACTCATACGCCCCCAAGCCATTACGTCGCCGGTCGCGCTGCTTAAATTTTTCAGCCGGGCGTGGAGAATTCGTTCGTAGGCCGCGCCCGGCTTTATTCCCCCTCTTTTGCGCCGCCAGGCAGCGCTGTCGAGGCGCCGCGTGGCTCGATAAAAATCTTTGCAAAAGTCGACGGCGACAATGCCGGGAGCGCGCCTCGCTTTGCCGTTACGTATATACAATGGGCGTATGAATGACAGATGCTGCTGGTGGTGAAAGAGACGCGAGCGACACGACCGAGAAAGACGAGAACCGATCGGATTTTTATGGGATTGCTGGTTCCACTGTGGATTGTATGATCAGTCCGCCTCTGTAATTCGAAAGCCAATTGTCGGAGTGAACGAATAAACCGCCTCCACGGAGCCTCCCTGAAATATCAAACTTGAGAGAGTCGTTTCTTTTTTAAGGAAGCCCGCGAAGAATTCGCGATTTAATGGTTTTCCTCTCGCATTGAAGCCCCACGCGGAATTAGATCGAATCGACGCTACAGCGTAACGCACTCGGAGGCGCACTGAATCGCGCCGCTTCAAACGCCGTTCTTCTCCCTTCATCCCCGCCCGTTTATCGCGATTAAAATTTTCTTGCTTTTTTTTTTTTTTTTCATCCTTTTGCCGTCGTCCTTCATTTTATCGCGGGTCGGCGGCTCAATGTAGTACGTAAGTTTTTACGGTGCCCGCGCATTCGTATACTGCGGCACCGTCCACCGATCGATGCGCGGACAAAAAAAATGTACGCCCGCGTACTGTGGGGCTCTCGGAAGAAAATTTGAACAAAGAGCTACGTCTGAGAAAAAAACGAGATGGAAACAAATATATATATATATATATGTACATAGTATAAATCGACAAAAGTCGCGCGAAAGTCGGCATCCGCCTCGCTTGCCCGACGACGTTTGCATAATGTTGACGAAGGAACGCAGGTAGGGCAGATGAACTTGGATTGCTCGAAACACGCTTATACCTGACTGGCTTGGGAGTTGCGGTCTTGCGAAAAGCCCCCGTCGAAAAAATATTGTCCCCACCGCCCGAAGTACATCGCGCGTAGTACTTCGTCTGAATCCTCGAGCGCATCCGCTAATTAAAAATCTCCTCCATCCCGCGAGCGGGTCTCGTTAAAAAGAAGAATGAAAAAAAAAAAGAAAGAAAGCTTCGAGCTTCGAGCACCTGCGGGGTCGGGAGTGAGGGTTGAGAAGAGAGAGAGAGAGAGAGAGAGAGAGAGAGAGAGGATGGTACCAACGAAGCCTCGTATAACGCTGAACGGGTCAACCGAATATATATATATATATATATATATACATATCCGTGTGTGTGTGTGTGTGTGTGTGGTGTGTGTGTGTGTGTGTGTGTGTGTGTGTGTGTGTGTGTGTGTGTGTGTGTGTGTGTGACGGCTTTCGGAATGAGGAAGGAGAAAAATTATAATCAGTCCGTCTCCCGGCAGCGCAGCGATAAATGCATCCCAGGTATTTTTTCTTTTTCCTGTTCGCCCGGGCGATGAAGGCAGATAGAGATTAGGCAGAGAGAGAGAGAGAGAGAGAGAGAGAGAGAGAGAGAGAGAGAAGAGTGAGACGGGAATATAGAAAAAGGAGGATGAGAGCCGAGAACGCCCCCTCCCCCCAGGTATATTTGCGGAGCGTTTAAGTCCTGGCAGCCTTCCAGATATCATTTTGCAAAAGCCCTCTCCAATGAAAAATAGATCCTGTGGGGGGGGGGCGTCCGGCTGCTGCTCTGGAAACCGCCGGACCCCGGCGCAGAACGCGCGTGCCCGTAGACCTATATAAATATTGCACGCGGCTTGGGCGCCCGAGCGATTCGGTGTGACGCGCCGAGCTTTTTTTCTCTCTCTCTCTCTCTCTCGCGTTGAATTAAAATACACCGATAAAGAGAAGAAATGAAAAAGAAAACAAGACAGAAAAAAAATAACGCGATGGCTGCATGCGAGAGGGTTGGATTATCGATCCCGATACCGCGTACCCTCGTCTCTTTTCCTATCCTTTTTCCCCCTTTCCCCCCGTCCTTCCTCATTCGCCGTGCGCGATCCAACGAAGGGCTGCCACCGCGGCTCGAGCGCCTTTTTATTTTTGTTTTTAATATTTGGTTCGGCCGCGCGCTGCGGTGAAAAATAATCTAAGTAAAAAGACGGCGTAGCCTCTCAAGGCCGTTCGCGAGGGGCCGGTGAATGATCGAATGCATTATCCCGACGCATCGTCGACGCACTGCGGGCAAATTTGGCGCTAGCTAGTCGGCTGTATTTATCTCTTCGCATTCGTGACAACTGACTGTCGGACTTGAAAACGCGCGATCACGGTTTTTGTTTATGTAGAACGTGCGAATATGCTTTAGCCACATATGTGTATATTTAATCTGTGGATCTCTATAGTAAATAGATAGATATATAGATATGTATTATATAAGGATGATATAAGTATAGATTTCTGTAAATTCATTTTTTTGAACCTTCAATCGACGCTTGTTCTCATAGAAAGTACAAAGTTATAGGTATCGCTCAACCGATCGGCACGTTGATTTCTAATCTCAATCACTTATACGCACCTCAGTGACTCATAATTCCATAGTTGCAAGTGCACACATGAATTTTTAACATACTACCATTAAACGCGCACACACACACACACACACACACACACACACAGCCACATAAACGTCAAATCGATCGATGCGGTACGAGCGAGAGAAAATTACGTTTACGCCGATCGTTAAGGAGCCATTACAACGATTGTCCGACGAGCCGTTTCGGGCACTTTAAGCGCGGCCGCGTTTTTCAAATTTCCACTCGGGCGCACGCGGCTTTTCGTCTCGTTTCCACGGGCAGAAATATACGCGGGCGAACGAGCGACCGCGCATATATAATTGAAATATTCGCTCGCTCCGCGGCGCTATTCCGCGTTTATTTGTAGGTGCCCCGTGTTTACAGTAAGTGTACACTTAAGAAAATTTATTCATCCACTTCTCTACTTCTCTCGCTGTCTCTCTCTCTCTCTCTCTCTCTCTCTCTCTCTCTCTCTCTCTGTCTGGCGCGCGCGCCAATGTTAGAAGCGGCGGGACGCCGCCGCCGCCGCCGCGTCCCTTTCTAAATAAATTCGCATCGCGCTAAAATATGACGTATTCCGTACGTTCGGTTCAGCGATGCGTTAATACGTCCGATCCCCGTGTACTGCGCGGGCGCGATGTCCGACGAGGCCCGGGGCCACTTTCTTGGGAAGTTGGGGCCCACGCGCAGTCGCTCTCCCCGTTCTGGACGATACTTGGATACCTCTTTGTCGAGCGTCAGGCGGGCGGCAAAAATTACGCGATCATAAGCGTACGGCCAATGTCCCAGGGATAGTGAAAAAAAAACATCCGTCGCTTACCCGCCGGGCTAATGAAATTGTTCGATCATTGATTTAATCGCATTGCTATGGAAATAATGACGAGTCCCAATTACGGAAAAGAAAAAAAAAACTATCTATTTTGCAGCCGAGATGGATTAATAATTTGGAATATTTTAATTGAAAGATTACTGTTTTAAGTAAGCAGTAACTATTATACGAATAATATAACTATGACGATATGATTGTAATTGTACCTACTTTCGTAACCGAAGAAAATATACTCCTCCTAGATACGTAAACTTTAGCCTTAATAAATTTTATTATTATATAATATATTGATAATAAAATTTGTACACAACTCGAATTATGTCATATATCGGTCGATTTTGTGGAAATTTTGAATTAAACCTTTTTTTTCCTCTCTTTTTCTTTCTTGGCGACGCAAATTCAAATCACGAGTATCTCATAATCTGTGGTGAATACTTTTGCATTGCCGACGTGCAATCTCTTCCTTTCTCCTTAATCACGACCTTACGCCGGGAAATCAATTCTCAAGGGAAAATGTAACTGGGACCATCTACGACAGCATCAATGATTCCGACTTGTCACAGATAATATATATATATATATATATATATATATATATATATATATATATATATATAAATGTACTATACGACTAGAATATGTCAGTCAGCACAGCCCTCGACCCCGCCGGCCAGGGTAGCAGCAGCCTACGAATCGCGCTGTCCGGACGGCCTCTGCACGTGATTCAAATCTAGATCTGCGACGGCGGCAGCTTCCCCTTAGGCATGCCGGAGACGCGCGCGCGTGCGCTATCGAGTCTGGAAAATCGACGCCGCGCGTCGACAAGTGCAATTGGCAGACGGAGGGGACAGAGAGAGAGAGAGAGAGAGTCTTTTGTGCCCCGTCGCCCCGGGGCTTTTCACTCACCGGCTACTTCTTTCGGGTACTGTCTCCCTATCTCTCACTCTCTCCCTCTCTCTCACTCTTCCCAGCTGCTCTACCCCCTTGGTTTTCTCGTTGCTTTTCTCACGAGGTCTTCGCACAATCAATTAATTGGATGCGGAAAATTTATCGTAAAAACTCGCATTTATATCCGGTAAATTATTGTTAATGCTATTATCATTATTATTATTATTATCATCATCATTATTCGACCGATCGGGGCGCAACTTTGACATTTAGATGAAAAATAAAAAAACAAAAAAAAAAATTACACGACGAGCGCTGTAAGAAACTTCGCATATATATTGAAATTTATCCGCTCGCGTATACGTCGGCCATTAATATTTCCCTCGCTCGCTCGGCCGGCCGCTCTTCATATCGAAGGAAAAAATATTTCAATACTCCCCGGTCTCCTGGCCGCCCCATGCCGTCGTCCGTCAGAGATCCTCTCTGTTAACCTATTCACAAAGGCGAGCGCGCGCACATTATGCCGAAGATCGAAAGTTCCAATAACCCCCCCCCCTCCCCCACCCTGCCGATCCGCTCGAAGCCAGAGGCCAAAGAGCCGTCCTTTGTCAGGGTAATTGAGACCCAGCAGCAGCGCGTCGCGTCGCGTCGCCGTTGTCCCGTCGTCGTCGTCCTTTTGGGCTCGCGGCGCTCCCTCCCGCACTCCCTCCCTCCCTCCACCACTCCCCTAATACGGAGGGATAAAGTTAATGGAAAGCCGGCCGACGGGGTGGGGGGGGTGGTTAGAAGAAGGGCGAAAGTTGGCGGATACAAAGTGTCGGCGTTTCGAAATAAATACGCGAGGGGCATAGAGGGGGGCTGGCGGGGGCATTGGAGCCTCGACACGTCGGGCTCAGTGCGAGTCGTCCGTGCACGCTCGGATTTTATCTACCGATTGCCAAGGATCCGCGACCGCACGCATTAAAACTCTAATTCCCCCCCTCCCTCTCTGTAAATTAAGCGCGACGATCGATTTCACCTCGTTTTATCCCCAACCACAGCTGCCGATATACTTTTTTTTTTGTAATATAAATTTCTATTAAATATTACAGTCGATGTCGAACGTTGTTAACTCGCGAAATACGGCATTCGCTATTTTTATTTTATTTTTTTCACATCTTTTGCGAATGTGATCATAGTCAAGAAAATTACAAGCCCTTCGTCACATTGTATGTCTTAATAGCTTGTCTCGTTGACGGCAATCTATCAATTTACCAGATAGATAGGCTATAGATTGCGATTTCTTCGCTATTATATCCTGGCTATCAGATGCCACAGTATTTCCCAGGTCTCGAACTTGAAATTCAGTCACAGCGAAAGTAAACAAACTCTGTATCATCAACCTGTAGGAATTCCAGCTTCAGAGGGAGGTTATTATTGTGAAGTCTCGGGGATGTCCGACGGG
The DNA here is from genome assembly GCA_018907035.1 of Sycobia sp. Sy_11. Lineage (NCBI taxonomy): Eukaryota > Metazoa > Arthropoda > Insecta > Hymenoptera > Epichrysomallidae > Sycobia > Sycobia sp. Sy_11. The sequence continues at coordinate 5,482,640 of JACCIC010000009.1, read as the reverse complement.
TTCCCTCAAAATAAAGATATCAGAGACGGTCGAAACTGTAGATAAATGCACGCCCTATAGCTCAGAGTTCGTAAAACTGGTGGATCACGTTTGTTCGCTCGAGCTTTACCGAAGCATCCTGCTTAATGAAAGTCTGCATCGTATACTCGACTGGGCAATTATTCAACTCACGCGAATTCTTTGTAGCGTGGCTCAAATCGTCGCTTTTAAAGATGTAGAATTTTCGAAATTCCGGGGTCTAAAAAAAAAAAAAAAAAAAATTTACGCAACACCGTATATAAAAGCAAAAATACCCCTCTCCTCCGCATTTACGAACGGTCCACGCTACAACTATACAATCGCGCATCGCGCCCGAAGCAGCGCTCTCGGACCTTGCTCACGATGGAGCGGCAAATTTTATGTGGAGCAAATGAAATTACAGTTTTAGATTTACTACGCGTTCCTCCGCGTCTTCCCCCCTCCCCCCGCAACCCCTCGCCCAACTCTCGCCCACGGATTGCGCGCTGGAAATAGCGACATTCAAATATCTCTCTAACTCTCTCTCGCTCTCTCTCTCTCTCTCTCTCTCTCTCTCTCTCTCTCTCTCTCTCTCTCTCTCTCTCTCTCTCTCTCTCTCTCTCTGTATCTTTCTCTCTCCCTCCGAGAGATGAGCAGCTCCCGGCAATTTTCGCGAAACCCGACGCGGGCGCGCGCGCTCCAAGACGACGACGAAGACGGGAGGTGGGGGTTGCGAGGCGCGAGAAAGAAAATCGCGCGGAAATTCCCCCGAGGAATTTTTACTCGTGACCGGTCTGTTCCGCAATTAGCGACTAATACCGTAAGCGACATCGCGGCGTTTCGCGTTGGGGGGCTGGCCTTCTTTCAACCGGTCGTTACAATTTGTTTGTTTGTTTCCTCCATTTTTTTTTTTTCGTTACGACACGGCGCTTCCATTAGCGTTATTACAAAAAGACTCGATTCTGGTTCGGGAACTTTGGGTGTATGCAAATTTTTCGAAATTTAAAAATAAAAAGAAATGTAAGAATTTTTTTTTTTTGCATCGGAGAGAGGTTTCTTGCTTTCGGGGCGCATATATAGTCTAATGAAACTCTGGAAATTCTGTACATTCTATTATTAAATTTTGAATTTAATAAGAAGAGCACGGAGAGGGGGGGAAAGAATCCTTCAAAATTTGCTAAATTTTCGGGAAGCAAGGAAGCGAGTATTTTTACGAAAAATATTTCATTAATAATTTTTGGAAAATCACTTATTTCTACTAATGTATAAGGTATTAATCTGAACGATTTTTGTTTTCGTCTCTCTTATGCGTATCCTCTAGTTTCCCGAAATTCTAATGATTTTTTATCGAAAATATCTTCTTTTATCCAGAATCGCGTAAGATTATATTCCTTTTCATCCCCGCTAATCCAAATAATTGAAATATTATTTCACCGGATAATCATAATTTCAAACTTAAAATCAATTATAGGCTTTATATTCGATATTGTGTCGCTAAAATAACAATGAACATTGAAAGCCCTTATTTCGTGCCGGCCTCGTAATTTTTCCAAGGTAATTAACGCACTGAAAAATATTTCACATACGATGGAATTACGTAGGCAACGAATAATTAATAGAACGTAGACAACTGACAATTGCCATTTAATTGTGTAACGTGATGCGTAGAGATATTTTGAACGAATGAAATTTAACGTGGCAAACTGGAATGAAACGTATACTACAATAGATTTTTCTAAGATTTTCCGTCACTGTAACTTTCAAATTCCTTTAACGCCAAGCCCGACTTTTTCTTTCCTCTTACTCTTTCTCTCTTGAACAATATTAAAAGCAATAAAAAAATTTTCATTCTCACCTCCATTCCCTTTTTTTATTATTATCTAGAATTTCAACAAAAAAAAATCCCCTCACCGTTGCGAATAAACGCTCTGCGAATAAACCTCTTTTCCTCGCGCACGGACTTTTTCTGCAGCCCCGGAGTTAAAAAAAAAAAAAAAAAAGAACAGAAAGAAAAAAGTTCTCGATCCGTTTATTTGTACAAAATATCAAATCACGGACCGCCCGTGAATCCTTTTACTTCCACCTTCTATCGAATCGTGTGTAAAAAGCTTCGCGAACTTCGAAAATCTGTGCGCAGCGACGCGCGCGTATTTGTATGTAGATTTAAATGTATCTGTATATATATATATATATATATATATATATATATATATATATATATACATATAATGTAAAAGCACGCGAGGAGCCCGGAAAGACGAAAGCCTCTTTCGCGAGCTAGCGCCTCGGTGCGGCGCGGAGCTCTTCGCCGCTCGGGGGAAAAAAAAGTTCGCCCGCCCGTGCGGGCGAGCGAGCGAGCAACCTCGAAAATCTCATCGATAACGCCGACCCGTCGCGGCTGCACTCCGACGGATTAACGCATCCACACCCCTACTCTCTCTTCACTCTCTCTCTCTCTCTCTCTCTCTCTCTCTCTCCTCTCTCTCCTCTCTTGATCTCCCGCAGTGACTTTCCCGTCGTATCCCCCCCACCTCCACCTCATCCATCCAGCCTGGCTGTATAATTCGCGGAAACGACGGAGCACCGAATCACTGCCCGGATTAATCAACGCGCGCCGCGCGGCAAATTTATATATATATATATATATATATATATATATATATATATATATGTATGTATGTATGTATATATATATGTAAAAGAAACCGTTGAAAGATCCCGCGAGGGCGTCGCGTTTAGCTCGGAGTTGCTCCGGCAGCCGAGGGACTTACTCTCCCTCCAACTCCCCTGCGCGCCGCGCTGTGCTTCACTTCTTCCTCCTCTCTTCTGTCCCGAGCTTTTCATTCCAGACGCTCGAGAGGCAGGCAAAGAGAGAAAGAGACGGGCGGCATCCCGTGCGGTTGCCGAGTTTTCCTCCCTCCCATCCCTCGACCCTATCCAGACCTCCCGTCCGTGACTCCCCCCTCCTTCTTCCCCTCTTCCCCCTTCTGCCTCGCCTTTACAAAACTGTGACAAAGAGTCTCCCAGCAGCTCCGGTTTATCTGCATTCCTCGCGCGCGCGCGAGCGTACTCGTCGCGTCCCCCCTTGCCCTCCGAGCTTTTTTCCCATCCTTACCTGAAATCTGCGACTGCGAGTTCGTTTCTCCGTCTGCCGTAGCTGGAAAAGATGGGGGGAGCGGGAGGAAGCAAGAGAGAGAGAGGCAGCGATAGAAAGAGAGCAAGTCGAGTGTTTTACGGTCTTTTGACTCCGCGAGCGTATAGCGCGGGCGCGACGATGCCGGATGCCGATGTAAAACCCGTGGACCGTACAACCCGTTCGTTAAGAACTTGGGGGGGGGGGAGGGGGAAATAGAAGACCGAAACTTTTCGCTTTTAATGTATCCTCGTTCTGGCCCTTTGCAAATGGTCCGCGCTATATTTGTCGATTGGTTTTTACGCGAAGCTAACGCAAATGACCCGAAGCCCCCATCGATTTCGCGCGAAAGAAAATCCCATATTGCGCTTGTTCGTCTGTCCCGCCGACAATGGATTCGTCTTCTTTAATTCGAATTGAATTTTATCGACAGGAATTAAAGAGACAATTACGCTGAAAAACTCTTCGTCTGCCTTCAAACTAATAGTCCATTCGGTAAGATTTTATGCTTCCTGAATTGATGTATACGTCATTTCAGTTCGCACGACAGCTTTCCTCTGTCTCCATTGAACGGTGGATTTTTGCTGCTTTTGAAATAAGACGTCGTTAATGTTATTCCTGAAAATGTCGATAAAAGTCTTTGGTCTGTAAGGCTTAATTCTGACGGAAATATTCTCGTCAAAAAGTGAACAATTGCTTGTGAGTTTCGGTATGGGCTGGGTGCGAATTTCTGAAAGATAACCGACATAGAGTAGAAGATAACCGGCGACCACCCAGATCGCCGAGATTCCAAGACATCTGCTTGAGTTGCTTATTAACTTTTTGACGTTCTTTAATCAAAATAGTTCTACCTACCAAATAGATCAGTTAACCAAAATCATTCGTATTTCTCGGAAACTCATTTTCGTTAAATAAAAAAAAGAATGAACAAAAAAAAGAAAAAACGTCCAATAATACAACAAGATTCGCCCTCTCCCCGTTACAGCGGTCAAATTTATTTCTCCTTTATCCCCGTGGCTCTCGGCGAAATCCCTCCGCCCCCTCCCCCGCCCAAGTTCAGCCTTTTTCTTCGCGCTCCGACGACCCTCCCGTTCGAGCCGAGCCAGCAACAATGCCGCGCGTGACAGACGAGGCAGGAGGAGGAGCCCGCCACGCGTTCCTCGGGATCCCGAGACGTCGTGCTTACACCTATACGCGCGCGCGCGCGCACACACACATACACACACACTAACACGCAGACACCCACGCATATATAGGCGCACGAGACGTGCGCGAAAAAGACAAACCCATCTTATCCCTGGGCGAAGCGGAGAAAAAAGTGGGTCACGACGCAGGAAAAGAAGAGAGAGAGAGACGGAGTGAGAGACGGAGTGAGAAGGAAAGGAAATTTCCAAGGGGACAAAGAGGCCAGAAGCTGTGGAGCCAGGCGAAGCTGGGGCGTATTCCGAATTGAATAGACGGGATTCGTCCCGTGCGCTTCCCTTCCACGTGTCGTGGAAATAATGCGCGCGAGCACGAGGCGAGCGAGAACGCAACGGGTATCATAGCCGTCGATACTGGATGGTCCGTTTTGAGCTCGTTGTACATCGGAACACGCCGAGAGCAACGTGCGATTTCGGAAACAAAAATATGCTAAACGAACGAACACGACAAATTTTTACGGGGCAGGAACTCGAATGGTATCTGGTCGGGCTGAGATTTATTATCCGGCCGAGCTATCCCCATTTGTATGAATGGCTTCGATTAAAAACGGCGAATGTTTATCGAGAACAAGATGAAGGCGAAAGATCTTTTGGACATTGAAAAGGGACCTTTGATCGAGGAGCCCAATTTTGGGTTCAGGGGCTCAGTAAGACCTTACGAAATCCTACCATCTCATTGGTTTCTTAAACGACTTTTCACTTGAATTTCCTTGACCCTTTACTTATTCGACCAATATGTAAGGAAATTTTAAAGCTATCTGTAATGCTCGACTAACATTTTATACCTTATCGGCATAAGTCATCATAGAGCCTAGATATTTGTTTTAAGACCCGCTAAGCTTGTAACTATTTCTCCCGTATAACAACGTAACCAAATGACTCATCGATCGATATATATATATAATAAATTTTCGATATTCGTGTCGAGTGCGCCAAGGTTGTAAGAGGCATTTTGGAAACGCTGCAAATAATTTTCCGGATTCGGTTTACACTCAAAGTCTCGGCGCGTCTTTTAAATTTCCATGCCCCTCGATCGACAGCCCGAAATTAGTATTTCGACATTGTCCGTCGATTTCAAAAACGCGCGCAAGCCCAATTGTCTACGATCAAATTGTTTTTATTGCCGATCCACTAGCGCAAATCAATCGTTTTTGGGCTATCACTCTGTTAATATACGCGCGAGCACGATGATAAAGGACGTGGCAACGGCATATGATTCGAAATTATTCCCGTAGCAACGAAGTCGCACATCCAGTAGGTTGGTAGGGATATGGCTATGGGAAAAATTTACGTCCGGCCTTAAATCGCGATGTCGCAGATCTCGCGCAGGCCTGAAAGCGCGACGTGATAAAATTGATTTATACATTGGGCGTTCAAATAGCGAGATATCGATCAATCGTCGAAAATAAATTCAAACGGTGTAAAATAACCAGCGAGTGATCCGCTGTTCTGGAACCAGAGCTGTAATCCAAATACCCCTCTCTCGAACTCATGTTCAAGGAACGCGAGCCAGTTTATGAAAAATTTCGGCAAAACCGCATCGCTATTAGGCCGAAAACTTTAATACGCAAGTATATATATACATATATATATATATATATATATATATATATATATATATATATATACACTCGATACGAATAAGCTTCAGAAAGCCCAGGAGTGTAGATCGTTCAAATTCTTCCGCTAGTTTTCGCTCCGGCTGAAACTTTGAAAATTTACTCCGCCGAACTAATTGAGGCAGGTCGGGGCGCTCGCTGCATAATAGGAAGAGAATACACACGGCCGTGGTTACTTATAGGTAATTTGATAATCCTCCCGCCCCCGGCCCCTCTCCACTCGCTCATCCGCGCATACATCAAGGTGATTCAAAAATCGATGAAAGAGGGAGACGGAAAGAGAGGGAGAGAGATAGTGGTAGGAAGAACGTAGAGTAGATCGAATATGAAAGCGTACGCGAGAGGGGACCTGGTTAGATTACTCGATGGACTTGTTAGGCCCCGGCGACGTCGACGCTAATGACGCCATTAACTACAGCAGAATTATTTCGCGATAACTCGCGGGAGGTCGGGTGAGGCGGGTGCGGGTAATAATCCTCGAGATCTATAAATCTAAAGCGTCCCAAATCGGGAATAACGATCGGATGAACTATTGCGTGGTCGGGGGAGAGGAGGACGGGCGTCGCTCTCCGCTCGCCGATGGACGGACAGCCGAATTATTCGACCGTGCCGCTGAAATTTTCTTTCGTTCTTACTCTCGGCCGCTCGTTAGTTTTCATTGGCTCTTTCTCCCGTTGCGCCTCGTTCGAAATGAAAAGAACGAGAGGAGAAAAAAAAACGCTCGCCGCTCCGCTGGTGCGCAAATTCTAATTGGGTTGGGGGGGGCGAGGGGAGTGCAACCCTCTTAGTCACTGTATTCGTAATATTTGGGGGGAAAAAAGCTTGAAATCCTCTCCATGAGACTGTGTTTCATCGTGCGATCGATCTTTAACAGTAATTTGAACTAATTGCAATTATTGTCGAAGTCGTCGAGTATACTATAGGCATAGTGATAAGTTTATCATGGCCAGTTACTGTATATATTCTTTTATTCGAATTTTGATAATTGCAAGATTTTTAAATATCCAAGCGATAAAACAATAAAATTCATCGGTAACGCAATATTTGTTAATTAATTTAATTAATTTTAATTCGATAGACGATGAATTCAATCAGAATATACGACAAATTTAGAGAGAAAAGATTTTTTACAAAGTTTTATCGATAATTTGTATTGAGTTTGAAAATTATTCAGACGATAATGATAATTCTTTTGTGCATTCCGTCCTGAGCCGTCCGCTATGAAAGAATTGTACTATTATATACGCGAAGAATTGTCACTTCCGCTTGTACGCCTCTAAGAATAAGTCACCTATTGTGTTATTGGACAGCAAGTGGGTGTTCCGCTCATACATACAAACTGATGAAATGTCGCGAGATGATAACGAGCAATAAACAGTGATTCGTTGGAAACGTGTTCCCAAAAACACTTTAATCGAAAACAGTGGAATTAATTAAAAGGAAATCCATTTTACAGGCATCGCGACACACGAAGAAAAAAAAACTATACGAAATTCGTTTGAATTGCACGTTAATCCAATTATTTCGCGGCCTCGTGCAGTATATTACCGGCTGTCTTGCGTTTAAATAAAAAATAAAAATCAGTTGTAATTTCATTTGTAATTCCAAAAGACTTTAAAAACCAGGAAAATAAAAGAATCTAAAATTGGACCTCGTGCAACAAGCTCAAGGCTTTAATTATCATTTGAAAATCTATTTTCTGCAATATATGTTCCATTTCGTTGTGTTTGTTTAATAATGAATCAATTATATTCCACTAACATGGCAAATCCAAAGCGTTACTATGCCCAGTTTAACGATAATGGTAAAAGGCCAAATTCTTGGTGGCTCATCTTTTTTTAAAAAAATCCTTTACTACTGTCGGGCAAAATTTCAAATGTAAAGAATCAACGAATGATCTATATATATAGAAACATACGAAAGAATATAAAATATATAAAGAAAAAATGTCTCATTTAATTTTTCGATTAAACTTTCTTCATCTTCATATTTTGTGTGTGTCGTGTGTGTGCGTGAGTGTGTGTATTAGAGCATTTTTCATTTATATATCACACAAATGGGATTATTACATTTAAATCAATTTATAATATATCTCCCAAGTCTACAAAAAGGACAATCCATTCGACTGTATGAAAGAAAAAAATTCATTGCACATTTAACTTTAAAAAATAATCCTCGAACTAAATAATAAAAAAAAAAGAATTAAAGATGCACAAAAACCAGTAACGACCTCGCCAAACGAACAAAGAAAATATATATATATATATATATATATATATATATATCCGCGCGAGTATGAATCCCCGATAGGTGTCCTAGTTCGCGTGGCCGATAAGGGCGCGCCGCTGAAAAGGCCGCAGCGAGCATAAAATAATCGCCTCAATTAGTCGAAACTGCGCAGCCCCGGAAGTTTGAATTTCAAACGGAAAACGCTGGCCCGGCCCGTGCGAGGCGAAAAATATTCGGCAAGCTTTGATTTACAAAAAAAAAAAAAAAAGGAAAAAAAACGAAAAATAAAATAAGAGAAGAGAAAGAAAGACGAGCAGGGCTGCCTATACGCTCGAAATCCGCTTGTTTACCCATGCTCGGATTACACTTTTGTTTCTTTTTTTTCGTTTTTTTTTTTTTTTTGGTTTTTTTTTTTTTTCTCTGTTTACTCTCTGGTCTTCGGGGTACTAATGGAATGTTTGAGCTGGGATAGAAATTTTCGAAACGAACGTGTGTGTGTGTGTGTGTGTGTTTTTCCCCCTTCATGCGCTGTATAGATATCGCGACGTTTGGAAGTTTTTTTTTTGTACTTTTTTCATTTTATTTCATCGCACTACGAACTCTTCCGGTCAAAGCCGACGGGCATCGATATACGCTGATTTTATATTTACATCGCGATTCCCGCGCAATTATCCGTTTCGCAATGGCAGCGCAGTCGATTCGGTATCGATTCGAAGGCTCCATTTGCAGGAATTTTCGTATTAATATTCATAATAGGGAATATTTAATCCGGCACATCGGCCATTCCTCCGCGATAATTAATAATATCATCCAGGCTGATGTAAAATTCCGTTTGATTAATAGCCGATGCCGATTATTAATTAAATATTTAAAGGTAAAATACCGCGGGCTATTTTATCGAATAATTCGTGTCGTATATGAAAAAAAAAAAGAAACAAAAATTTATCGCACAAAAAAAGAGCAATTTACGGTAATATATCTACGTGTCTTTTCGTCGATCAAATTACGAGTTCCGCCCCAGCCGCCCCTCCCTGCTCTGTCCGCCTTTTTTTCCTGTTGTTATGTTTTTTTCTCAACTGTTCGTTTTCATCAACCGGAGCACTTTCTATAGATTTATATACCGATCGCGAGTCATCGTCGATACTCGTTAAATACATTTCCCCTCCCTCCTCTTACTTTTGTTCGTTCGGGGCCGCATTTATTAAAATGGAAAGCGATAATCTCTCGCTGGTGCACGGCGATGAACTAGGAAAGGCGTAATGGATTTTAAAAGAACATATCGTTTTATTCACTCTCTGCTATATAAATCAACTGATATATATATATATATATATATATATATATATATATATATATATATATATATACATAGATTTAATCTATTTAACTGGTGAGCTTGCATGAGTGTCGAGATTTTCATGCATTTACTCACATATACGTATATAAAGCTGATAATCTAGTAGAGTAATTTTTACACGTTTCGAATTTCATTCGTAATGCTGATTGATATTGCGAATAGGATAACGGGGCGTGGGATGGGCGAGGTTCGGCTGGGGTTGCGTATAATAACGCTGAAAAGTTTTTATTACAACCTGATAAAGATTGGATTTCGGCACCTTTTCTCTACACAGTACATCCAGACATTTTCTATTGGAAATATCAATTTCGAGATTTGCGCCGGGCTCTCTCGAACTCGTCGAGCCGCGAGGAAATTACACGCGAATCGTCGGCAGGAAAATTATGGGCGAACTTGGCGCAAAAAATATTTGATGAAAGCCGGAAGAAGAAAAAATGTATATATATATATATAGTGAAACTCTTGCCGAGCTCCATCGAAACTTTATGCTCCGCTTGTAGGAGCTCGAATCTCGAGATAAAGCCTCATCTCTCCAATATTGGAAATAGACAGGGTCTCCGTACAATGTCTTTTGAGAATTGTTCCAGTTCTTTCCCCTAGAGAGAATGGGAGAAAGAGAGAGAGAGAGAGAGAGAGAGACAGAGAGAGCGCTGCCTATAATGGAGTATCGGAGAGAAATATAAGTAAGAAATATAAATAAAAAGTCTCTATAGGATTTTCAAAAAGTTCGAATAAATTCACAGTTTTGGATATTATTTCGTGCTATATAGCTTCATTTACTCTGCGAATTTTACGAAAGCATATATATATATAAATTTTTGATGTCAGCGGGGGGACGAGCGAACGTTAAAAGTAACTCGAAATACTCTCGAATTTTCGATTAGCGGACAAAATTGTTGAACGTCGATTTCATTATTCATCTTAACTTTGTTCGAGCAATTTCAATCTGTCAGTTACGCGCGAAATCTGGCAGGATTGAAAGTGCGCCGTGTACAATGCGTATAATCGAATTCCATAAAGTACAGGAAAAACGGGCTGCGGCGTCTGTACAGCGTGTGTGGGGGGAGGGGGCGAATAATACTATGAGAAAGAAATTCCATTTGCCGCGCGCGAGCGCAAAAACCTGACCGGACGGCGCTTCGGCTAATAAATTTACGACGATATAAATTCCGTATTAATAACGTCGCTCTTCTCATCTATAACGCTGGCTTTTAAAACGCGCATACCTCTTTCAATTACGAAGAGCCCGTTTTATATAGCGAGTGATAAAAATTATTATAATAACAATATCAACAACAATAACAACAACAATGATAATAATAAGCACAACATCAATAATATTAATAATAATGAATGTGCTCTCTCGAATATATTAATAACAGCTAGAGTGCCTGTAAAAACAAACGATTTTCCATTGGAATTGACGATTCTCTTCGCTGAAAAAGCTCAAGTTTTGCCCGAATACCGTCCGAGAGGCGCGGACTTATATAATCGCAAGTTCGAAGTTTGCCGTCATTGGATTACCAATGCACGAATCTCGCCCAATTACGCAAAGTTCCTTGAGAACCAGCAGATTGTAAATCAATCTGCATAGCTTGGTGGTATATACTCGTATATATATATATATATATAACTCTTCTTTTGTCTTCGTCGCATATTCAATTAAACAACCCAATTTCGTATAAACGACACGTTTGCCGGACGGATGTCAAAAAGCGCGAAAAACAAACACGGTTCGAAAAATGAACGAGGATTAAAAAAAAAAAAAAAATCCATCCCCTCCGAAAAAAATACTCGGAGCCTCCGTCGGACGCTTCCACAACGTCTTCTGTCCCACCGCCATTAGCGCGTGGCTAAGCCGCGCTGCATTAGTCGCCGTCGGCGACTCTTCAGATGTTCTCTATTCTCTTCCGCTCATTATCTCTCTCTCTCACTCTCACTCTCACTCTCACTCTCTCCCTCTTTCTCTCTCACTCTCTTTCTATCCCGCCACCCTGGTAATCAGCGTGGATTACGCTGCCAGGGGTCGCGAGCAGCTCTTCCCCACTCTATTCTTTCCAGCCTCCCGAGGATAAGAGTATAAGCGTGGAAAATGCAGATATATATATATAGGCACACCTAAGTAGTAAATAATCACTGTACTTTGCGCCCAAAGCCCTGTCTCCCTCCCGCCTACTTGTAGAGCGCGCGCGCTGCGAACTTCCGATAACGCGAGCTACAGTGTTTTTTAACTCTCCCACTCTCTGTTTCTTTCTCTATCTATCTCTCTCTCTCTCTCTCTCTCTCTCTCTCTCTTTCTCTCTCTTTCTTACTCTCGCCCTCTTTCTCTCTCCAACCTACTCCCGCGACTGGCCAATCGCGCGCGAGTGCATATTTTTCCTCCGACGCTCGTTGTCGTCCGAAGGTACTTTTTTCACTCTCTCTCTCTCTCTCTCTCTCTATCTCTCCCTCTCTGGACCGGGTTATTTGGTGGTCGGCCCATGATGGACTCTACCTCGTTGAGACTGCGTCGACAACTACTTAGACCCCGTTCTATCGTAGACGGCAAACGCGCGCATTGAGATTCTTGTTGCCCCCTCCCCCCGTTGCTCGCCCCATCTCGACCGAGAATTTCGCTCGCCGATTAAATTGCTCGGCGATGTCTCGTAAAAGAGATTTGGCGAGCGTTATTACGTGGAAATTAGGATTATTATTCCCGAAACATCTTATTAGAAAAATATTGCATGGTTGGATTTGTGTGTTGAAAGTGGGACTGTGGGGAAATCGAAGCATATGCACGAGTACCGACGTCACGACCGAAGAATAGAATTTAAATCAGCGTGAAAGATTGCATGCATGACGAATTGAGTATTCGAGTCCCCATTCACAGAAACTGATATGACGTGGTTGGGACGATGCGTCGGAAAAGGCAATTTTTCCACCGTTCTTGTCGTTGTTTACAAGCTCAGGGGACCTTTTCGTCTTTAATTGTTTCACGATAGCATCAGTTATCGCAACTCTGACTCTTGAACATCCATTTCCGAACGATGGCACAATCAATTTTCAATCGAGAATATAGGTCATTTTAATTGTCGAGTTGTTCTACGAAAAAGCAGAAATTCTCGGTGGGCTGATTAAATCCTACAAATTTTCGCGAAAAGCAGTTTTATCATAATATAAAGCAGGAAAGAATCAACGGTCTAATGTAGTGTGAGCTACGAAAATCACCATAACTTTCGATCATAAAAATTCCATTAAGATCGTACTATAATAAATCAGTTGTGAATAATTAAAATAATACTAGATTGTATTATCGTTAAAATAAAGCTATAAATACTCTGAAGAGCTTGTAAATAACCTAAAAGATTATTAAAAGCACCATTATTGATTCTAAATTATCAAATATTTCAAATTTTGGACATTGTTAACGAGTACGCCGTAAAGATTTCTCAGATATCTTCAGATCTTCAAGAAAACTGTCATCCCTTTTACGCTGATTCATACCGTACCAATTACTTTATTATAGTGCATATATATATATATATATATATATATATATATATATATATATGTATTTCATAAAATGTGCCCAGAAAACGAAATAAGCGCAAGGGAAGATTTTACGCGACGCGTAAAAATTATTTAACTTTGCAACGTATCGTAAAGCTTCTCGGCTTTGTCGCATTGTTTTTTTTCTTCTTTTTCTTCTTTTTAAACACGGTTAATCACTTCCTCAATCCTCACGCGATAAAGCAACGGGGCTCGAACTCCGTTCCCAGGCAGCACGGCGCCCTTTTACATCGGGCACTTTTAATCCGGTTATTGTTCGCATCGTAATGTAACTTTATCGCTCGGAATAAGACACAAAGGCTATTTTATCCAGCTCGTTGTATATAATTGTGAAAGGATTTTTATGGTATTACAGCGAACAAATGGAAAGAGGAAGAAGAAAAGGAACAAAATGAGCTTAATGACTTTTGTCGAGGATTAAAAGCAGCCGAATGAACTCCCAATTTGTTGGAAAGCGCAACCTTCGCCCTCGGACGAAGAACCGATAATTTAACGATAATTTCTAACTTTCTTTCTCCACGAGCGACAGATTACGCTAATCGCCGCCTTTATTTTTTTCTCTGTGCCCGCAGGCCTGCGCAAGGTCTATCCGTACTACTTCACCTTCACGACCTTCACCAAGGGCCGCTGGGTCGGCGAGAAGATCCTCGAGGTGTTCGCGCGTGAGTTCCGCGCCCATCCGGCCGAGGAGTACGAGCGCTGCATACGCGCCGGCACCCTCACCGTCAATTATCAGAAGGTCGACGTCGACTACAGGCTGCGGCACAACGACCTGCTCGCGAACGTCGTTCACAGGTGAGCTCTCTCTCCCCCCCCCATCCCCCTCCCCCATCCCCCTCCCCCGCCGTCCCCAACGATTTTTTACCCAGCGACAGAATTGCGCGCGGGATAGATGGAGGAGGTACCTGACCGACTGTTTCGGCCGTTCCTCGGCCTACAAAAGCAATACTTATGCGCGATGATTTAATTGGTGATGCAAGACTTTTGTCTCTCGTCTCCAGTCGGAGGCATAATTTTCATTTTTATCTTCGTCAAATATTCCATTTCATTCCGTCGGCTAGCTAAGCAACGAATCGTCGCTGGCGAAAAATTGAAGATTTATCGTCGGGAGAACTGTTTGAACTTGAGAGATGCTTTCGTGGGTGGACTCGTTTCGCAATAATGGCGACGAGAGGAAAAAGTTTTTTTTTGATATCAACCAACGCCGCGGATCCCAAATTTCAACTGCATCCCTGTTGTAGGACTAAATATTGTACTGTGTAACCGTGTTTTTTAATTCTCTTCCCCTTGATTAGGTACCTCCTTAAAAGACCGCGTAGTGTTTGTTTTTTCGCGAGCAATTAGCGCGCTTCGTTCGTAAAACTGCCACTTTTCGCGATAGAAATGGATCTCTGAAAGCGCCTACGAATTATTATTTTTGCGATCATCCCACCATCCACTCTTGTTTATGCGCCGGCGTTTCAACTAGTTACAAGCTGTCCGAAGTCGTACAGGCACGAAATGACGCGTAAATATTTATTTTACGAAGTTTAAATTAAATGCGTGAAATTATTCTGATTAACATGGATATGAATCTGTAGGTTTTTCGTATTTAATTCACTATTGTTCTCATTCATTGTAGTCGATTAAACGAAAACTACACTTCACAGCCGATACATATTAAATGCAACATCAATTATTCAAAATAATTACAATTCTATTACGTGAAATTCCGATGATTTTTTAAAAAAAAAATTTTAATTTACGACGTTGAGTCACAAACATTATATAAAATTTTAAGATATTTCTATTTTTCATTTGCTCTTATTACATTTACTGTTTTTCTTCTTTTTTTTTTTTTAATTTACGATGACGGCCATTTTATAAGGCTATAACGGAAAAAACTCCATTAAAATCTTTCTTCGTGTAATATTAAAAGAAGAAAAAGTAAATAAATAAATGAAAGAGGTTAAAAGCGCTGCAAAATAAATTACTTGCGGCGTTAAGAGTTATAAAGAAAATCAATTTTTCTTCTCTATAAAAAAAAAAAAGAAATAATAATTTCGCTTCGAAAAGAAAAGTGTACTAACGAGCAACGAGTAAAATTAAGGAAGTGCGAAAAATAATTATTCTCTTCGTCCGTACGGAAGAGAAAAAACAAGTTTAACCAACGAGGTTCGGTTTCCTTTGTTTGACTCTTTCAATCGGTAAAATCAATGACCAAATTTGTATACACACGCATGAAATTAATTTCCAGCGTTGAATCGTCGATTTACTCTGACTTGGACCGATATCAATATATGTATATACATATATATATATATATATATATATATATATATATATATATCACCGGCGCTCACGCAAAAGGAGCGAATCTGCTACGCGGACTGCTTAGAACGAATCAGTCTTAATTAGACGAGGCGTGGAAAAAAAGGTGTAGCTCCATATATAGAGCCCGCGAGGGCAAAATAAGGCGAGAGCCAAGGAAGAAGAAAAAAAAGAATAATCCAGCTTCGCTAGGAAAAATATACATGTTTCCATAAATAAATAAATAAATACATATATATATATATATATATATATATATATATATATATAGGTGCGTAAACATGCGCGTGTACATAGCACTCCCTTTTGGCTCTTAAACAATTTTTGCGTTAACGCACACAGACACGCGCATACACAAACGATTATATATATATATATATATATATATATATATATATATATATATATATATAGACATCCAGAGTTGTCTAAAGAAAGGCATGAGAGACATCGCACTTACACCTGTACGTATATACGCCTTATAAGTGTACACATTTTATGACGTAACTCGACCGGAGCCTGTCTTACCGGATCTTTTCAATCTTTCTCACTTTACGACTTCGTGCTCGTCGTTTTCTCAGATGCCCATATACACATGAGCACGCCAATGCGAAACGCATACGCGTGCGAACGCCGCGATGGAATACCACGTGGGTGGGATGAGGGAAGCCAGTTTTTTTTTCAAGAGAATAACGTAGTGGGGGGATGAGTAAGTGAACAGATAGAGAGAGATAGAGAGAGAGATAGAGTGGGGAGAGAGAGAGACAGAGAGAGAGAGAGAGAGAGAGAGAGAGAGAGAGAGGGAGAGAGAGTTAAAGAGGCCGAGGCAGGTCTAGGCCGGTTGGTTTTCATTCGTGGGGGCACAGCCACGCGCGATATCCTTGGCATCGATCGCGGGATTCAGTCTCTCTCTCTCTCTCTCTCTCTCTCACACACAGGCGCTGCTTTGCCGCTCGCCCGTTAGCCTCTCTCGACTCGACGTCGACGTCGACGACGACGACGACGACGACGATAAGCAGCCGTCTAGACGGACGGTGATCGCGGGATGAGGAGGGGGAAGGGGCACGAGAACGAGCCTGGGATCTATTTTAGCCGGCACGCGCCTGTATAACAACGGACGCACCGCGGATTTTGCCAGTTTACGTTCGCGCGTCCGCGGGGTTTGGAAAACTGGGACGTGGCGTTGGGTCGGGGGGCGGGGTGGAATCAATCGGAGGACCGTAACTTACGTATAGTTTTCGATTTCAAGTACTTAGAAGGCGTCGATTATGCCCGCTCGGTCGATCGGTACGCGGAGTATCGCGGGTTTCGCACTATTTCCCTCGGGGAGCCGGCGAGGAGATTACTTTTCTTTCTTTTTTTTTTTTTTTTTGTATTCCATCCAAGCGCCAACGGAGAATCCCCGATTTTGTCACCGGCCGTGCGAATGACGCGAACGATAGGATCGGCAATTTTATTCGGCAATTTTCCAAAATTACGGCGGTGCTATTCTCCGCGCGGCCCGAATCGTTCGCCTCGAATCGTGGCCGTAAAAGTGCTCGCGTCGTTTTTCAAGACCCGAACTCATTATAAGAACGTTTCGATTTTACACCCCCCCCCAGCCCCAAGGAATGGTTTCTCATTGGAGCCCACTGTATGATAAAATGAACTTTTCAACTGGACGGCAAATATCGTTTCGATCAAATTTTAATTTGGAATTAGTGAGAAAAGTACGCTTGCGTATCGATCGATCACTGGCTACTCCGAAATTTCCAGCCTGAGTCTCGATAAGAAACGAAGCGTTTGACTTTTGCTTTTTTCAACCAAAAAAAAAAAGTCGATACTTCCAAGGGTAAATTCGCCGAGAGCCACCGAATTATCGCGCGCATCCGCTGGGACGAGCGGCTAAGCCGGCGGGACGTCGATTGCTCGCCAAAATGGATGTTCCGCGCAAGTTTTGACGCAAATTCCGGCCGGCGTTATTCGGCAATTTTTATTTGTCGCATCGGCGTTTTTCGTGTTTTCTTTTTAACTTGTCAACGGACCGGGATGTTATGAACAAGAAAATCTCTCTTTCTCTCTCTCTCTCTCTCTCTCTCTTTCCCTCACGGGAACGAGAAAAAATGACGCGTGCTTGACGTTTCCGATTCGACTATACATATATTGTACCATTGAGGTATCAAGGTCGCGTTCGAGATCGTTGTATTATATAGATAAAGTAGCTACGTAGAAATGCAAATATTAATTAGACATTAAACACATACATACGTATACACAATCATATATATATGACTTTTTTATACTTTTAAGATTTTTTCCATCGGAGGTCACGGCATTGTTTTTTTTATTTTTCCTTATCTTAACCTAGATGTAATACATCTAGAATAAGAAAGCATGATATAAGCGATGGCCGTTAAACGCGTTAAATGACTTAGTCATGTGTTTGTGTGTGCGTATATGAGATTTGTGCGTGTGTCTGTGTGTATGTATTTATACGAGATAAGAGATTTAACCTCTATTCAAATACGGCTTTTTTGCTTCCTTTGTTCTTAACGCAGTTTTAATTTTTCTTCCTTTTTTTAACCCAATATTAGCATAAATCATATTGAGTCGGCGGACATCGACGGCCTTATCAGTGGTTTTTAAAACTTCAAATCGCAACGCCTCTGCGCATGGATTGCCCGCGTTCAAACACTGAGCACTGTTTAAACGATCCGAACGTACGATCGATCCTCGTCCCTGCGGCCGTAATTTTCGCCGCGAGACTGGAAGTCGAATAATAATCCGTCGATCGATAAAAATTGCTGTTAATAACCCGCAATTATCTCGACGTGCTCCGTCTGAGGTGGGGAGGGGTCATTGCTTTATTCTGGATTGACATTCCGAGACCCCCGGACTTAGCGTCGTCTCGGACTGAATTCCGCTTATCTCTACTGTTTTTTTTTTTGTTTTTTTTTTTTTTTTTGCATAATTACCACTGGAAATGACTGTGTGCTAAATACAAGTATGTGTAGATAAAGCTTACTATTATATGATAATTTGTTTTTTACGCGAGAAAGAAAACTACGTATCCCAAATTCAATGACCAATATTGATTATACACACGATAGTTTACTCGCGCAACAATTGGCGAATAAATGTATCGCATTGACTTTCGGTCTGTTTAAATTGGAATTGATTACCGGAGACGCCGACTCAGTTCCATACCTACTAATCCGTTCGTCCCGCATCATTAATGCACCGAGAAACGGCTATTTGAACAGTTTCGAGTCGATCATAATGAGTCATTCCGTGCAAAAGCCGCGCAAAAGAAAAAAAAATTGAAATCGACGTTTTTTTCCCCCTCTTTTTTTCTGCAGAATGATAATTAAATAAGGATAAATGGCTCGTTGATATGAAGAAAAGTAGTCTAATGCTAGAGATCAAGTGGATCAGGGTCGGATCGGACAGACATGCGAGTGAGACACGTTCGTGCCGCGGCGAGCGAGTTGTTCTTTTTTTTCTTCTCCCTCGCTCATTTTGATTCCGATAAAGCGGTCTGCGTCCCGTAATATTACTTTTGAACTGAATATATGGTATTACCTTTACAACGTATACTACGATAAATCGCGTATTCATCCCGAGTCTTTGACTGGACTGGCACGATTGACGTAAATCTATCGATCTATCCTAATCTTTTTTTCATCGTCAGAAATGTCCGAGAAGCATTATTTGCTTTTCACGACGTTCGAATGCGCAATTTTCGATTATTTCGCGCATTAAAACTAACGTACTACTTGACGACAATGAAAAATCTAAGAGATCGTGGTAAGATATCGCGGTAAAAGAAATCGCTGAAATTGGATCACAGCTTCGTATCCTCACACTCGATATCCACACATACACATACACACACACACAGAGAGAGAGAGAGAGAGAGAGAGAGAGAGAGAGAGAGTCGGAAAAGGAAAGAAGCAACAACAAAACAAAAAAAAACAAACGTAGCAGCTCCTCTACCTCTAGAGTGGCTTCGCTTTTGCGCTCCTCGATAACCATTAAAGGCAGAGAAAGGAAATAAAGGGTATATACAGGAGTATAGTGCGTGTCTAAATACATATATATATATATATATTATATATATATAAGGGTCGCTTTCGATTACGAGCGAATTGGACTATAAAGCGACTCAGAATCACGGCTATGCATCGTCTTTCTCGAACGCGTCTCGAAATGAACCACAACACACACACACACAACACCACACACACACACACCACACACAACACACACACACCACACACAAACACACACACACACACACACACACACACACATGTACAAACAAGTGCGCGCACGCGAAATCACAAACTCGCGATAACTCAGCTTTTGTATTTCGCCGCGCCACCTCGTTCTCCGGCCTCGCTCTCTCTCTCTCTCTCTCTCTCTCTCTCTCTCTCTCTCTCTCTCTCTATGCGATTCCGCTCACGCAACCTAGCAATTTTGATTGCGCGCGCGGGCGTATCGAGGCGTCTCCGAGAAATCCCTTATGTATATATATTGGGAGACGCGAGTACAAGCCGTCGGTGCTCCCTTCGACCCCCCTCCCCCTGGAGCCCGGTCCCTGGAGGGATCGCGACGGAAATTAATCGTGATTTTGTGCCCCGCGGCGGCCTCACCTGTATATATGCGCGTATATACTCGTTTATAGACGTACGCGGAAATTCAATGGAGGCGAGTCACACGGCTGGCTCGACTGCTGCGGGCTGGTCGGCGAACGGGGGGGGGGGGTCAAAGCCGTCGACGGGCGCTCGATATACTGGCTCTTTCTCTCTCTCTCTCTATCTCTCATTGGAAACCGATAGAGATTTGGAGCTGGTAGCTCGTGATTTTTCAGCCGGCCCTCATACATTTTCGTTCTGATGAATGAAAATGTATCTAAGTTTTTTCTTAAATTCCTTAAGGTCTCCTTCTATAGGATTCGACTCTTTTCGTGTATTTTTGTTTACTTACCGTCCTTCTAATCCTATTACTTCGAGTACCGAAATCCGAATAGCTTCCAAATTTTCTCTCTCTCTCTCTCTTTCTCTCTCTTAAAGACCTTATATTACACTGCTTAATTTTTGACATTTACGCTTAAGCATCGATTAAAAGAAAAGCTACTACAATGAGAAAATTCCAGGATCCTGAGAAAAATGCCCTCGTACTCTCAGACTATCCACGACTCGCATGGACGCCCTGGTGCCGAGATCGATCCGCGCCGAAGACGATAATATTCCCTGCAACGGGAGGGAATTTTTCTGCGGCAGACAAGCCCGCGTTCGTATGGGGGGAAAGCTCTCTCTTTCTAACCCCCCGACCCCAACCCCCCCCCAAAATCGATCGAGCCGACTCCTCGTGCTTCGGTCTGTTTCTTCGTGAATTTGCTTCGCTCTCGCGAGGCTTCTGCCGCGTGATTGTTGGCTCGTAGCTCCGTCTTGGAAAACCGAGCTGAATTCCGCCCGAGAGAGACGAGAATCCGTCCGACATCAATAGGACGTCGCGCATCGAGTTCGTCGATATAATCGCTTAAGTCTCGCTCGTGCCGTTGTGACATTCTAAGGGCAAGTTGCGCGCGTTACAGGACCCGACCCCCCCCCCACGCAACGAACGGGGCCTATACGATTTCGCCGAGTGTTTGAATCGAGCCCGAAGATTCGAGGACAGACGAGGAAGCGACTCGTCGACCGGATAATTAGCGGGCACGCAAAGCCCGCGCTCGTCGAGAGCGGTCGTTCCGGGCGCGAGTTTTTTTTTTTTTTTTTTTAGCTCGCGCGCACCTGTTCCGTACGCGCACGCCTCTTTAATCTTCGATCGGAGATCGATCATCGACGCGTCCCATTTCATCCAATCGTGGAATGATCTATTTTTAACAAATTTGCTCCATCTTTGTAATTTTTCAGCGGTAATGCCTCGTTTATTCATTTTTTTTGTCTTTCATCTCCGCGACAAGTTTCTACAACGTACGTTTGTCGAGAAAAAAAAAATCATGTCAATTATCCTTCCATCGATTAGGATGATTACTTTACGAAAATATTTCCCGGCAATACCTCCATATACTCGTATGCGCCAATCCATCTTATCGGCAATATTAGAAAAAACCGCGGAAGCTGATAAAATTCGTCGAGCCCCCCCCCCTGCCCATCTAATTGACATTCGATAATTATCCAGATGACACTATTAGATATACGTTCGTTTGCGATTCGCTCAGCTTAGCGGGGAAATATAGCCATTATATGCCTGTAAGCGGCATTTTGATATGACTTTACACATAAGAACGATTGGTTATACAATTCATGGGTATATATAGCGAGCTCTATATACCGCATTGCAGCGTAAAAGCTTGTCTGTCGTCGATCTTCCTCGCCCCCCCCCCCCAACGTATTACTATAGATATAACAATCGCGATCGGATCCAACTGCCTCGACGCGTCGGAGAAAAATTCCACTATTTTACCATTATTTTATCATTATTTCACCACTATTTTATCATTACCCCTCTGTGCTTTCACGTTGAATCCTAGGAAGTCTACCAACGCGTATACGTTGTAATTACATTGCGCAGGATCGGCGCTCGCATCGCCGCCGATCGTCGACAAAATTTCAACCCCAGCCAACGACTACAAATACGAACGGAGCCTTCAATTGGGCGCGCGCACGATCCCCGAATCCATATCTCGTACCCCGAGAAATCCCTCTTGATTCCCAGGAATCTCGAGCTCCTCTTGGACGATAAACCAAACAATAAACTCTCGTAGATATATATATATATATATATATATATATATATATATATATTATATATATACATAGAAGAACACATATCGATAGTAGACCCGAGCTTGGCGCGCCAAACTCTTATCCCTCTCCGAAAATCGAGTTACGCCGCGCGTGAGCGCCCCGGCTAGAGGCTATCCTCGACCCTCCCCCCCTCCCCCCCTGCTTCGCCCGTTCGTTCAACCGTGTCGGCGATACACGCGTGTTACCGAGCTGCTGTGCAAGAGGTACGGAGTTGCGCGGCGGCTGGGGGGGCGGGGAGGAGGAGTTTCGGCGAACGAGAGACGCCGAGGCTCCCGGGCGTAATCGGAAAAATAATCGCCGACCGCGGGGTGCTGGGAGGGAGGTGGGTGCGGAACCCCAACCCGTATCGCTTTTTTTGTGGACCGTCGACGTTGAAGCCGTCGCCGCCGCGTAGCCGCGCGACCGCATTGCAGGGTGGGGGGGGGGTGAGGGGAGGTTGCGATCTCGGCTTACGCTTGGAATTCCTCTCCGTAAGAACGCTCGTTCTTTGCCCACCGCTTCTCCCCGCGAATAGAGGGAATAATGGGCGAATCGCCGCGATCGAGGGCGAGGTCGTAACGGTGGAAATGGCTCGGAGGAGCGGGGGATCAGTAATACACGCACGCGTACACGCCCCCCCCCCGATCCCATTGATCTTCAAAGGATCCGGGCCGTTTCGGCGTGGGCTGAGATCCTGGCTTCGATTGCGATCTCGAAGACCGACCGATGTACTCTCGCTGCGCGATTACAGAAATGAAACTTGTCCAGGGCTCGTTCGTTTCGTATTGGCCGATTATCAATAGCAATAATTTAATTAGCTCGACGATCACAGTTGTTCCCGAGAATCTTCGTAAACGGCCAAAAATATTTCAAAGAGAGCGTTGATCATTGAATAAATCGCTATCACCCATTCTCAAAATGTTAAGCAAAGAAAGCCCAGTGGAATATTTACGTAAATTGAACAGACGAGCTCGGCTTTCGACTCGAAGCCGAACGTAAACATTCGAGACTTCTTTCTTCTTTTTTTCCTTTGTTTTTTCATTATTTTTTTCTTATTATAAATCGAAGCCTGCGGTGACGAGGCAGAATCTCCTTAGCAGGATCTCGTTAGCTTCGATCGCAGGATTTTTGCAAGATACGCGCGAAATGTCATATTGACGGAGTGAGTCGGTGACTATTGACGATAGTTTCAACTTTTGCTAGGATGAAATTTCCAGACTTTCCACGCTTATGACTTACAACGTAGGAAACGCGTAAAATCCAGTTTTTCAAATACGTCGTTGGGATGCGAAGTAAACGTTTTCAATTCGCGTTTAAATCAATAACGCCCCCTGCAACCGTCCGTTTCAACCGCGTCTCTCGCGGCGCGAGGTCCGTTGGGGGGGGAGGGGACAACAACACGCGTTGCACGCGAATTAAATCCATCTCCCTTCCATACACGATTTAATCCCCTCGGCGCAGCGGCTGAGACCGGGAGCGCAGGCACAATCTTCGGGAGCTCTTGCGCGCGCCTGCAAAGCGAACGAGGCGCGTCCCCGCGACGAATGCACGCGTCGCGTCGCGCATGCCGCGACAAATTCGCAAGCGTGTCGCGTCTCAGCAGCGCCGGGGGATTTCCCGAGAGCGCCGGCCCGATAAGACGGCGGAGAGAGCTGCGGGGGGGGGGGGGGTAAGGGTGTAGAGGCCCAATGAAAAATGCACCGGGACTCGCTGCGTGTATCTCGAGAGGGGGATGGAGGGAAGATAGCGGGGTACCAGGAGTAAGATAGAGAGAGAGACGGGGGGGAGAGAAAGATTGTTACACGCGCGCATATTCTCCGGCGCGCCAGAAACGACGTAAATCGCTTCGATCGCCTCGGGGAACGACGAGTGGTACACACACACACGCGCGCGCGCACACATATATACGTATATATGTATTTATGTACGTAGGTATGTATGCGCGTATGTATGTATTTATGTATTTAGGTATGTATGTATGAGTATGTGAATGTATCGTATCTACGTATATAGCGCGCGTGCTCGAGATATGCCAGTGGAGAGCGAGGAGGGGCGAGAGTAGAGCCCGAGCTGTAATCCTTGTAATGCCTCTCTCTCTCTCTCTCTCTCTCTCTCTCTCTCGGATCGATAGAGGAATTTCACTCTTGATTGTGCCTCGGCCCGAGGCGCGTATTTCCGTTATCCATTATATATAGAGGCTCGCGAAATTCGAATGATCCGTGCCACGGCTAAGCCGACCGAGACGCACTCGGGAGATTGATTATTTTTTTCTGCTCCTGTGCCGGTAGTGGTTGGATCTGTTTCGTCTTTTTCTTTTGGCTTTTATTAGTTCTCCGTCTCTTTGAGTCGTCGCCAATTGAATTTTTGAACTCTTATATTCTGTAAGAATTCCCCGTCGCGACGATGAGCCATCGCGGTCGTTCTACCGGTCTATGTATATACAAGGATTGAATCGTAAAGAGAAAAGGTAACGATGGAATTTGAAGTTATACGTTTAAATCGCAGCTAATCATACACGTATAAAGCATCCTCGTCTCGATTGTCACTTTGTCAATGATAAAATTGATGGTTTATGTGGCAAGGGTTGACAAAAATTTAGGACGAAAACTAAAATCCAATTATATATATATATATATATATATATATATATATATATATATTTCTTATTGAAAAATCACTTTCGACAGAAAACTCAATCTATCAAATTAAAACGTTCCCTGAATATCATTAATTACTCACCACTCATTTTCTGTTATTAAATCCGAAGCATACAGACGAAGTTTAGAATTACCAAGTATTGGAAAACTATTCCCATTCTAATGATTCAATCATAAAACTACTGTCAAATGATAATTTTTTTATTCATCAAGATTTTTAATTCATCGACATGCCTTTTTTTTTAATTATATTCGATTCGTATAAGACAACGTTTGTTGTTGCACTATGTTACGAATTTCATCCTTTAACAATGTCCATGGTTTACGCGAAACAAAATAAGACAACATTGGGCACAGAAAATGTATAAAGAATTCGAAGTCGAAATGTGAAAAAGAATTCGATTGAAACGCGAGGGAACGAGCCGTCGACTTTGTATCGGTACATTATTTACAGTTGCATGAACGTCCAAAACCGAAAAATGACCGTTACCGAAACCTTTCTTTTTTTCCTCTAACTCTCTCTCTCTCTCTCTCTTTCCATCCCTCTTTCGCACGACTTGCATCAATTGATAAACAATTCGACTAGCATGCGCAGCTAACGATTTGCTGTTTTTTTTTTTTTTTTTTTTTTTTTATATCCTTTATCGATCACGATCGCGCAAATTCGTGTTTTTTTCCTTCTCATTTCTTTCATTTTTTTTGTGCATAATTATCATACCGAGGCGCCGTACAGATCATGGCTCGGATATGCGCCTGTTGTTTACCGCGACCGGGGAGGGAGCGGTAGGAGGAGCGCTTGGGCGTTACCGCTTTTTTTTCCTCTTCATTCGAAGGCGAGTCTCGCGATAAATAAGCGCGGCGGGGGGGGAAGGGTAGGAGGGGAGCGCATACGACGTAGCACGGGGTGATATAGGAAAGAGGGGATCGGATAATAATGGAGTGGATGTAAATTGCCTATTGGGCATGATAAGACGATGTGAGAGGCGGATATTAACGAGATAGTCTTGAGGGCGCGAGTAAAGGGGGAGAGTCGAAATGGCAAAGAAATTGATTGATTTCTAAATTAATCTTTTCATTTTTACATCGAGATTCTCGAATTAATCCATTCGCAATAAGTACGTTTTCACGCGTCGATTTCTCGGAAATGTTCGTTCCGGCGATGAAGAGGCAGAGGAGAGACTAAATGTATCGCAAATATTGAAAATGCACTATTGTCCACACAAGAACTGTCGAGACAAACTCGCCGCTCGGCTGTACGCGAGGTATTACCCCGTTGGAAAATCAACTTCCCCGTCATCTATCTCGTTAGTTGGCAGAGGCGGGGGGCGCTTCCGAATTTCAAAAAAAAAAAAAAAAAAAACGCGAACGATTGCGTTCCCCGGGCGAGAACTCGCGTAATCCCGAGGCCATGGGGGAAAATCTGTGAATTTTTTAAATTTGGAAGCTACTTGTTCGTCTCGCCGAGTCGCGCGCTCCTAAGTTTAAGGCCGACCTTCAGAATGGTCAACATATATTGTTTTTCTAGCCGATTCAGAAGCTTGCGTGAAATTCGTCGGGATTCCGTTGTAAAAAAAAAAAAAAAAAAAAACAAAGGTAACCAATCCGTGTATTTGTACGAGAGTTCGGCCCATTCCCTTCTCAACGAACACGCCACGATAAATCAAACCGCCTTACAGGGAGAGAGAGAGAGAGAGAGAGAGAGAGACAAAGAGAGAACAAGAAGGGAAAAATGAGAGACGCAGTAACAAACTCAAACAAAGCGACGCTCAAAGCGAGATGAATCGAGCGGCTCGCCGTCCATTCGGAAATACACACATAAAGCAGATTTCCTTTGAGCGCGCGATTTCAAGCTCGCGCCGTGGCATCGGTTCCCGTTTGCACAGAGGCGCGCCAACGTAATATATAAATATGTGTGCGTGTGGTGTGTGTGTGCGCGCGCCGAGAACCACCAAAAACGAAAAAAAAAAACGAGGGATAAAGGTAAATCGTGTCGTAGGCATCGCGTCGTGCATCGGGATTTCGTAATAAATTATTTTAAGACGCGAAAGGGAAAAAGCAGACAATGACTCGAACGGCGCCTCGAAGGGAAGACAACCCCCCCCCCCGCGCCGTGGTAGCGTGAGCTGAAATAATTGACGTCCGTCAAAAAAAGAAAAAAAAATTAAAATAGAATAACTTCTCTGGGCACGAGCGACACATCGGTGGAAGTAGCCTGGAAAAATCAGTCGGTTCAGAGTGAAGCCACGCGTTGCCGAAACGACGATGGCTTTTGAGTACAGGCGCATACATTCACACGTACATACTGCCCACCTTCATATCTCACCTCTCCAACCCCACGTTTACTCTCAATTTCGTTCTTTGCTCGCTTTCCAATGGCTATGTGTGTCTCTACATACTACTATTCTCCCAGATGTCTCGACATACCAGTGCGTTCGATAAAGTGAAACAGGCAAGTCCATAAAGTTGAAGAAGAAGAAGAAGAAGAACGGAGTCGGCCTACCGCACCTCATTTCGGACGTAATACAAAATTCACGCTCGAATATTTTTTGCCTCCTTCAAGGCAGTCGAATCGGGACCGTTGGGTCGAATCTGAAAAATTTGTTGAAAAAGTTAGATCCCTGGCACTTCGAGCACGGGTGCACGCGGCGCCCCATACGAGGACACTCGGTAAGACTCTCACGTACGTTTACGAAGAGGCCCATGAAGCTTTTCCAATAGGGGATTCCTTTCTCATCCACTGCCGCGATACCGAGGCATCGTTTCGTCTCGTGTAACGTAACCTATATATATATATATATATATATATATATATATATATATATATATATTCGCTTATATGACATACGTGACTTGCTCGCATAATCCGACCGATATCGGTGATCGTATACTCCCGCGGTCATTAGCGAAATAATGCGTTTGCCCATTGAAATTGTATATATATATATATATATATATATATATATATATATATATACATACATACATACATACGGTACATATACGAACGATGAACATTAATTGGTGGATGAAAAAATTTAGCGGACAGTACGAGAACGGAGCGTTCGAAGCAGCGGTTGCTATTAAAAGAAAAAAGGAAGCAAAGAAAAAAAATAATACGATGATGGACGTAAAAGGAAAGAGGGCGCTCGTAACGAGCTGCGCAATGCTTTCGGTTGTATTATACACGTGTGTGCGTGTGTATCATATACACGATTCCCCGGGAGTAAAACTCATTAGCACTTTCCTATATATACATATATAACTCCAAGGCATGTGGCCTACCCGTCGCAGCCGGGGAGAAGGGGCATAAAACTTTCCAAACGATGAAATACTCCATGTTTGTTATATATACATACGTACATATGTGTATGTGTGTGTGTGCATATATATATATATATATATATATATATATATATATATATAAATGTACGGATGAGTCATCGAGCGTACGGAAAGCCATCGTACTAAATACAATATTCAGCTAATCTCGCTTTACCACAGCGTCGATGCGCCATCGAGCTAGCCGCACCCCCCCCCCACCCACCTACGGCCCTTAACGCAAACACGCCCACACCACACACACACACACACATCGGAAAGATATCCAATTTCTCGTTCGAACTATCGTCGCGGCAGACGAGACACGACGACGGTCGTAATTCGAATCCCCTGGCGTCGTTCACGGGGGGGGGGTGGTAAGAAGAATGCGAAATGGTATTAAAAAAAAAAAATAACAAAAAAAAAACAAAACAAAAAAATCCTCGCCGCCGCACCGGCGCCCGCGCGAAATATTTGTCTTTCATTGCGTGTCCAGCCCCATCGGACGAGGATCTCTCGTGCGGGTGGGTGTGCGGACAGAAACACGCACGATACGAGCCCAAGGTTAATTAACTCCTCTCTCCCTCTCTCTCTCTCTCTCTCTCTCTCTCTCTCTCTCTCTCTCTCTCTCCCTCTGCCGCTCCCTCTCCCTCTTTCACTCGATTAGCGCACTTGGCCACGCGACGCATAAATTCGACGTGTAAGAACGAATCCTGTAGGTTGCCGATGACCTAATTCTCTTATGCGTATAACCGCTCTTCGAGCGAACGTCGCGGTAACGACGCCCAATACTCGAGCGACATTGTTCTCATTTCTGTTTTTTTTTTATTCATATATATATAACACAAAAAAATACAACGAGCCTTGTGTCGTGGAGCATAAAGGTAATGTTAAAATTATACAGATATGAGGAGAAAAAAAATGCCCAACACTTTAATCTATTCGAGATAATAATTATGCCTTTTCGCTGTCTTATTCATTTTTTTTTTCCTTCAAATTCATTATCGTAGAAGCTTGACGAGTATTTTGCATGACACACGTGAGCAGTTCTTTAACACATTATCGCATAAGTAAATAATTAAACATTAAAATGTGGCAATCCGTAATGGCGATAACACGATGCAATTGGTCTTCGATATTCCAAATTCGATTCTAGGGAGTTCGAGTGCAGTATCTTAAAATACCACTCTTAGAAACATTTCTAAAAGCTTAGCGATTTTCGTAGTTATCGTGTATTTTTCTTTTTATCCGAGACTATTAAATATTTGCAAAGGAAAATTTTTTATCGTAAAAGAAAAATCAATTAATATCAATTTTACGTGAAACGCATCGATATCCAACGGTACAGTCTAACAAGATATCCGCACAACGCACCGAATAGAATTTTTGTATCTAGCCAATGGCCTCGAGCATCCGTCGATGCTTCCCTGCTTCATTAGGAAAAAAAAAGAGATCATTTTACGAAAAGTGAAACTTTCGCAAATTAAACGAATCCAACCGGCGCGTTAATGTTATTTCGATATATTTTGCACTTTTAGGATTTGTAGGGCCGGAGATTTTCGCGTTTTCCGTTTCGATGAAACGACCGAAGTTTTTCATCATTTCCATACTATACGTGTATAGTTAGTTGTTCTTATATTTCAGTTAATTAAATTATTGTTTACTGAAAGATTCCATGTGATTTCTGTTACACACAGTATTTTCAATTTTTTTTTTTAATACTTATATCGAAATTGTTACTGAAAATTAACTGTAGAGTTTCAAGTAAATCTTGAGAATACGGGGCAAATAAAATAAAGAAAAATGGAAAATCCATATTATACAGCGAGAGAATTACAAGTGCAATTAACGCCAAGTAAATTTTCCCAACCCTGAAAAATAAAATTTATCATTGTTATA
Source organism: Sycobia sp. Sy_11 (assembly GCA_018907035.1). NCBI lineage: Eukaryota > Metazoa > Arthropoda > Insecta > Hymenoptera > Epichrysomallidae > Sycobia > Sycobia sp. Sy_11. The sequence continues at coordinate 5,452,597 of JACCIC010000009.1, read as the reverse complement.
TAGAAAACTAAACTTCGCGTCTTCGCAAACGCCTCTCGTCCTCTCACTCTCTTCTCTCTCTCTCTCTCTCTCTCTGTCTCTGCCCCTCTCCGTATACTGCGTAATTACAGTCGGTTTAACAACTGCGCCGGAATAAAGAGCATTGTTATAACTCCGGCATTACCGCCGGCGAGCGAACCGCCCCGCTCCCGCTTTTCCATTATTCCATTTTCTACGCTCCCTGATTATTATTGCCGCGGCGCGCAGTATAAAGTCGGCCCTAATACGTACCTACTCCACTTATTCTTGGACAAATACGGAAATGTCACGTCCCATTCGTCGCGATAAAGATGGATAAAGAGAGACAGTGAGAGGGAGAGAGGTGGGAGGCTTTTGTACTACATGTCCGCAGGAGCAAAATAAGAATCCGTACGATAAGAGAAAAAATTTTAATTCCGCGGTTTTGTTCGAATATTACAATATCCTTTAATTAATTTTTTTTGCGGACGTCGGTGAATAAATATTTTTTTTTCATTCGAGAATTTTAATCAAAGCACGAGCTAAAATTTTGTCATAAACAAGCCTCTGAATGGAATCATCCCGTGTGACAGTATCATTCATTCAACTGTTGCATAAAATCTGAAACGTCTCTCGACTGAATAAGGACAAATAGATTTATCAAAATTCGTTCTGAAAATATTTTCCTACCTATTTGAGTTTTCAAACGTATTTTTTTCGAATTTTTCTGTTTTTTTTTTTTAATCGATTTCCATGATTAGAGAACAATTGCTCGATCGATGACATAAGAGCTTCCATCAATTCGGTAGATATGTGATTAAAAAATTAATGTCTATCTAGTATTATGTAATAAATGAATCAATATCTAATTCTTGAGAAAAAAATGTATGAAAGATTGAAAAATTTTGTGTTTTTTCTCCTTATACAAGAAAGAAAAAATAAATAAATGAATGAGACGAGTCCGGAACCTTCGAAGGACACAGCCATGTATCGAAATGATATTTTTAAGCAAAACAACAATAATGAATTTACAACATTTACAACTGGGATCATCCGAATGATTATTCAAACGTTATTATTATTGACTCCTATAAATATTTCTGGGCAATAAAATTGATAAATTGAAAAATTTTCATTTGAGAACTGATTTTGTTTCTCAAGAATCCGACCTTTTCCTGAACTTGATTCTTAAAATCTTAAAATCAATTTGGATTCTCAATTTATATTTATAGTCGCCGGCAATTGCCGGATTCTCATGGAACAATCTCGATTTTCAGATTTTCAATTTTCATTTTTTCAATTTTTTTCGCCCAGCGCTATATATTTGCCGGAGTCAATTGTAATTCAGTTCATTCGACGAAATACAAGACTTGAAATTATTCCAAGATGCAGAGTGTTTTTCTCCCGTCGTCCAAAGAAGCCCAAAGCTTCGAGCAAAATTTTTTCATAACAAGTATCGCGCAGTGGCAAAGTAAATAAATAAAAGTAGCCCGGGGTCGCGCGATTGTTCGGGACCGCCTCGTCGCCATTACGCTCCCCCCCCCCCCCACGTCTACTCCTCGAATAAAAGCTGCCGACGAATAAAGCTCGTACGTACATGCATTCGAGTAACTACGTAAATTCGACTATATAAATGTGTGTGTATATATATATATATATATATATATATATATATATATATATATATATATATAAGACAGCCGACCGCCTCATACGAGGACGCTTCTTTTGTAGCGAATGGAAAAAGCTTGGCGCGCGCTCGCGAAGCACCGACGGTAATAAAGACAAGTGGGCCGCGGGCTCGCGCGCGCGCGCGAGAGAGAGAGAGAGAGAGAAGAGAGAAAATGCGATGGAAGAACTGGAAGAACGCACTTCGTATAATACCAGTGTAGTAAGCGGTAAGCGAGGGGGTGAGGCGCCGAAACGGATTACAAAACTCCTCGACGATAAAGCGCCTCCAACCCCCCCCCCCGCCTTGCCGCGCGCTCCTCCGGGAAATGATTAATGAGAGAGGCCCTTACAGGCGAGACAGCGAGAGAGAGAGAGAGAGAGAGAGAGAGAGAGAACGAGAGGGTGGGAGAGAGAGAGAGAGAGAAAAGAACCGCAGCGCGTCAGGGAGGAAAGGAATTCCACCCCCGCCCTCCCCCCCCAATCCCCGGAATCTTTTTGAGCCCGTCTCACAATGGCTGCACTGCGGTCGTGCTGCCCTGCTGTCTTCTTTCCTTTTTGCGCGTCCTTCCTATTTTTTTCTTTAGCCTATGTCTGTATGTGGATTATATGCCTCCCTCCACTTTCCGTAGAGCTCCATAGGCGGGCGGAGAGGGACGGCGACGGCGGCGGCGGCGGCGACGAGGACGAAAACGGGGCTTCCCTTCCTCGCGGCCGGGATTTTTGATGCCCCGGCGGCACGCGATGCGCCCCGAGAGCCTTTATCGATCTTATTGCGACGCTCGATTTCGCGCGCGCGTATATATATATATATATATATATATATATATATATATACATGCGTCTCTTATAACAGTTTCGAGAGCTCCCCCTCGTCTTATACTTACGGACTTTAAGAGATTTCTTTTGATTATTATTATTATTATTTTCATACTTCGCATTTCAAAAAGATTGCGTTGGAGATAAATTTGAAACTACGGCGGTGTGCTGGGCGAAATAATTCTATGATTTTGTCAATATAATACTCGTGTTTAATCGATCGAAAGTATCGACGATACGCGGCTGGGTTTCCCAATTTTGTTTTTTTTTCAAGCGATATTCTATCCAAAATTCGACGATCTGGCGATTTTCGACAAGGAAACGAGAAAATAATTACGTGACGGATGAGGGGCGAAAATATCGTATCTCACAATGGTTTATTTAACGAGAGTTATATTTAATGCACCGACGGTGCTGGTAGGACAAAGAGTGAAAGAGAGAGAGAGAGAGAGAGAGAGAGAGAGAGAGAGAGAGAGAGAGAGAGATGACCTCGTTGTATATATCGATCGAATGAAAAGTAAACGCTACAGTCGGATAAAACTGACAGATCGTTTTAACGCCGAAGGATGTTAAATTAACAGTGTCAGTCGCGTATTTGATTAATTTTTATCTTCTTTCTCGCTTTGTTGGTTATCTTTCTCTTTCCACCGCCGAGTAAAAAATTCGGATTGTACGTCTATCGTTACATCCCCGTTCGTCCCTCGCGATATTGAATCGATGCAAGCTTAACGTTAGCTTGTTAATTTCGTTCTTTTTTGTAAAAGCAATCGCCCATGACTCGCCATTTAAATCCGTTGAATGCGACATAAACTTCCCGGACAACAAACTTAACTTCCCGATGGGAAAATATTGCGCGCGCGCACAGCCGGAGAATAATGAAAGTGATTGAAATATTTTTTTGCTGTTTATTTTGTTGAGCAATATCTTCAAGTATTCTACGTCATGGATTAAAATTGCATCGTGTATAAATGGGCAATCGGTTTGAAATTGAAACTTATTACATTACTACATCTTATTTGGAACTTTATCATTCAAGCTCTGTTCCCATGATAATTGGAAAAAGAAGCTCCACTTCTCGCAATTAACTTTAATCCCTCTCGTAGTGCCTCTGCACGCTTCTCTTATCAATGTATTATAAGGCATTCGTCCTTATTACGCGCTGTCTACCGTTTACTAATCCTGGAAAATCTGAAAATATCAGAGATTTTTTTTTATCGTCCCGGAAGGTACTGTAAAAATCTCGGGGAATTTTCCGCCGGGATCCTGGAATTTTCTCCCGGCTTTTATTTTAATTAAGCAGATTCGGAGTACCAGCTGTCGAAGGATGGAGGAAGAAAAAAAAAGTCAAATTCCGATATTCGCAATATCGGGCGATAATCGCATTTCTTTAAGCGAGAGATTAGAATTCGAAGGCGAGGAAAAATGATGGGAAATGCGGGTAAAGAGGGTTCGCTGCTCATAAAGAACGATTCACGCGGTCGGCAAAAAAAAAAAAAAAAAAAAAAAGATCCCAGATAGAATGTAGTAACGTTCCTCAATAAGCGAGATATTGTACGTTCTTGAAGTTAAATGGAAATATTTAAATTCAGTGATACAAAAAAATTTGACGCAAATATTATTTTGCTCAAGAAAAATAATAATAAACCACGTCGAAATATCGGGTAATGTGTTTTTTGTTTTTTTTTTTTTTTCTTTTTTTTTCATTAGTCAAACTCGTCCCTGCCAATCGCGCGCGTATTACGGATCCTGCGGCGAATCGGTATTATTGCATTAACGCATGTCCCGGGGAGGGGTGGATGATTCGAATGCGATAAATCAAAAAGTGCCGCGCGCTGTTCCTCTATTAAATACACATGTAGTCGCACTGCAGCGGCGGTCTCTTCCTCGGTTCGTATATATTATCTAAATGTAAAACATGCCCAGGTACACACGCGCACACACACACACACACACACAGCGGGCATATACTCACCTTGTTCGGGTCTCTGGGTCGTGTGTCACATAAGTTCCCCGCATTTTCGTATACAAGCGTATGCGAAGAATACCCCCCCCCCACTCCCTTTATCTCGCTGAATTTTGCAATCTGCAGTCCAGTATATATTTATGGCGAATGTAACACGTAGCGCGTCGCTTTTTTCGCCCTCCCCCCAACATACGTATATATATGTGTGTGTGTGTGTGTGTGTGTGTGTTCATCCACTTTTCCCCCTCGCGCCCGTCGGTATGCCGCATTGCGAGGCGGACGCGGGTGGGAAAAGGCGAGCCGGCCGATGGCATAAATCATGCGGCCCCCGTTGAGGAAGAGAAATGGGTCGACGACGGCAGGCTCGGTCGGTCTGGCGGCTCGGTCTTAAACAGCGACGTAATGAACTTTCGCCGGGACGGGCTGCTGGCGGTTGGTGGGAGAAGGATTGCAGTTAATGTCGAGGATTGTTCTTTGTTTTTTCATTTTTTTTGTTTATTGTACCGCGTAAAAGTTAGTTCGAGAATACTGCTTAATTAATTCTTCGATCGTCCCCGTTGATCGAGGAGTAATCAACGGTTTCTGATAGAATTCCAAATGTAATTATATATATATACTTTGTGTAATTTTTTTTTCCAATCGACAAGCAGCCCAGAGCTTCGAATAAACCGAAAGTACTAAGAATTTTTAAAAATAATTGAATACAAATACATTGCAGTCTATTTTCTGTATAAAAAAATATTTCAACTTTCCATTAACATTATACTGATTGATGTAATAACTGTTAATGTTACTTTACGGTGTATTGTAATTCAGACGATTCAACGCGTTTATTTTGTAAAAGATTTTGTTGGAATGAAAATTAATTTCCTGTCGATGTAAAGTGTGAAAAATTACTGCGAAAATTAACAGTTGCTAATTATGATCAGGCAAGAACCCAAATCGATACGGGTCCCGTATGCTTTGAATTGTGCCTTCCGCCAACCTCTGCCGTACAATCGAACGATTCGTAGACGCGTGCTGGGAAATTTATTATTACTCTCGTATATGATTCATTTTTCTTTTCTTTTTTTTCCCTTTTCTTTTTTTTTCTTTTTTTTTTGAAATATCAGCCGAGCCATTTTCGTAGATTTCAATCGAGTGCCAATAAATTTCCCCCAAACGTAAACGTACGCGCATAAACCTCTGTTTTATCGCAATTTCGAACGCTTTTCGCTCTCGTGCGAGCCCGTTCGATCCTCCGCCCCCCCCCTCCGCCCCCCCTCCGCCGACTGTCGAAAATCGTTCGCACCTGCGAAAGGCAGGCGCGCGCCGCGACGATTTACCGCAGCGTCGGCTTCTACGCAAATTAAAAAAAAAAACAAAACAAAACAAAAAAATAAAAAACAAAAAAACAACGAGAACGCAAACAAAATAAAAAGTACGCGCACGCGAAAAATTCCGGGGTGAAATAACGAGTACTTCATCGACGAGTCGTAAAACGCAGTGGAGGATGGAGACGGGGCGGGGGGAGGATGAGTGATAAAGCGTTACAAATCGATAGGTATCGGAAGGGCATTTCGACGAATCGTTCGCGTGACGCTAACGCACACACGCACGCACACACACACACACACACACACATACGCAAGGTTGCTCAAATGTGAGGGGGAGGGCGGGGGCGGCGAGAGAAATTTGTGCCAAGTCTTTGTGCGAAAGACACGTAGCAGTTGTTGGAGGGAGGTCCGTTCGAGGGAGGGGCTGGTTTCCTGCATGGTGTATGTAGGTGTCACCCTTGCGAAGACTCGCTCGCACTCGGTCGCACTCGGTCGGCTCGTTGAATGATAGGGAAGCGCAAAAATATCGTTAATTCGTAATAATCGCACGGTCGCGAGATTTAAGGCGTGTTTTACGGCAATTTCGTCCGTCTTGATTTTAAGAAGAAAAAAAGCACCGAGATCGCCGGAATACGATTCGTAATTCTGTATAAAGGTGTCCGAGCGACCATCTCCACGAACAGTGGCGCCACTCGGCCCCTTTACAGTTGTAAAAGCTCGACCGAGCTTCGCCGACGCCTCGCCCACTCGCGCGCTCCTCTCGAGCCAGACGCTACCAAAAATCGTTTATTTTTCCATCGAACGGCACACGAGACGCGGCCGTGCCTCGGCCGTATTTGCGAATGGCCGGACTTATGGGGAAGGTGGGGGGAGGGGGGCAAGGGTTGATCGATACGGCGACATAAAGCGGCTCGCTCGTTCGATTCTTAGCGTGAATTTCCCGGTCACTGTAGCGATGAAATACATTAGGTATATATCACGGTATGAATAAAAATTAATAATGCATTAAGGTATGTAGATTGGCGACAGACAATACTTTTAGTACCAATGTATATATATATATATATATATATATATATATATATATATATATATATATTAATATTAATGAAATTCAATTTTATTGCAAAATCTTCGTATTCATAATCAAAATACAAACCATTGCGAGTGCGAACTTACCAAATTTACCGAACAAACTAAGAAAGAAAAAAGAACAGAAGCATTATTAAACGCCCGTTAGCTTTCGACGAACAATTTCGATTAAAAAAAAATACTAATTTTCAGTCGGATTTTCTTTTTCGGATAATAATAATAATAATAATACGAGCACCGTGCGTAATCGATCGCATCTAGCACCTGAAATTGAGTTTCTCGTATATAACTTTGGCACCTCGCTTTATATATATATATTATTCTCACATACAACACGGATGAAGATTCATTGATTTTCGCGCGATGAACGACGAATTCATTTATATATCCGTGTGTTCAAATATTTTTCTGCAATGGAAGAAGCGAAAGTAAAGTAAAAGTCGTAAGTACGACTTCAGGCTCAAGATGACTTTTCGAATTGCCCCCGCCCTCCCACCCGAACAAAGAAAGAAAAATAAATTACAATGGAGCGCCGAAAAGTTGACTTTCAGCCGCGTTGACTCACACAATATGTGCATACCGATCGACGAACGTTAAAATCGCGCCGGGAGTCTCGATCAATTATAGGCGGACAGAATACCGGCCACCAGTATGCAAAACGCCTGCTTTATTGCCGAGCGCGTTTCAATCCGACGTTATTGCGCAAGTAGATATACCGGGTGGGGATGTTATTACTTTATAAACGCGTCGTTGCGGCTCAATCTCGTTTGCTAATAGAATGTTTGTTTTTTTTTTTTTTTTTTTTTGTTTGTTTTTGCATATTATTCATCGTCCTTGTTCCTTGGGAAATTTTATCGATCGCGTACAGATAAATTGTATATAGTGACGGGCTGTTCTTCAAACGTGTCGAATTTACGGCTCGCCAATGTCTTCTTTCATAGCAGAACCCGCGTATGCGTGCTAATGTTCCAACAGTACATGTTTAATTTCTACATTTTATATTCCGCAATAGGCGACGGACTCAGGATGATAAATTGTTAACCTTTGGAAAATCATCGTATAAAATTAACTCGAAAACTTGTTTATTAAAATTTTATAATCAGAGGTATGGCACAGAGTCGCTTCTTTCGACATGTATTATGTATTATGTGCGCATGTGTGTATCGCTGTGCATGTGTGTGCGTAGAATTAAATTTTACTCCTTCGACCGACGATGTACGTGTACAGCCCTCCCTTCTCCCTCCCCCATATCTATATAAAGCCGCTCTTCTGGCTTCCCTCTTCCCCACCCCCTCCCCATCGACCTCCATTATTATAGAGCGTATATACGCTCGCATTATGGGGTATTTTCGAGCCTAATGGATGGCTTAATTCCTTCGTGGATACTAATTGCCGCGCGGCACCGCTAAGCATTAACAACACTTACATCACCTACTCCATACGTGTCTTGCGAAACGATGAAAAATGTTAACGATAAAATTCGTTATTATAGTTGCGGGACAGTCTCTCTGTCTCTCTGTCTCTCTCTCTCTCTCTCTCTCTCTCTCCTCTCTCTGTCTCTCGCCGTTCTTTCATAAAATTGATTAAGCCGTTCTTATCTACTGTTATTTGTAGCGCATTGAAATAATTTAATTCTTGCTTCTTATATAAGGAATAACCATAAAGCTACTTGGAAAAATAGATCTTTGTTTTTCTTCAGGTGTGCGCGCGCGTGTGTGTGTAGACAATTACGCTATGTTAGTTACGCAATTAACATTTAACATTGTTTCGCGAAGTCTTCAATATCAAAACACCTACGATGCCACGAATAAGCCAAAAATTTGACATTTTTAATCCTGACGATTCGACCAATGAATTTTTAGCGATATGTTCGTAAAATTCGTGTTGACGCAGCCACGTGAATTTCTCAAATGCGCCGTGCCGAGGTGCTCGGAAAACGTGCGAAAAAAAAGACGACGAAACGCCCATTATAAGTTTTTATATTCAATTAATCAACGATTCTCCGGAAATATCTACGAATGAAAGTTTACGGATAATAAAATCATTAAAAAAAAAAAAAAAAAATATCGGATCAACCCAACATCCTCGAACAACGAACGCTTCGACGTCCCTGTCACATTGCGCAAAGCAAACAGGCGCGCGTTTCGTTTCAAAAACCTCGGTCAGCGTAATCACCTCCCATAAGCCCCCCCCCACCCCTCGAGCGCCATCGGCCCCGTAATCGCGTCGTCGCCCGCTGCCGCCGTTAATTGCGAGAACGAATTGCGTAAACGGGAGCGCGACTCGATGTAAAGGGGAAAAAAGAGGAGGGAGGGGGGAGAAAAAATTGCGCCCGAGGCTTCTTTCGGGCGCATCGGCCGAAAGAGCTCGGCTGCTGCGGTGCCTTTAATTAACTACGACTGTGCGTATCGGCCGAGAGCTTGTGAAATCTGATATATATATATATATATATATATATATATATATATACAAATACCATATGATACTTAAAATGGAAATAAGTGAAGTTTTAACTTATTAAGTAATTGAAATTATCAAAAAAATTTATGTCTTTTTTTTTTTTTAATCCTTTTACATTTCGCACGTGTCAAATAATTTCGACACTATCTCTCAGTTCTAACCATTGTCGATTGATGGGCGACCTAGATTTTTTCGAATACTGTCTTAAACTAACCATTACGAATGATCAATAACAGGCGTTTATTCGACTTGACACACCCTACCTGGAGATTTAATCTCCTCAAAGGTGCGTGCTTCGAGCACCTTTAGCGTTATTATCGCAATATTAAATAGTGATTTTTCTAATTAGCCCAGGTTGACCGAAACGCGGACTATTTTTATCACGAAGAACTTGTGCGCACGCATTGAACAAATGAATTTTTCCCAAGTTTTTTCCTCATACTTCTACAATTATTATTGTATTGATATTTGGAGATTCAATTATTCTAACATTCAGTAAGATATGCATTATACTATAGGATAGTATAAACATACTAATATACTATAGTCTGTATATACAGTGTAGATAGATATCGTTTATTCATTATGCAACTCTCTTGACTTAGGCGATAAACAAATATATAGGTTCTTATCTTACCTGAAGATCACTGAACTTTTCTAATAAATAAACGAGAAATTTCAATAAGTATAGATTTTTGTTTATTCTATTTGAAAGTCTCTCATTCTGTCTCTCTCTCTCTCTCTCTCTCTCTCTCTCTCTGAATTTATTTTGTTATATTTGTACCTATTCGTTTTATTTATACTTTCTTGTATTTTAGTTAGGATACTATTTTATGTTCTGCCACATTATCAGATTTCCGATTTAGATAAGACTGATTTACTGGATTGTTAGGGAGTATTTATGTTTCACGTTATGTTTAAATGTTCTTTGGGATCTTGTGTATTAAAACAAGATGTCTTCTATAGAAATTTATTAAATAATCTAACAAACATTTTCAGCGATAGCAATTTGTTGTTTTCAAAATGTAATTTATTACGCTATTTTGTTCTCGAGATTTCAAAGAAAGACACACATCTCTCTCTCTCTCTCTCTCTCTCTCTCTCTCTCTCCCTGTCTCTCCATATACTTTTTTGCCCTCTGGCCGTCCGATTTGCGAACCGGAAGACCCCCCCCCTCCTATCCCAGATTCGTCTTCAAACATGCGTCTTCGGAATCACGCTTCCCGAATTTACTCGAATATATATCGAACATCAGCACCTCGAGCGCTAAACCGGGACTCGCGAGAAGTTTGCCTGGGACGAAGAGAGAGAGGGGGGGGGGGGTTAAACATCCCGCGAGGACTTAGCTCGCTTTATATTTCGTCGGTTCCCCGAAGGCTAAAGCTAGATGACGTTTGTGGCGCAGGGTGAAAGTTGCGTGAGAGGGAGAGAGAGAGAGAAAGAAGGATAGAGGGAGAGAGTGGCCGCGGGGCCATTCCGCAGAACACTCGAAATAGAGCGGAGAGCTGCGCGCTGGAAAAGAAAAGTTATAAGCTGAAAAGTAAATTGCACCGGTGGCGAGGGCGGGGGAAGGGGGTGGCGGAGGAGAGGAGCGCGTGCTAGGCAGTCGCGGGAAAAGCCGGGGAGACCGGGGTAAATGGAGGCGGGAGCTTTACTCGTTTCGTTCGGGGAACGGGGGACGTCCGCCCCGGTCTTCTCGGCCGGACAAAGAGAAGCCACGCGCGCCTCTAAAAGTGGCCGGAAATCCCTCGCCCGTTGCGTTCCGCGAAGGGGGAAAAATGTGGAAAATCTCGTACTCCTTAAAAAATGGTCGTTATAATTCCACTTCGCGTTCGGCCAGCCTCGAGTCGCGAAACGCGTGTACCAGTTATCGAAGTCTCGAGTTTTTTTTCTTTCTTCCTCGTTCATTCAAAAAGACTGCAAGACCGATAAAAATATTCATTAATTTTCCCCGCTCATTCTGTGCTGGGAAAGGCCTTTGTTCAATTAGGCGGCTTGCTGCATCTTCAAGAATAGACGCTGGATTTTTTTTTCCAAGCCATGGATTTTCTACGTTTTTGGACGCGCTTCGATTGCAATTATTCAATTTCGAAGAAAAGAAAAAAAAAACGCCGAAAATTTAACGGCGTCCCATCGAAAGTGAACCAAACGAAGAGCCGAGAACGAACTCTCTTGGTATCCAACTTGATTTTATGTAACGATAGCGCGTCGAAGTCGTGATTTTGGAGATAAGACTGGCGTCTTTTATGCGCCTTGCGTCGTCGCATTCTATCAAAAATAATAGCGCTATCTCGTTGCTCGAATGTTGGGAATCACGTGTTTCAATTCGACTGGGGGTGGGGCGGGGGGAGGTAGAAGGGAAAGCATCGATTTCGTCGATATTCCTCGGCTACTGGGATTAGATGATCAGTTATTCGAAAATTTCCAACGACATTGGATGGAGCACGCTGACAAATATCACGATCCAGGATTTTCCAAGTCGCGGATGCATACTGGGCCAATTTACGCGACGATTAAAACACGCCCGCGTATTACGCGAGGAGAGGAAATCGTACTCGCACAGCGGCACCGTACCGTCTGCGCGCGTGATAATTGCTGAAACACTGGTTTTTTTTGGGGGGGGGGGTTGGCCTGGAGGTAAGGGAGAAACGAAAATTGGCCGAGCAGCGAGACCGGACGAGGCTCTTTATCTCAATGCCATCGCGTGATGAAGTAATCTGTTGTCGCGATCATTGTATGGGTAATGAAGCGCTCGCGCGCGTTATTGATATAGCGGCTGGCCGTGTACTGTCTAACCGTTGGCTAGCTGCTCGTGGCGCGAGGTCGAGGCTCTTTTTTCTTCTTCTTCTTCCAGACCGCTCGTGAGATTTATCTCTGGTGTCGCGTGAATTTTTCCCCCATTCTTCGTAGACGATAAAACGAGTCCTAGCTCTCTGAGCGAGGAAACTCCGGGGGACTTCTTAATTATCTCGAAGTGCATTATACCACGATCCCCTATACGGATCTACTCGGCCCACCTCCGTCGCTAATCGCTCGAATTGCAATCGCTTTTCAGGCCGCGCTGTAAGGTAGACGATACGGGAGGATCACTGGCTACACGTATCTGTATGCATGTCAAAAAAAATTATCGTCCCACCGCGGACTGGATGAATGCGAAGGTAAATGGAGATTTATCGAAAAAACGGGGGGGGGGGGAGAGGAGCTGGTTTCGTCATTTCAGTCATAATTATTTATTTTACCCGTAATTTCTTATTTACCATCACATTATCTAGCTGACCAACAGCTGTTATAATTTATTATATATATATATATATATATATATATATATATATATATACGTAAAAATATCACATTCTAAAATATGACTGAAAATATCAACGCCTTTTCAAATTTCACGCAAATAATGCATTAGTTAAATCTATAAATATCCATAGGTATGCGGTTCACGGATTCCTCTGCAACGGCTATTTAAACGAAATTAATCCTAATAATTTCTATACTCAAGTTTTTCTGCTTTCTTCCTCACACATAAAATATTTTTACATATCAGAATGGTTGCTGCTATAATTTTTTAAGTTTCCTACTGTTGTCTAAGAATGCGTGCGCACACGTCATCTCACTCACGTGCTTAGCACGTCACCCACAGCAGCTGGAATCTATATTTCTCATTAATCATTTCACAATTTTACCAGACCGTAAAAGATTAAGAATGTTTTCAATTCTAAGAAAAAAAAAAAAGAATTATCCCATCCGTTGACAACACTATATATCGGAATTGCACGGATCGTTCAAAGATTATTGCACGCTATGCGTTTCGTTCTCGATGGGATATATTTCCGTGTGTGCGTGTGTGTGTGTGAATACATATATATATATATCATTTCCCCGATTGTATATCCAGGCCTGCGAAAACAACTACAGCAACAATCGCGCGAAATGATTGCGACCGTAATACAACGGGGCGATGCGGGTACAATAATCGAGACTATCGGATGCAGTTTGTATATGTATATATATATATATATACAGTTTATAGCAATATTAGCGGTCGCGGACCCGCGAGTATACCTAATTCCACTTCCGGTCGCCCGATCATTTCCGCCTTTGCGCCCCCTCCCCCCGCCCGCCATTTCCGTAGGGCCAGCGCTCGCGTGCATAACTTCCGTCATTAGGGATTCTCTCGATCTCGTCGTCGGGTTCCCTCCACCGCGGGCCTTTATCGATACGAGTCGACCGCAGGGTCGGCGGCGGGAGGGAGGGGTGGGGGGGAGGATGTCGGGTCGCTCTCGCGCAATCCTCGCCGAGAGGCGCGAAGAGGGCGGGGGGGGGTGCGAGGCCGTTTGCGGCGCTTTCGTTTCGCCGGGCGTTCGCCGGATATTTTCGACGTTAATTCGGGACGCGTACGATCTTCGTTGGTGGTGGCGAGTTGGGGCGGGAGTAGGGCTGATCGATCGAATCCCAAATGACTCGTGATTGCGCGCAATTTGGTTATTTGGCGTGCGAGCGATTACGGCAGTCGATGGGACTTTACGCAGTACTGACACGACGACGCGTTTGTTTAGATCACGTAAATTACATTTGTCGTATGAAAAGTTCAAGACTGAAACGAGAGACGTAACGACACGGACCTTGGTAAAAAAGAAAGTTTTTTCCGAGAACAATCCGATTTCGAGGGTAAATGTAGAGGAAAATATTTTTTGGTTTTTATCATCCTTTTTCTATATATATGAAATTAATTATCGTCAATTGTCTAACAAGATTATCACTAAAGATTTATCCGTCTGATTATTTAGCTAATCGTCTTCAGGTATGAATTTATCGATAAACAACAATCTACGTATGCCCAAGCGTAACGTGAAATTTTTTTTCCATTCGCAAAGTTTTCCCTTTCCGAATGTTACGACTAGTACAGCAATTACATTATATTATTTGACAACGTGTCGACGGCAGTTGCGCCGCGTCCGTTCTCGAGCGATTAAATCGTCGTTATCGTTAATTTACTTGGCTTTCGTCCGATTCTTCGTATTTATCCTCCCGCAGTATGAAACGAAAAAATTCTCCCGGTTACCTATATATTAAACGCTTAATATTATTTAAACCAAGAACGTCGCTTAGCTCGACTGGTGGAACGATTTTTCTTATATTCTTTTATGATATGTGCAAAAAAATATGTATACCAACTAATTTCAACGAACGGCAAACAAGCATAAATATTCCTATGTCTCTCATGCCTTATTACGAACCACTATCTCGCTTCTCTACATTTGTACAGTATATACATCTATTTATACATATATATATATATATATATATATATATATATATATATATATAAGCTTGTAGTTAATTTGATTCATTCAAACACGTAACAAAAACCTCGCAAATACAGCACTCACACATATCGTTATAGATCGCACGTGAGGAGGACTTTTTACGCGCACGTACGCGCATATAATGATTTACGGTGTGTGTAAACATTATATATTGATACATTAAAAAGCCTTAACCTTCCTGGATTGAATCTGAAGGAGGGTCACTGTATGATAATTAGTCGACTTATGTATGTAGTTACGTATATATATTTTTTTCTTTCTTTTTTTTTCGTTCGAGATCTCTCAAAAGAATGTCGTCGGAGACATTATTAAAGAGGCGTCTATTACATAGACGGCACGCCTATATTTCATAACGGCATTCAAATGCGGCATGAGTATGCGCGACAAAAACTGTATAAAAAAAAATTTAAAAAAAAAAAAAAAACGAATTGGCCTTGATCCAGAATACGCGCGAAAACATACGCCCGAAGGGAATAAATCAGGATATTTTTTTCTTTATTGTTCCTCCCTCGAATCGTTCGATTCGTTTTACCGGGTATATATTTTAAACTAAAACGTATTATCCGGCTCGCTCGATTGTTCGAATCGCATTTTATCCGGTTATTGTGTACAGTTGTTTGTTTTGTTTTTGTTTTTTTTTTCGTTCTTACGCGTGAATAATAAGCAAAGAACGTTGATAAAAAACGCACGACTAAAATTGATTCGAGGCTGCTTTAAGTAAACGGATCCAGACAAAAATCCCAATATCTTCCAATAAGAGTACAATCTTTAGCTAAGAATGAATAAAATCAATCGGTCGATCGGGCGTGACACCGAATTGAAAATCGTCCCGTAAACAATGGGCGATATGCAATGCATCCCGTGTGCGCGCGCATACGCGCGTTCCAAGGGCAAAATCCTAACGAGCAGACGGCCAATGCGAGAAAAGTGGTGTAAGAAACGAAGCGACGATTGCCGAGATTTCGAGATGGGGGCGACGAAGCAAAAAGTAGAAAAATTAAAGGGTTGAATAAAAAAAAAAAAAAAAAAAAAAAAAAAAATGAAAAACAGAAAGAAGAGGCAAAAAGAGAAAACGAACAATTGAAAGAATCAAAAAAATAAATAAATAAAGAAATAAATAAATAAAAAACAAAAACGAATGAAAAGAAAATAACGCCACGTTAAACTGGTTCGCTGATTGGTGTGTTGCAGACACGAGGTGCCTGTCACCTCGGAGCCGATCACGGTGATACACATGGACGAGGACGTCGTTGTGGTCAACAAGCCCGCCTCCATCCCTGTAAGTGGTGTACTGCCAGGACTGTACTGCCAAAAATCTCTGTCTCTCTCTCTCAGTCACTCTCTCTCTCTCTCTCTCTCTCTCTCTCTCTCTCTCTCTCTCTCTCTCTCTCTCTCTCTCTCTGTCTTCCGCGCATACGCACGTGGCGCACTTTCTTTCTTTCTTTCTGTCTCATGCATCTCTATCGCTATTATATATGTATGTATCTCTTTGCGCACTTACGCTCTCTCTCTCTCTCTCTCTCTCTCTCTCTCTCTCTCTCTCTCTCTCTCTCTCTCAATCTTTCTATCTGTTGCACGGGGCGAAGTTGCGCAAAAGTCACGTATGCCGCGCGGTACCTGCGAAACGGTTTATCTCCCGGCTTACTTTACGACGAAGTCCGCGATAAACTTTCATATTTCCGCGTTTAAGGGTACTGGAGGGGGAGGGAGGGCGAGGGCGGTTTATAGCGTCCTTCGGTTTTTTTTTTATAGATGTTATTATATATATATATATATGTATATGTATGTATGTAAGTGCTCAGAACGATGATCAAAATCCTGTATCAATTGGCCGGGACATTGCAATTACGACGGCGCGTGCATCGATCGATCGTCTGTATCCGTTTCTTTTCTCCTTTCAATTCCCAAAAGCCCGCGCTATAACGTTTCGTGTATCGTTCGTATTACGTTATATTCCCACACCGTGAATCAACGAGTAACTACGTTCAGAAGTGATTTTTCACCGTTTCATTTTTGCGCGTTAATAATAACATTGAAATCAGAATCTCATTCCGATTCTTCCAATCGTACCAGAACGGGTATTATGCATCCGTATATTTCGTATCGCACGTGATTTTCAGCCGCGCGGCAACTAGCGCTCATTCTCTTTTACTTTCATTTTGAATCATCTTTGACGCCAGTTTCAAAGACAATAACGATCTTATCTGGTAATCTGTATTATTGTATATTGCATCTGTATTATCTGTAAAGCTGCAAAATTAATCATTTAATCATTAATCATCAACGTTATATAATATTTTTTATTTCTGCTTCAGTACTAACCGCAATGCTATAACATTACTCAAAAATACTATTTTTGCCAAAGGTAGTCTTAGCTGTAGTTGTTAATATTTAATCCTCAATCTGACACGATAACAATTAACAAATATTCTTATAATAATAGTAAATGAAAGTATATTAAAAATTATTTTTTTCAAATCTATGCACATAACGTAAGAATTTCTATGTGCATCAAGGACAATACTTTAGCCTATGCCCGAGCTATATTTCAATCAATGAAGGGCCAAACACCAGTCCGTGAAATCACGTCCAATTTCACGACCTGGGCTGTGGGATGACGCAAAAAAAAAAAAGAATCAATGTCAATTATTGCAACCGGGCTGCAATCTGTATGCTAATGCGTAACGAGTCTGTATAATTGCTCCCGCGCTGATCCGGTCCTGTGCGGGCGCGGCTAACAGTTCCGCTCAGCAACGTCAACAACAACAACGACGACGACGACGAGGACGACGAGGACGACGACGACGACCGCAAAAAAAAAAACGAGCAAAGCCGAGGGAAAACAAAGCACGAGCTACGCATCGCAGTTCGTGCGCCGAGGAAAATTCATTCGAAGAAAAAGTGCTTTAGGGGCGCGCCTTCTAATCTCGGACCGGCGATCTCTTTCGCGAACCCCCGCTTCGCTCGACTTCGAAGTCGAAGGAAGATATATATATATATATATATTCTTTCGTGCAAGCGGAACTCTCAGCAGTTCGTTCGCTCTCACGGACGGACGGAATATTGCGAACGCGGAAATATATACATACATATATATATATATATATATATATATATATATATATATATATATACACATATATATATCCACCGGTGTCATCGCTCGAACGCGCGTTACCTTTGCCGTCGGCTGGAAGGGAGGCGGAGGAAGGAAGAGGGGGGAGGCTCAAGCATATCGAAAATCTCGAAAGAAATTCACCCCCTCCCCTCCACCGTTCTCTCTATCGCGCGCGACTCCGCGATTTCATCCGGTCGTTTCCGCGGCCGTGCAGGCGTCGATCGATCACGCGTGCGTCGCGCGACTACGGCCCTGCCGACTGGATCGTTTCGCGCGCGGATCTCGTCGGCACGGTCCGACCGAACGCGCGCATCGACTACTCGCGCGATTATTTACGATCGCCTCGGGAGCCGCGACGGGGGGGGGGCGTTCGCTCGCGACGGCGAGAGATGAATTATCAGCGGTAATTTCGCCCGAGCCTTGCGGAAGCCAGCCGATTGTTAAATTTAACGTTTCTTTTATTTATTTTTTTTTTTTTTCGTTTTACATAGTAGGAGAAAAATCATAAAGCGCGCGTTCCGAAGAGTGATTTTACCGAACGACGAAAAATCCATATCTTGCGGTACGACACGACCTTGGGACGAACGAAATTTTCGAAATGTTTTAGCATTAACTACAAGGACGGTAGAGAGCGATGATTTTCGATTTTCGTACGATATCGCGGCTTTTTTTTCTCAATTTTTGCTTTTACGCCTACGTGACGACGTCATCCAATTTGACGAAGCGAAACGTCGACCCTCGTCCCCTGCTCGAGTTCCTCCGAAATCCAGACCCTCCTCCCCGCCCCCTTAACCGCCGGCAATTCTCCGTCGTATCCAAAACATAAATAATATTAAAAAAAAAAAAAAAAACGCGATTTGCCCGCGCGCTCGCTTTACGGGAGAGCCTCGCCCGCAGAAGGGGAAGAGGGGTTCGCTAGAGCAAGAAAGACACATAGAGAGTTCCCTCTGCTTACAGCGGGAGAGGTTCGCTTATATTCATAAGAAGAAGAAGAAGAAGAAAAAGAAAAAGAAGAAGAAGAGGAAAAAGAAGAAAAAGAAAAAGATGAAAGCCCCGTCAAGAGGGGACTTTTTAATATACCGCTAAAGCGTTCTCGGGCGGTTAGTTGGGAGGGGGGGGGGACAAAAAGCGAATCGCATCGGCCGAGGCGAAAACTTTCCATTTCTCTCTCGCGAACCATCGGTGACAAAAATCCGAAAATCCTTCTCAAAAATCTCGCGCCTCGTACTCAATTATACCGTACAATGGGACACGCGCGAGTTTTACCCCCGGCTCCTCGCCGCGTGCCGTCCGTTGTCCTCCAGCCGGACAATGGCAAGAACGACGGCCGGGGGAGAGGGGCGGGGGTCCCGGCGCGATTCGCGCGTTCGCGCACATTATCGTGCCCCGACATCTTGGGCTTGGTTAGCCGATGAGGCGCGGCGTGCCAGTCCGCCTTGCCCGCCGAGCACTCGGCGCGGCGTTAATTATCGTCCCAATTGGGAAAGTTCGTATAAAGCTCCGCGGAAATTGCGGGACGACGATCGTCCCGGGATTATCTTGATCGTCATTCACACGGGTGGCAAATGAGCTCCCGGCATTTCTTTCGCGAATCGACGACGCGATGTAAATAATAATAATAATATTAATAATAATAATAATAATAATAGTAATAATAACAAATACCGTGCGCGTTTAGTGCACGGTAAATCGTTGACGCAGTTTCACGCGACGGTTGTTCGACGGTAGAATGTGCCTGAAGATCGCGGGACGGAAGGTTAGGCGACTGCGAGTCCTTTGAGCCTCGTTGGCTTCGCGTGGATTCGAAGAGGAAGGAAAAAAACGAACCAAATTCATGCAATATACGTGTAATAAACGCATACATGTATATATATATATTATAATTCGGTTAACACAACCCGCAGGATATCCCACTTTCGTTGATGAGACAATGAGACAATCGGGCCTGTGCGTAAGAAATAATACGCCTCTGATTGGCGTGGGGGGACGTGTTTGTTTGTTTTTTTATCCCTTCCCGCGCGCGTCTCGTCGGGAATGCATCCCACTGGGGCGTCGTTACGGAAATATCTTTTGAGTCCATTGGGTAAGTGTACTTTTTGCCGACGATGTCGCGTTGCCAGCGACGAACGCCCGTGTCTTCCACGATAAGAAACTTCACGAAGCTGTTAAAGTACGTGTAATATTCAAATATTCTGCGTAAATGGCCGACGTACGTGTATAACGGAGCGACAATACAAACTCATTCTGTACGTACGAGAAAAACAAATTATTCAAATTATCTCGTGCGCGTGTTGTTTACAAAAATATGTTGAGCTCGGTCGTCGATATATTACACTTCCCGCGATACCGAGGTTTTCTTTTTTTTCCGCCTTTTTTTTTTAAATAATCCGCCGATTCGTCACATTCGCGAGAAGACGAACGCCAATCCCCGATTCTCGTTTCCCGCGAAATTTCTCGCGCGCGACTCACTTTATGCAATTTCGATCTTCCGCTCCCCCGCCCCCTCCACCCGACTAATTAGACGAACCTTTGCAAAGCCAGGACGTTCGCGGACGAGACGCGCTGCGATATTAGATATGTAAATGTACAGCGCCGGCTACGCGGTCACACTCGGTAATACCGGGTTGAGGCCAAGTTTACGACTGAAATGGCGAAATAAATAAATAAATAAATATATATATATATATATATATATATATATATATATATATAAATGTCTACTTGTATATCTATAAGTAACCTTCGCGCATGCTCTAAATTGGCCTTGATTAGCTGCGTACAAGAAAATAATTTATGCAAATTGCATATGTGCTTTCAAACAGGATTGAATGAGGCAAAGTGTCGAGGTAGGTTACTATATAAATGCGCGTGTGTGTATGTGAATACAAGAGTCGTTCTTATCATTTTGTTATCGAGTTTCCATATAATATTGTATAAATTAAAAAATAAATTAACTTTCATTCACAATCGCTCGCGATACGTAATTATTTTTCAATCTAAGCATATTTATTTTTGACTCCCGCCCCGACGTTTGTAAGGAAAAAATTGGAAAATTTTAAAATCTCGACGTACAATTCGTAATATAATCAATGTCAAGAATTTTCGGAATAGAAAATTTTCGGGTAGAAAATATATCGAATGATAAAAAAATTGATAAATTTTAAATTCATTTCCACCAACGTGAAGCGACAGTATCTTCGAATGGATGAGAAAGAAGAACGAATCTTTCGGTAGCCAACCTTAAATTAACTAATTTCAATCGTCGAAGTAGGTCACGATCTCATTAAACAGTCGCTCGGCACAAAACTTTACCGATAACAAATCTTTTGTTACTCCGAGAACAAAGGCCAAAGCAATGTCCACGTTCGGGACTACGCTCTTGGACACTGGAGATTTTTCGCAAAAAAAAAAAAAAAAAAAACCAAAAAAAACCCCCGCATTTCCATTCGAGGGCAAGACGAAACTTTCGGGGTGGAGTGGGGAGGGCCGGGGGAGGCGGAGCCACGGAAAATTACGCGCACCGCCCGTAACGTAACAATTCAATTAAGTTCTCGCCTGACGTACGCGCGCAGTACCCTCGGAAAATACAATTAGAACGCGCGCGCGCGCGTGCGCTACGAGAATTCGTGGTACCGCAGCTGTCTGGAAAATTAATTTTTACGGCCTCGCTCCTCGCGGCGAGCCGCTTAGTTGGAATTTTTTCGGCGCGACGAAGGGACGATTCGAGGGGACGAGGCAGCGCGTTAGGCATTATCCCGTCGGAAAAGGACATCGCTGTCCCAAACCTGTATCCATCGTAATGACGTCCCGAAATCTCTCTTTCTCTCTCTCTCACCCCTTCTCTGACTCTCTCCAACATCTCCCCCCCCCTCTTTTTCACCCAAGTTGCATAATACGCCGTCGAACCGGCACTCGATATCGGTCGATTAATGATAATTTCGTCCCGTACTTGACCGCCTCCCCCCTCCCTTCCGCCGACTCTCTCTCGTAAAAAGTATCGAATCGATTCCCCTGCTCGAGCCGCGTTGCGATCGTAAAGCCGCGCAAACACCGAAGATATATACGTATGTGTGTATATATTCAAGTTTATAAGAGTGCACTCGCGCGGTGCACTGAAGCATCGTCCGGTCGTTCGCTCATTTATATTTCGAGAGAGAGAGAGAGCGAGAGAGTGAGAGCGAGAGAGAGAATGAGATAGAAAGAACTAAAAGGGGAGTGAGATAGATGGAGAGGCAGCAAGACGCAGCAGCACGGTATATGGGGGGGGAGGGGATACACGATAGACCGCGGCGCGGTGGCGTTTACGAGCCCTCCTCGCTCCTCCTGTTTTGCTGTGCCGCGCTCTGTCGCGGAAAATCCCACGCTTCCTCCGACGCAGCTATGCTCCTTCCTCCGAGCATTTCCTTGAATTATAGTTACATATATATATATATATATATATATATATATATATATATATATATATACAGAAAATCTCGTGGAAATAATCGAGCCGCGGCTCCACTCCATATTTGCGGACGTGCACGGGTGGCTGCGAAATTTTTCGTTCGTCGTATGAAAGAATGTATTACTGATTGCATATAGATTGAGAAGAAACTTCTGTCAAAGATTGCTAATACGCGGCTGGCGATAAAAATTTTACTATTATCGTTAAATAAAATGAAAAATTATTATACACGTCGTGATGATTAACGCTATGTACTTTAAAAATTACACGTTCCAGTGATTATTAACACCTGCTTGTGCAACTTTAGCGAAACGACGTAATTGCTACACTGTGATCCAAGGGAGCTCGGCAGTGGCAATGGTTAGAAAAAAAAAAATTTCGATTTCTTTTTGAATTTCTACAAATGTTCCTTGAAATTAGTTTGTAGATTTGTAGACAAAAATTACATTTGAGAATTCGAATGAAGAGAAAAGAAAAACAGAAAAAAATCCAGAGCCAAAGATAGTGCTGAATCGCTGAAATTTTTTAACAAACATAAGATCCTTCGGCATGCCGTATTGCAAGGAATACCACTAATAGTAAAAAAATTTATCGCAATTCGAGTTTATCTGTCTATATTAGTGGGAAACGTGTAGTAATTTTTGTAATAAATAAATTCCGTAGAATAAAAATTAAAGATAATATATGTTTAATCTGTATATTATTAATAAATATATATACTTGAATCGACGTAAACTCATAAAAGATACTTCGGTACGTAAAAGTAATCCAGAAAAATATTATAAAATTTCTATAGATATATATATATATATATATATATAGCATATTCGATAAAGTTTAATGTCCCAGTTTATGCCTTCTTAGATAAACATTTTCCAAACATAATTTCTCGATCGCTTGAGAACTGATAAAAAATATACAATGTATCAAATAAAATTTCTGCAACGTCGCGTTCTGTGCACAAATACACATACACACATAAATATATATATATATATATATATATATATATATATATATATATATATATCTGCACGTATACAAAAATTCGAAATCCTATTACAAAATATCGATCGGAGATATACATAGATATTCATAGGCGGAAGGGCGGTGCCGATAGAATTCGTCGCGTATTTCGCGAATTCCTATATTATACCGTCCCAGCGCGCGACGCGCGGTCGGACGGGGGGGGGAGGGTGAGGCACCTCACGGCGGAAAGAAAATCCTCGTCGCCTTGCCTCGGCTTCTCGCAAATCGCGCCTCTTTCCTCCTCGACCGTCCACCCTTGCCGCTCGACTCGGAGCCTTCCCATAAGCAGGCTCGATAGTTTTTGAGCCTGCCTTGTCGCAGCGGGCAGCCCTGCCCCTCCCCCGCCCCCCGGCTACGCTCCCTTTGCCATCGAAAAATTCGACGAACGAAACGTCCTGTTCGGAAGTACTTTTTTGGAATGCATAAACGCTGCGTGATTGAGCGATGATTATTTTTTAATTTTTTTTTTTTTTTTTTTTGTTTAAAAGCTCGATTATATTCGTAAACGTGGTAGAAATTTGAATTTCTAAATGTAGCTTTGCCTTGAAAATCAATAACGAACGATGCGAATACATTGAAAAATAAGCATAGATGCTTCTGAAAGATGAAAAATATCAAATTATTTATAAAATAATAATCATATATTAGTATAAAATTGTTTTTTTTCTTTCAAATGTAATTCGCCAAATTTCTCTCGAGATAGCTAAAAACACATTAAAAGTCATCGGTTTAAGTCACAACCTAAGTTCATAATTCTATATTCTGGACTAGAAAAATACATTTTATGAAGGCTAATAAGATACATTTCATTATGGCATCTGTATTCTTCTATAACGACCTAAAACTTTCAACGATACAATTTTATTCTTTCGTTTATCACGACTATCGTTTACTACTGTGCTCAGCTCAAGTGTCAGATTCCAGCATGTGCCCTATGACGTCACAAAGTCATGGAACCTCAAATAAAGTCATTTGTTAAAAAAAAAAAAAAAAACAACAACAACAACCAATAATTGCTTTAAAAAAAATAATAAAAAAATCTCTTTCCCATTCACGGCGCATTATCACTCTACCGCATTATGTTTCCACCTGTCTATCTTATATATCCCTTGTCCCTTCCCTACGTCACGTCCTCGCTCCATTCGGCCGCTCCAACGTGCAAACGCGCGCGCCGCCCGTACCCTCCGTCTCCCCCCCCCCGCCCCTCTTAACGAAACATCGGAATTTGCTGTGGTTGGAGGGAAGGTAGGCTGGTCGTATTTTTCGGCATCAGCCGCGCGCTCGCGGAGCCCGAGGGAACCCTCTCGCCCTCGTCATCCCCGTCGCCACCGCGGGCTCCGCATTATAATTGGCTCTGTGCGTTACTCTTGTTGCGCAATTGCATTCCTTTTGTCGGCGAGCGCGCGCGCGCGCGCGCGTCTTTTTGGCACGCCGAGCGTCTAGCCGAGCGGGACTGACTCGTTTCTCCACGCGGCAAGTGGATGATCTTTCGGCGGGGTGGGGGGAGGGGTGGTTGATTGACTGCAATCCCCCGTCCAATTGTACGGCGGCCTTAATGACGCGGGGATTATCGTACGCTAAACGATCCGTTTTCTTGCGCCTCTTCCCCCCCCCCTCGCCCCCACTACTATTCGGCTCGTATAATTTTAAAGACGCGAAAGTAGTCGTTCGGTGAATTCGTCGTCGGATTAAAATTCACGAGGGGAATTAGCCTCGAGGTAAATTGTGATGAATTGAGGCTATTACGAAGGTGGACAAAAATTAATTCTATATATATATATATATATATATATATAATTGCGAATGTAAGATTTATTTGGATCTGTTATATATGTGCTGGGTGTTAGAAATAAGGAGGAGAGGAGGGATAATAATGTAAATGTCCGAACGTTACGCGAACGTGGACAGTTCGTGTATTCGGGTTCTTTAAATAATGAAAGAAGTAAGGAAAAATAGAACGTAAAACATTCAGCGCTAGAATAAAAGTGTCCCAAAGCCTAGTCTCATTAGAATGATCGACGATCTTGTTTTACTCTTTCGATTGGTATATATTCGTATATAAACTTAAGAGAATATTTATCAATTCATACATACACACACACACACATACATATATAGACCTTGTGGATGATATGACGCAAGTTTACTAGACGGCACAGTAGTATCATTTTATAAGTAATCAAATATAACGAGCCTAATTTTACGCAAAGCAACGAGCAACGCAAACTCGGTATATACTTAATTTCACAGTACTCGTAACAATAGAACCGTAACAACGGAAGAGCGATTTTTTACGCGAGCAGGTAAGCTGTTCCAAAGTCCACGATGTCTATAAAGATCTATCGTCTCTCGCACCATGGGAGACATTGCGATATGCCAACGACAACAACAACAACAACAAAACAAAAAAACTCTCGATTCCATCACATTTGATAGAATTATTTAGGCCGTCGTACAGGATCGATAAATACATGGGACAACAATAAAACGCATATAGGATCAATAAATATTGCATCGTGATATAGACGAAGAGCCATGATATGCTTCGTAGTAGTGGCGTTGATCGTACCGCATGGGTATTGGAGTTTTATACGACGTAAAACGTGGTATCTTCCTTCCGAATTGATATCGACGTCTTAAAATTAGATCCGTCACGAGATGGCGCGATTACCGGCCCATACTTAAACGTTAGGAGCTATCGAAGTATTGAAAAAGATCGAAAACCATCTTGATATTGTTAAACGGATAAAGAGTTTCCCTTAAAAGTTTCATATATTTAATGAATTTATTATGAATCTCTGGCAAAAGATCCAATAATGTATTATAAGAATATTTGTACTAGAATATTGCACTACAAGAGGCAACGTTTTACGTATAAGAGAATGAATGTTTTTCAGAAATTCCTAATGTATTTTTTGCACCTGCATGTAACACATTTAACGCCCTGTCAAATTTTAAATGTCAGCTATTTTAACGATTTTCAACACATCCTTCGTATCATGCATATATATATATATATAGTCGCCTGTCTCTTACGTCTTCATTTCTTCGCTATCTACACCAATCATTCATACGATTAATAATGATAATATAAAAAAAGAACATGGAATCCGCTTATTTCTTACACGCATAATTATTATATATTTCGCTTACATCCACATGCCATACTTATTCCCTAACTCTACCAACAACGAGAAAGAGGAAGAAATCCTTAAACGTATTAAAAAAAAAAAAAAAAAAAAAGAAAAGAAAAGAAAAAGATACTAACCATCCCCATCATCTCGCCTCTAATATATAAAACAACGACAACAACAGCGAAACCATGAATATCCGCGCCAAGTATCTCACAGTGTTGAGGGGGGGAGTGCGACGATCTGACGAATCGAACGTTAAATTGCAGGTTCACCCGTGCGGCCGCTACCGCCATAACACGGTAGTCTTCATCCTGGCCAAGGAGTACAACCTGAAGAATCTGAGGACGATACACAGGCTCGACAGACTGACGAGCGGCATCCTACTGTTCGGCAGGACGCCCAAGAAGGCCCGGCAAATGGAGCATCAGATTAGAAACCGACAGGTCGGTACGAGCCCTTACGCACACACACACACACACACACACACCCTCGTCTCCCTCCTCTCTTAGAGCGTGCATTATCCTCGGAGAGTGGGAATATCCTCGCGCATTGAGTGAGCGCCCGAGGAAAATTGTAATTCCGTATCCGGAAATTTTTATGCGATTTTATCGGTGGTTCAGATTATCTCAGGATTTTAACCGAACGTCCTGCCAATTGTAATTCGAAATCCAAATTGGCAATTTTGTAAAAATTCGATCCTACGGTGACGGATGGAATTTTTTTTTAAGTATTTGCTGGATGGCGAAGGCCGATGTGATCAATGACGAGGCAAGAGATTCTTCTTCTATTTATATATATATATATATTAATCGCGCTGCTCTAGATGCCGGATTTTCCGAGAAAGTTTTCAAAAACAAAAGTAACGTAAATGTAATACGATAATGGGACGTCCGGGAAAGTATCTTGTTTCAACGCTATTACGTCTCCGCGCTCGTGATTCATAAGGAAAAGTGAGTTTTACGTGATATTTTAACGATTTTTACCATCCTTATTCCGCGTTCGCGATAAAGATAAATTTAATAATGCCATTTTTGTTACAATATACGATAGCTTACCATTTATAGGAAGAAAATATTATGATAAAGTGCAAGTTATGCGGAAATTTTAAAATGAATAAACCTGTTTATTTAAAAATTAATTATGAACCGGGAGGCTTGTCAGAATAATTCTTGCAAATAAGATCCAATGTGGAAAAAATTTATTGTCGATCTTTTATCGGGCTTTGGCGTTAAAAAAATTAACTCTTGACATTTTGCACCGACGACCTCTTTCAGCTCCATTATCAAATAAATCTAAATACACGAAGGGTGATTTACAACGCTGGTCGGTCTAACGTTGTTTTTAGAGAATATTATAAAATTACTTTTCTTAACAACTAGCCTGTCGATCTAATTTATTCTTAATTAAAATTTCAAGAACGGAATCAAAATTAATCTAATGTTTTTAAATTAATAAATAATCTTCAATCGCTCGACTCCTTCAGACTTAATGAATAGGTATGAGAGAACGTACCAGAAGAAATTTATGAAGCATAAAGAAAACGCTTAAGGATAATCTGTTTTTAACAATTTGTGTGCATATACATTATTTAATGTATACACGAGAACTTTTTGATCGTGAAAGAGTGTCATTGAACGTTATTATTAAAAAATAAAGAGAGACAGAGAGACAGAGAGAACAAAATTTTATCGACACTAAGAAAAAATTTTTAGTAAAAATTATAATACTTATCAGTTCTAGAAAATTTTATAAGCGAACAGTTCAATGATTTGCCATTGATCTAGTTTTATAAGAAACTCTGGTGAGTTTTTAAATTTTTAGAGCCTGCTTTCAAATCACCAGACAGCATTGTAATTTTTACTACAAACTTATAGTTTCCGTGTATAACTACACGGACTCTCGCCCTCGACGTACTCCCAATACAGATCTGGCAAAAAATAAATAAATAAATAAATCAATAAATAAATAAAAAACAACAAAAACACAAAGCACAATCCCTTTCACAATCCATTTCCCTCGTTCGAACCTCGATCTTCTAACCCGCCCACCCGTCGCTCGCCGTAACAGGTGCAGAAGCAGTACGTCTGCCGGGTGGAGGGCGAGTTCCCCGAGGAGGAGATCGTCTGCTCGGAGGCGATCGAGGTCGTCTCCTACAAGATCGGCGTCTGCAAGGTCTCGGACAAGGGCAAGGACTGCATCACCAAGTTCAAGCGGCTCAGCTACAACGGCAGATCATCGGTGGTGCTCTGCAAGCCCCAGACCGGCCGTATGCACCAGATACGCGTCCATCTCCAGTATCTCGGCTATCCCGTGGTCAACGATCCGCTCTACAATCACGTCGTGTTCGGGCCCCACAAGGGCAAGGGCGGGAACATCGGCAAGACCGACGACGAGCTCGTGCGCGACCTGATTGGCATTCACAACGCGGAGAACTGGCTCGGTATGGACGGCGACTCCGAGATGAGCCTGTTCAAGTCGAAGCTCGAGCTCGACGACAGGATCGGGGCGGGCAGCGACAAGGAGGGCTCGCCCTCGTCCACCCCCGGTTTATCCGAGGACGATCAGCAGCAGCAGCAGCAGCAGCAGCAGCAGCAGCAGCAACAGCAGCAGCAGCAACAGCCGGCACAGCAGGTATGCAATTGGGATAGTTCTTTCTTCCATAAGCACTGTAGAATGAATGAAATGCATAAGCTAAATTATGAATAAAGACACTTGGACATGTTCCCGTTTAATTTAAACGTTACTCGTAATTTGCTTTGTATTATATTCAAACATGTTTCACCAAGTGCCTGGCGGATTTTCAATTAATTTATAAGCCATCTGTATATTTATACGATGCAACAAAAACAAAAAAAAAAAAAAAAAACTCTGGTAATTGAAGAAGAGCATTTACTCGGTAGCCATTTTCGTGCATGTACGACACGAGTCATGCGTCTTATCGTACATCTCTTCCTGTTTTCCGGGACGGCCGATTAACGAACACGAGATTCAAAGTTTCAAAAATTCAAATTTTTACGATATTAATTTTGCTGCCAAGGAACTATTCAATATGAAATATTCTAAAATTAATACGTATACGGTACTGGCAACTTATGGCATTGGTAATCGTCGAGCAATTGATTTCGCAATCATGTGATGTCGGTGTTAATGTGTTACGCACGTTTAGGGTGCTTGAGAAATTGATTTTTATCGGTATTTTTCGAAATGTCAAACGATTCCCTGAAACTGCTCGAGGCTAGCAAACATATCGCTTGATTCTCTTTATCAATTATGATGAAAAGATTCTTAGAACAGAATTATCTTAAAAGTTTTCATTACATAAAATCAAAATTCTATACAGTCTTATACTATGACTAAAGTAACATAATCATGAGTATTGATTATTAATGGATGTCCGAAAATTGTAGATCCTAATTTCTTTTCAATTATACAGTATTTCGCAACACCCAATACTGAATAACGTTTGTAGAAATTGTAATTATAAATTACATAACTCAAAGGCAAAATTCATTATGTATTACGGATTTGGGTGAATTAAAAGATATTTCAATAGGTATAATTTGATACGTTTTCATATGTTTTTAAAGATAAAATGATTGATTTTAATTTAATGTGCTAAATTTTTAATATTTCACGTTGCACTGCGTTTATCTTAAACATCTTAGAGAATCGAAATCTCGATGTAATGATTCTCAAGGGAAAGTCAAGTGAGGGGACTTTTTTAGGTCAAATCTAATAAATTCGTAATCATCCAAAACCCCTGGCTTAAACTCTCAATGGCCCATTTGTTGGTAATCGTGGAGTGCCGAAAAACGCAGCTGCGCGCGCCTGTGAATTTATCAAATCTGACTTCAGCTTCGCGATTAGCCACCGGTAAAAGCATCTGCAGTCGGGTTGTCGACGACTTTTAACGATCTCGGAAGAATTTTCGTTATAGAAATTTTTTGGGCAGCCAGTGCATTGATACTCCTGCCCGATAAGACCTTTTCATATACAGCTGGCAGAACTGATAATCGAGACATAATTACCAAAAACTAATTCAGGCACTTTAAGGGTTCGTTGCAATTCTCGAATTATTGCAATGTTGCTTTTGAAATCTAAAGAACGATTGCTGAAAAAAAGGATTTTTTTTTTAATGGGGCGACAACAGCACTGTTAGAAATTAGTCACCGAAACGATCGAAACTGCACTGTAAAATTGGTGAAACATGATTAATCGGTAAAAAATCTCCCTTAATCGCACGTTTATGGATAATTAATTATCTATTTAAAAAGAAAAAAACACTCTTGGAAGAGATACATTATTTTGTAAAGACTGTAAAGCCTGGATTACGACGGTCGACGTAGATACAATTTTTAATTATTAAAAAAAAAAAAAAAAAAAAAAAAAAAACAAAATTTCTTTTATTGCAGCAGCAGCAGCAGCAACAGCAGGAACAGGAACAGCAGGCCCAGCAGTCGCAACCCCAGCCCCCACAGCCGTCGCTGAAGGTGACGGTTGGCACGCAGACCGGCTCGGAGCCGCCGGACTCCTCGTTCGCTAACGAGAAGGTGACCGTCGACCCGCACTGCTACGAGTGCAAGGTCAAGTACAGGGACCCCAAGCCCTCGGACCTCGTCATGTACTTGCACGCGTGGCGCTACTGCGGCCCCGGCTGGAAGTACGAGACGCCCCTGCCGGCGTGGGCGGCCAGCGACTGGGCGCCGGCCGACGACCGATAGTCGCCCACCGGCGGCCGCCGTCATCCGGGCTCCCCCCCCGATGGCAGAGGAATCGCGCGCGACGCGCGCCAGAGAGAGTCGCACGGCGAGAGACAGAGAGAGAGAGAGAGAGAGAGAGAGAGTGACAGAATGAGAGAATGACAGAATGAGATAATAAAGTACATCGGACGTCCTTTTCTGTACGGGACGAGAGAGATTATATATAGATATGTCTATATAGGAATTCCTTGAAGCGATAGAATTTCTTTAATTTTTGGAAAGGACGTGTGATCGATCCTATATACTTAAGAAAAGCTTGCGCGAAGCAATTGTAGCTTAGTTCTCGCGGGCTCTTACGTTGTAATGAATGGTTAAAGGATTCGAATCCGGAGGGAAACAAAAAACAGCTGTGATTTTTATTTTCCTCCTTTGGGGAGCGAGGGGGGGGGCGGATAGAAAAAGTTCATATAGAGACATAAAAATCAAAAGATAATATTGCGTTTTGAAATAATTATTGAAAAAAGGCACGCTGGATTATAAAACATTGCAGGAATATTGGCGTTTTAATCATTATATTCGTTACTGCTCGTACCCGATCCATTGCGCAATGAAATTGTACGATATATTGATATGAGCGATTGTAAAACGATTTCCCGGCTCTTTCGGAAGTTTATGTCGATATATATATGTATGTCAACACCTTTTGACTTCATACGCATTATACTTCTAACTCCAGTCGATTGTTTCTAAAAATTATTTACTAATAATCAAAATGTTCAATAACCTTTTTAAAATCTAATTCAGAAGCATCCAAGATATCGAGACATTTTGTATCAATCTCTGCATATTTGTAATTCTTCTTATATTATAAGTATATTATTTTAAATATTAGTTATTATTATAACTAACATCCCGATTGTATTATCGACGATGCACGACAATTAACGTTTCTGATAAACGTTGCATTGATATTCGACGTGGAATTGGAAATATATGAATTATATCGAGTGTAATGTATAACGATTTTTCGAGGAAGAGAACATTATCGACATTGGCACGGAGGGCTTATTCAAAAGCTTCTCAAAATGGAAATTTATTGCTTCAAGGAATTCAAAATAAAATGAAAATACAACACGCACTTCGATAACAAACAAAAAATTAAATAAATAAATAAAAATGTATTGTAATATCCTATCCCGTGCCTTCCATCGGTTCGCGAGTTGAAACTTATATTATATATTATAAATAAAAATATATTATACATCATGACGCCCTATTACCGTAATGTACTTGTATCCAACCAAGCCCCCTTATCTTCCCGATAAATATATGACACATTCGTTCAGGCACCTGCGGAAGCCTTCGGCGTGTGTTATAATTCAAATGAAAGTGCGAATGCGAGAGAATGTGAAAATGTGAGTGCTATTAGTATTAGAAAGACAAAAAACTGATCGAACCGATTGGAATCAGAGCTGGCAAACAATAGTATCGATGATAGATATAATGTATTAAAAAAGTTTTTAACTTCAGAAAGCGCCATGTCTCGTGCAACACGTTTCGTCGAATTAAAGAGCTATTATAATGTTTCTGTTTTTATGTAATATAAATAGTAAATGATTTTATTTTATATTTACTGTAGACATTTTATTGTTAGATATTACAATTATCATTTAATTTATCATTGTATTTTTATAGAAATCGACCATACACAAAGTAAATTGTAATTAGCAAAAGAATTATTGTATATAATATTATTATTATCTAATCTTTGTTTAAAACAGAAACATATATACTGTAACAGAAACATCTGTATGTAGACGTATGGCATTAAAATCTATTTTATAAAGTTAAAAACAAAGACGTGAATGTTTTTGATAATAACTAATTTTAATACCTTGTATTCATCATTCGTGATTTTTTACATTGTTTGGTTCAGCCTGGTGAATCAATAGTGACTGCGTATAGATGCAGTTTTGCGATTTAGAAATAGAAAAAACTATAGTAGTATTGTAAAAACTTATTGCTGTATGTCAAAGATTTATATATCTATAAATTGCGAAATAAAATTACCAGCACCTCTGAAACCACGTTTTTTACATCATAGTGAAAATAAGTGTGTAAAGATAGGTTTTAAAAAGTTATTATTCTATAGAAGTGGTTACATATTTCAAAATTATTAATTCATTACTAAACATAAAAATAATTTTAAAAAATGTAATAGTTATTAAAACAAGTATATGCTAAGTATTACTCTTATCTTACATTTCTTAAGTAATTTTAAAATTTTAAAATAGATTTATACATTTACACAACAAATTTATACATTCTTATAACCAAATTATAATTACCTAATAACTTTCGTACAAATGTAAATTTAATGTAAAAAAAAAATTTGTTATAAAATCAAAATTTTCAATAAACAAAAAAAATATTAAAAACAAGAGTGATACATATTATAGAATCTTTTTAAAATATCATACAACATATAAAAAGATGTATAATTTTTAATATGTAACCACTTTACCAAAAAAAAGCATAATTTAAATGATAAAAAATTAATATATCTATTTTTTAACATCTGTATCAGTGGTTGACTCTGACAGGATTCATATAAAATAGAATCATATCTCCGTTGTTTAAAAGAAACCTATCCATTGGGATCAATTGCCCTAGTTAGAAAATTAATTGGGAACTAATATTTAAATAATAATAAATTTAATAAGAAAGATGTGAAATTTTTTTATCCTGATATTTTATATAAAACACTTAAACTTCTAATATAAAATAATAAAAAAATGAAGCTCAATATTTCAAATCTTTATTAATGCTTAAACGTATACACCGTGACAAATTATTGATTTATTTATTTAAAGTATTAATTCATTAATTAATACGAACGTATATGTTAAACTTTTCATTTTAAATCTATAAATAATGTTTATTAATTCTTACAGTGAATTTTACTTTTATGAAACTTTAAAATCGTTAATGAGATTTTCAAACTAGGGTAACTCAAACTTGCACAAAAAATATTTTTTATGTACTATTCAGGTACTTAATCAGATTTTAAAACACCAACTGATTTACAGAACGTTATGCTGTTTATTTAAATTCTGATTGCTTTAGAATACTTTAAACTAAATGAAGCATCACCTTACAGTATGAAATTAAGAATACAGAAAAAGTTAAAGTTTAAAATAAAATATATATAAATTAAGAAATTGTTAAAATATATGTTTTCAAATTGGAAAAGATAGTTATTTTCTAGGATCTTTTGAAATGGTTATACGTATACATATCGAAGGCTTTAAAAGATAACAGATATCTAACAGCAGTTGCAAAATTAATAGGATTACTAGAGTATTGTAAAATAAAATAATTTCATATATAATTAGATTTTTAAATCGAGCACTTCAATATGAATCCGTAAAGCAATTTCATTTGCTTCTCTTTTTAAAAACTTTAATCGACAAGAAATATCTAAGTAAAAAGGATAACAAAGAGTTTGGATTGTAGTATTATACATTTCTATATTCATTATATTCTTGCTATACTTCAATACAACAACCAATGTGCATACATTTTGAAATAATTTACCTTTATAGTTCTGGAAAAACAGATTCCTATTTATTTTAAAAATATTTGAAAAAGTTAAAGAAATTTCTTATAATAATAAAACGTAATGATCTTTGCCATTGCGTGCTAATCTGTGAGCTTATCTATATAGTATACTTTTGGCCTCTATAGACAATGAATTTTAAATGCGAATCAATGTTGAGAGAATTGTGCTCATATATTATGTCATGTATTTGAAACCAAAGTGAAATAATATTTTCAAAATATATTAAAAATCAAAATTAAAATTCAATGTAGATAAATAAATAATAATAATTAACTTGAGCGATGACAATGTTTCATTATCAATTTAATATTTATTTATAAAAATGAAAAAAATAAAATTGTACAAAGCATGATAAATTATTTAAATATATATACATTTTAAAAAATAAATTTTAAAAAATATTACATAAATTTTTAAATATGTTTTTAAAATGTATTTGTACTTACTTATTATTACAACATGATAATAATAATAATATTATCTTTAAACGTGCGCAAAGTCTCATAAATTGTTAAAGCAAAAAAAAATAAATGAAATGTATAAAATTAATATGTTTGAAAAAAAATTTATAAAGTTTATATACACAAAACTGTTGTAATAATAAGAAGTATATGAATAAAAGTACATTTCTCTAATAATCATATAGCAGACAAAATCAAGTAGTAAAAATGATGAAATAAAAGCTCCAAGTCAATTGAATTATTCTTTGGCCTCTTGAGTAACCTAACTTTTTTAAGCAAATATGACAAATAAAATCATCATCAATTGAATTGGAGCTCTATATATAATAAATAATTACATTATCAATGCTTAGAAAGATTTTATTTTATTAAGAAGTATAGTAACTATGGTAAATAACAATGACGACAATGGATCAAATCAAGAAATTAATTATGTTAAAAG
This sequence comes from Sycobia sp. Sy_11, assembly GCA_018907035.1. Classification (NCBI taxonomy): domain Eukaryota; kingdom Metazoa; phylum Arthropoda; class Insecta; order Hymenoptera; family Epichrysomallidae; genus Sycobia; species Sycobia sp. Sy_11. The sequence goes on along the minus strand of JACCIC010000009.1, from coordinate 5,416,996 downwards.
ATGTGTACGAAAAGGTTGCAAAAATAAATTATATGAAAGCAGCTAGAGTATGCGCTTAATTATATCAGCAGTACTTTATAATCAAAGTATTCAGATGTAACAGCTAAACATTATATCTATTTAAGTAATCAATTATATTAAAATATGGAAAATAAAACAGTCTTGATTAGTGGCACAATAAAGACATTGGTCTGCGAATTCAGTGAGCGCTTTTGTATATATTGTATACGCACATTGTATTGTATTACTGTAATGTAGTAGATGAATTGATAGTCAATTTTTCTCGTATGATGAACGAATTAATGAAAAATAATCGTTCGATATTTTATCGTGTTATTTCTACCTATTCTTGATCGATGGCTTCCGGCGAGACCGATTTCGACTTTCAAGTTTATTCTCTGTGAGAAAAACAAATAAAAGGCTTACAAAAAATATTAATGTCTTGGTGTTCAAATTTTTTTTAATAAATTAGAAAATTCTCACTTTTACATTTTTAATATAAATAGTATTTTATCATACACAATCCCATTGAAATCATTTCATTTATGTATTGGAAAATAATATATAATTTTATTCTTTTAATTATCTAATACACACACATATACAAGTATTGAGAATGAGTATGAAACAGATTACAGATAGGAATGATGAAATACTTTTCAATAAATTCTTAACAATAATAGAGTAAGAACATCCTGATTACGATCCTCTGAAACAGAAGAAAAGAATATGATTTAATACATTTTATATTAATATCATATAATTAAATTTTATTAAGCATATGTTGTTTATTTTATATTTAAAATTTAAAGTTAGTATAAAAATCCTTAACTTCTAATAATAATAAATTAAAAAATATAAAAGAAAATATTTAAAGCATAACATTTTATTATTGAAAATCTTATTACTTTTTACTTAATGAACATAATGTTGCTACATAGGTATGGTATTGAGATCACTTTTTACCAAACTATATTACATAGTTAAATTTGAAAAAAAATATGCATCAAGATTGAATTTTTTTTCCAAAGTAAAAATGAGCATATACTTGATTAAAAGTAATTAAATCGATATGCATCTTTTTTTAAAACTTTAAATATGATATGCCCCAAACCATAAACAAATTAAAAATTAGGCAATAGCCAAAAAAGTACTCTGGAATATATGAATTATATTATATCACACAATATATTAATGAGTTTTTAAAAAAATTTTTTTAATTTTATTATTTTCTGAAATGATTCATTTTCTTGTAATATTTTCAATTTTAAGAACAAATTCAAATTTCAACTTAATATATTCACAAAATGCTAGATTGAAAAAAAAGCTGTGTCATAAGCAATATTTAAATATTTTGAGCTTAAATGATGCTTATATATATAAATATAAAATTTATAATTAATTTATGATTTATTGAATCATAATTGAATTGCTTATGTCAATCTAAGAACATACATACAAACTATAGTGTACAAATACATTTATTAATTTATTAAGAAAAAAAACTTTTCATAAAATATTAGTAATAATCTGATACAGTATAATATTTTTTTCATAAAAAGCTTGACATATTTTTATATAAAATTCATTTCTATACTAAGAAAAAATATCTTCATACAAACAAAAAAAAAGATTTGAAAATTAGATATTCATTTACTTATGAAAATGAACCACTGTGAATTCCTCATAAAAGATTGGTCAATTTAAAATAATAATTAAAAGTAAATAAATCATAAATGGCAGATTAAAAATAACATTGTTTACACTGTGAGCTGTGAATTCAAAAGTACTTACACAATGATATTATTGATAGGAATGTGTATCAATTTGACGAAAAATCCTATGAAACCCATTATGCAGAAGCCAACTGCTGTTGCAATTGCAATCTTCTGAAATTCTGCGTAAAGAAGATAAATTTAGTACAATTAAGCTTTGCTCTTGCTCTAATTTTAGATTATAATACTAATTTGTACAAGTCGAACATACCTTTGCGATCAGGTTTTGTACACCTTTTCACGAGACGAATACTGTCTTTGGAGAACTGCTTACCAGGCTCAATGAATTTCTTGATTTGGTCCATGTTAGACTGGAAATATTACTACCTAATAAATAAAGAATACATCAATCATATGAAAAATATGTTGTATATAAGTTAACCTCTATCCTCATTCTGTACGATTTACTTTATACTATACTATAATCTTTTTTTCGTGAAAGAAAATGTTATAACATTAAATTTTTATTCGCACATTAAACTTGTCCTTCAAAAATCAGTTGAAAGGCATTTCACAATCATTGTATACGCATTTTGTCAAGTTCGTGGATATTAACTAAATCATTAAAATCTAAAGCCAGGCAAGAATGCTCACTTCGAAACTTTCAAATCTAATTTTCATTACACGCCACAATATAAATATTAAGAGAAACAATGAAACTTATGTTACTTACACTTTACCACGTAAGGGAAAGAATAAGCACGCTATTATAACGAACAGCTGTACAGTTATTTTGCTACTGGACTGCCAGTCAGTGGCCAATGAAGCTACGTGGACATGAAAGATGGACCGTTGTTTTTTTCTACAAGAACGTCATTTCCGCCCAACATTGCGCATAATACTGTAACTGCGCGTGCGCATTACGCAGCTGCGTCAACACGCGGTATTTTTCAACTTACTATGAAATTTCGATTCGCTTATGCATTGATAAAAAGTATGATATTGTACATTCAATATTTAAGAAATAAGAAATGATAAATAAAACAATATATTTTGTACGCAAATATATATTGTATGGAAAAAACAAAAGAATAACGAATAATTTAATAAAGGTATATAATCAACAATGTAGCGATATAGGAGTTTGATATTCATATTCTTATCATTTTCGCGAATCAATTGCAACTTTTGCAAAATTTATATCTAGAAACTGATTATAAAATATCGGGTATTTAATATTTTACAGTAAATATCAATACATACATTATTACGAGATAAATATTTAACATTATCGTATATCTGGTCTTAAAAATCTTCACTCAGAAAATGATCAATTTTAGAATACTAATTAAAAAATAAATATATAGAAATTCTATGCTTTATTCGATTATATTAAGAACTATATATATATATATATATACACACACATACAACTCTGATGGTGCAGTGCTACATTCAGTTTCCATATACCTATAACTGACTGTAACAATATTATATTACAAGAAAGACAGGTATTGGGGCATTATTTTTAAATTAATTTAATACATTTAAGTTAATAAATGCAAAAATTAGATATATAAAAAAATCATAACAACTTATAATAATATTTTCTATTTGCGCCCAATCACGATATACCTTCTCCAACCGCATTTTTTATGCTGCAACGCATAATTGTCCGTCTAAAAATGCATCAAAAAATTATCGGAAAGGCAAACAAAATTTGACAAATCACCTTCCCCGCACACATATAATTCAATGCTCATATCATTATTGCCCGTGCGGTTTTCGCATGTTCTTCCTCCCGCGCGGCTGTGTAATTTTATTCGAGAGGAAGAACACGCGAAAACCGCACCGACAATAATTAATCATATATCCATATATATCCATAGAGAGAGAGAGAGAGAGAGAGAGAGAGAGAGAGAAATGAAGAGCTCCTCATCTCCGCGAGAGAACGCGCATCGGCAGAGGATATAAAATCGGATTTCGTTTTTCATACGAACTCGGAACGTCGACGGAGCCCCCGCCGATCGACATTTTTTTTCCCCCGTCTATCCTCCTCATTAATTTCCGATTATTTTCGTTGTCGCTGCTGTTGTTAATACTTTCATTATTAATAATCATTATACATTGTCGCATTCTGCGCAGGCTGTGCGCGCGTTTGCAATGATACGCTCGGCGCTTATCGGGCTGCTCTGCGTCCTCGCCGTGAGAATCGGTAGGGCCGTCGAATTCAAAGACTGCGGTGAGTTTGTACCGCTTCTATATGTATAATTATTGCTCGTTGTTCGGCTGCATGTGTCAAGTATGCCGGAGTGTAAGTTCTACATTTTCTATATTAAATTGACTTTTACATATGTATATATATATAAATTGTAGCATGCAAAAATCATATATTTTTATCTAAATATTTTTAATCAAATAAAACAATAATTAATGTACCAAGATTAACTGAAGGTATAAAGCAAAAGTTTGAACAATTAATATAAGAGGAATAATCATGAAAAATAAAGAATTTATAAGATAATTATAAGATACGCTAAAAAAAATTAGCAGTAGAATCAAATGGACGCTTGTGGAAGAGTAGAAAATAAATGTTTATTTGAAGCAATTAAATAAAACATTTGAATTAAACTGATATACACTTCAAATGAATTTGGTTTATTAAAATAACTAAAATATTTATTTATAAGTAAGATAGAAATCATTTATTGATAGTTCGTTTGATGTAAGGTGTAGCATTCAGAAATTCTTTACAATAATATATATATGCACCTATAATATTTTTCAATGTTTTTCTCGTATACGATAATAAAAGTTCCATTCGATTCTACGTGTTGCATGCGTAAAGATAAGACATATGGCTTTACTTCAGATTTGGTACAAAAAATGACTCCAGTATTTTTAATCACTGTCGATTTTTTTTTTTGATGTGTCGCGATCGTCCACTGTTTTTCGAATTTTCGATTTACTAGTCATATATATTCACCAATTATAAATATTAATCAAAAGTTCGTACTAATATACGCTTAAGTATTTATTTTATTTTACGAATTTTAATAATTTTTTGTTTTCAGCGTATCGAACCTATTGTACGCCTCATTTTTTATAGCAATTCTGTTCTATAATCATTGGTAGTATCATGTATAATTATATTTTTATAATTCATTTTATATTTACAGCAATATAAATTTAGAAATGGAAATATAGCATATAGTAAACATGTAAATTTATATTTCTCCGATAATTGATATTCTTACTATATATGTACAACGAAATTTATATGAAACGATATGCATGGCCGCGCCATTAAAATTTTATTAGAATATTAAATTTGTCATTTATGTAAATTAAATCCATTAAAACCTATATGTAAATGATAAGTATTCAAATATTATAAAATTCATAGTATCCCATATCACGTCAAATTATATAGACTCTCATAAGAACAATAAAATAAACAATATTATGTATATATATATATATATATATATATATATATATATATATATATATATATAGTTAAATATATTTTTTCTAATTTTTAACAATTGCAATACTGCATAAGATAAATGCTATAAATAATAGATGTACATCATATCATCCTTATATTTATGATAAATGTATTATTATATTATTCTTATCACAGCATGTAAAATGTAGTTTTTCTATATATAAAACTATAACTGAAAGCTTTACAATCTAGGATTGAATCCTCGCATATAGTCATGCAATCGCCAAATCACAAATTCAGACCTATACAATTTTTCACGTAATAGACCATCTAATTCCATCTTTAAAAGTTATTGAAATCCTTGATATTCTCTTTCAAAATAAAGTTCGTCCATATATATATTATTATATCATCTAATAATTATGCTACCCGCATTGCATAAGCAATTGATCTTTACGTGCAACATTGAAAAATTATGCACCTGCCATATAATCAGAGTTCATTCGTTTGGATTCCGTTTCGCTGTATATTTACATTACCTGTCTCTCCGTCTCTGTCTCTCTCTCTCTCTCTCTCTCTCTCTCTCTCTCTCTCTCTCTATATATATATATATATATATATATATATATATATATATATATATATATATATATGCATCCGTTAATTAACGAGAGCATATATAGAATTAAGGCGCGTAAGTACCTAATATTATAAGCGTGTAATATTCGACTGCGGATAACCTCAGGTAGAGAATTTCCGCAATGACAATCAATTATGTTTGAATTGAGCGAAAAATAAGTTTGGAAAATGAGCGATATATATATATATATATATATATATTAAAGAAAGTTATTTGTTCAAAATTACTACATAAATTATATTATGTTGTAAATATAAATAATACAATTATTGATATAGCTATACTATCAGTTTGCAATAAAGAAATTAATTTTCTTTAATAATTTTAAGAATATTTTTAACGAAGCTATACGATTTTAAACTTAATGCACGAAGTAATGATATGCCTTCTTTATAAAATACCTATAGAATTCTCTGTATTGCTCTTAATTTGCAATTCAAAAAGAAGTAAGGAAAATTAACAATCTTTACCTGAAATAGAAAAATCTCACCGATGTATGATTTTTTATATTAGAGAATACGTTACTAGGAGTCCAAATCTATTTTATAAATTGATTTTACTTCATAATTATTGCAATAAATTTTTATAGATTTCGGATTTATTTTTTCTTCATATATACGTATAATATACAAAAGATGATGTTTTTTTATATTTCTTTTTTAATTATATTTAATTATTGCCTCCTTTTAAAAATTATAAATACTCTCACTCATAGGTTCCGCTGCTGGTAAATTTGAGAAAGTAGAGATTTCAAATTGCGAATCGTCAGCGCCTGTCTGTATATTAAAAAAGGGTACCGATGTCTCCATAGGTTTGAATTTTACTCCAAGTAAGTGAAAATATCCAGAATTAAAACACATTAATAAATAGTTTTATAAAATTGATTAATTTTTGCATTTTATGATAACCGAATTAGTAACTCTTAAAGTGTTATTGTCATTTTTAATATATATATATATATATATATATATATATATATATATATATATATATATATATATATATATATATAATTATGCAGCAATTAAAATAAATCCACTAGAGCAATAGCTCGTAAATATATAAATTATATCCGAATGACCAAATATTGCCCTAAAACAAATATTAGCTATAGTAGAACACACTGAGAACATCGCTTTGAAATTTATAAAAATTTAGTTGATTTTATTAAAGAATTTTTTCAGATGAAGTTGTAAAAAATATATATAAATATAATTTTTAAAACAAAACCAGCTGATTCTATTTAATACGATTAGATTTTACACATATTATTATTCGAAACAACGAATTTTGCAAATAATTTGAAAGTAATTGTTTTTTTATTCGAACCTGTATTGATTTGTTATAATTTTGTTTTTAATAGTCAAATTTATTATATACATAAGATAAACCTGTCTCATGTAATATGTATAATATATCTTATTTTATATTCTTTTAACAAAAAACCAAGATCCTATTCATTTGTATTTCAAGTACGCGTTCGTTTCAGACAAGGACACGTCGAAGGTGACAGCCGTGATCCACGCAATCATGGATGACATGGAGCTGCCGTTCCCGATCCCCAACGCTGAGTCCTGCTTGGACAGTAACTCCGGCATCAAGTGCCCGTTGCCGGCGAACGCCGAGGCCAGCTATCGGGCCACCTTTGCCGTCTACGAAAAGTATCCCACGGTAAACATATCATTATTGTCAAATACCTTCCGTTCGTTAAAAAAAAAAAAAAAAAACGAAAAAAACAAAAAAAATATATTGTTTGCATTTTTCAGATTTCCTGCAAAGTCAGATGGGAATTAAAAGACGAGGTGGGCGACAACTTAGCTTGCGTCGAAATTCCCGTTTCGATTCGATGATCATTAGATCAGTGCAATTTACATATTGATTATTAAATGAAAAAAAATATATCACTAATTTTTAAAATCTAGCTATACTTATAATGCACAAATAATAAAGATATAGACAAATCATTTTGAAAGTTGCAAAATATGGTTTGTATTTTTTTGTGTTTTTTTTTACAAGTGAAATAACAATGACTAAACATATTACATAAGTTCATAATGGATAAGTATCATCAGAAATGTATCCAATGAAAAGAGTATTATAATTTTTGTGAGTTTTCTTTATAAGTGAATTAATATTTTTCTTATCACAAAATACAGTGACATCATCGTTAGAAGCATATTTTAAATGTCAATACGATATATTGTAAATTTCTGAGTGATAACTCAAGAAAGTTTCTCAAAAGATTTATACTAACTTAGCTTACCTTATATACGAAATTAATACTATAATTTATACAAAATAAAACTATTAGAAAATTCTCACATTTTAATGCACTATTCCTTCACCAAACCAATTATTCTTTGTGATTTTTATGTGTCTGATTCGTCTTTGAAATATTTCAAAGCTTCAAATAATTAAATAAAAAATATGTATTGTTTTAGCTTTTTTTTAAAGCAGTATCGACACTTTAGCATACCAATGTAAATTTTCTAATAAATTTTAAATCCATTTTTTACTAAAAAGTGTAATATATGCAATATTATATCGATATCGCCGTACATAAATACTACTTTTGCCAGAATAAGAAAATGCGTTAACTTAAGACTAATCGACACAACTCATTTTTCTATTAAAAAATTGAATTTTTGATTTAAAATAATCTAATACAATCTACTTATATCATCAAAATTATCAGTACATTGAAAACGAAATGTTACTGTTAATCTCAGTTCTAATATTTAAAACTGTACAAAACACATTATCAATAATTTAGTAATAATTGAAAAATATTAAATTTCACAGAAGTGAAATTTAAGCCTAAATATTTATTTTTAAAGTAAGTCTTTCGATAACTTTGGCACTTTAGTGTTATTATCAGCTATCCATTGCATCTTGTCTATCATCCATATGTTCATTATCTGCTAAACTTCGTTTACGTCTTTGATTCGTTGAATTTTGTTCATTCTTTAACCCCTTTTGAGCTTGATATATAGGCTCATACTCTCGCAATTGTGCCTTAAATCCATCGTTTGGATTAATGCAAAACCTTCTTTGTTGCACAATTGTATATGCTTTCCTGTAAAATGTGATTCACAATGTAGTGTTAGTAATAACTATTTTATGTATTAAACAAGTACATCATCAAATTATATCTAATTCAAAATCCTCTAAATAATTTTGTTTCATGATCAGATGTAATGTAAAAAATAATCAAAAAATATACGAACTGTTGAGTTAAGCCATAGGTTTCCATTAAATATGCAAGTACTAATGCTGCCGATCTTGAGATACCTGCATTTCCATGTACCAAGACTCTACCACCAGAATTTAATCCTTCATCAATAAACAATTTAACTTTTTTAAAGTGTTGTATAATGTTTTCTGTTGCATTGTCTGCAATATCCAATACCAAATATCTGAAACAGAATGTAGAGATGTAATAATGAAATTCAAAATAGTTAAGTCAAAAGTAAAAGTCATGTACTTGAATTTATCAGGAAAATTTGGCTTTATAAAATGAGCTTCTATATTTTGACGAACACAAACTATATGCGTAATACCAAGGTCTAAAAGATTTTGTAATTTAGATCTACTTGCAGCACTGTATGGTCCTAAGTATAGGCCTCGAATAACTTCCTGTAATAATGATTATTGTAGTTGTGTTAAATATTCTTAATAAATAGTTAATTATTAAAGATATTAATACCTGCATGCTTCTACGCATTGTATAGGTCCATTCCTTAGGAGATTCCAGACATGAAGAAATTCTAGGGTATTCAGCAGAACCATCATCACTGCCATTTTCCTGTAAAATGTATTTTATTAAAGATAACACGCATTTTCTTCACTATTTCAATATAAACATATAAATAAATTAATAAATAACATTTATTAATAAGTTCTATTTCATGATTCACAATATACTCTAAGTTTAAAATATCATTAGGATATTACCAATTCCATTATTCAATAATACAAATCTCCGATGTTTCAAAGAATAAACATAAACGTTGCAAATGTTTGTGTAACTTAATTATTATACATGGTTTAAGTGTACGACGTAGATATAGTTTCTTAAACGGAGAAGTTTCAACACCTTTTGAAAAGAACTAGTTTTAAATTATGTTAACACTCAAATATGTAATTAAAATTGTAATCTAAAACGTTATTGTGCACAAATTTAATAAGTAAAATAAGTATTTCATAGTATACCCGTTCATACACTTCAGTCGCAAAGTGAAGCAAAACACAATCATATATAACCTATAAACACACGGGTCAAACAGCCTTCCTTGTTCCTGATTCCTTTGTAGATAAAAAAAATTGACTCACCTCATCCTGTAGGGATCCGTTATTCTCTACAGAGTGTACCGACAACATATCAGAAGTTATGTTTACTAGGTACTGATTGTTAAATGCTTTCCTAATTATCTTACTCTATATAAATTATAAGGTATTTTTATAATTTGTCACACGGAGGGATAAGTTTTGTTTATGAGATTACATCTCTGATCATTGGTAAGTTTCACTTTTTCTTTTTGCAACTTACGAATTTGCCAAGTGTTTTTCTTAACGCGCTAATATAAATATATGTAATAAACTTGGCCAGCAATATCCCAGTGTCCAGTCCAGCCAGAACCAGTTATATCCCTAATTCCCTATGACGTAGGTACTCAGAACACCAACATTACAGGTGCATATATTTATATACATACACCTTACTCAATGAATACAATATACAGCCTTCGTAAAAATGTACACAGAAATTTACATGTGTATGTATGCACACCTGCAAAGATGTAATGCGTACAATAGGTCAAACAGTCAGATATACGAGTGTCGATACAATACACTGGTATTTGATGTTATATCGGCCATCGAGTGACACGATGACAGGTGTATATATATACATCTAGCTGCTTTTATCAGCGTATTCCAGTTGTCTGTATCTGCGCTCTATGTGTCTATCTCTTTATCGGCAAATTTTTATACAGTTTACACAAAAATATAAAAAATTTAAAGATATATTTAAAACAATTGCGCATGTAAGACGTTATGTATGAAAGGCTATGTGATTATTATTTATATACTAATTTGTAAATCATATTCCACCTGTTGAATGACCACGGAACGATTTTTGACTGCTGTGAAGCAGGGCGGCGTTCTTGCCGAATTCTCTATTATCTTAAGAACTACAAACTAACGCGGGAAGAAAAAAAAAGCTTACGGTTCTTTCATTTCTACTTGTAACAATAAAATAATCGCTACCACGAGACAATAAAGCTAATTAACGCCAAAGAAATTAGCAAATCATCGCAGATATTATTTACATAGTTTAATTTCTTCTTTCTTGAGTTACACTGTAATACGTATGGAGTTGTTTAATATAGATTATAGACAGTTACTGCATCTATTTACTCGGTATAATAGTACACTTTGCACTCTGAGTACTATGTACTTTTGTGTGCATGTAATATAATTAAAATGTATCGAACGATTTTCGTTCATTGCGTGTTTTTCCAACCGAACCTTGCAATCTTGCATCATTGCCAGTATATATATATATATATATATATATATATATATATATATATATATATATATATATATATATATACAGTTATAGCACAAATATTAGATTCAGCTTTTACTGTGTGTTTTCGAGGGTGATTTTCGAATGGTTGCGCTTTTCTTTAAAAGAGTAGTTATACCATCGAAACCCTCCCCCCCCAAACAGTATTTAAAGTTTTTTGTTTCTTTTGCATTTTTTACGCCTATAAATCATTCTATTGTATAAAATCATGAGATAATATTATCAGAGTTAGTCAAAGAATATTCACAATTTTTTTGCAGATTTTCTAATGACTTTTGTTTTTAAATCTTTATTCGGTTAATTTTTAAATATAATCGTCAAATGTTAAAGGTTTAAAAAAATGATATACCTATCTGAACAGTTTTTCATCTTGAATAAAACTAGATTTAACAAAAAATTTCCAAAGAATAAAATATCTGAGAATCCATCAAGAAATAACAAACAATTTTTGCAGATACCGCAATTAATTTTTTTTTTTTAATTAACGTAAATATTTAAAATATCAAAAATTGAATTCAATCTTTCCGATCTAATGCATATAGGTTTTAAGCGTGTATAAAAAATTGAAGAAGTTTTCTAGTGATAAAATGTATCGCTAGATTTTACATAGGCTTATATATACTAATTCGTTCGTGATATCACCTTGAAAACAATCTGTCTTTGGTTTAACCCCCGCCCCCCTACTAAATTTCACCACGACTACCTCAACCGTTAATTGCTTTGTACGGAAAACTATATTATTGAAACATTCTAAGAATTTTAATGGTAAAATCCTCAGCAACGACATGAAAAAAAAAAAATCTATAAAAATTTCGGTTCATTGCATTTATTGTTGGAAAAATCCAAAAAATTTTCTGCAAACGTTTCTGCGCGCACCAATTTATACAGACTACGTCAAGATACGCGTCTTATTGGCCTCGTGCATTTGGTCCCTGCAATTAACGTAATTACATCCACGCTGGGATATCTGATAAAGAATTTTTTAGCACATTTGGCAAAATGAGTCTAGTGTCATTTAATTTCAAATGCAAGGGGGGGGGGAGAGCGAGTGTTGCGTCAACATTGCATATGAGATCCCCTGAATGGAATCCCTAAAAATTCGGATTGATATATATTAACAGAATAAAGAATGTCGTAAATCTCGCACAATTAAAAGCTATAGATCTGACATTGACTAGCCGTAATTTATATTTTTACCATTTATTTGTATTAAAATTTATTACTTTCGGTCGGAAAAAATTTTTTTTTTATCTCCAACTCTTAGATATTTTGAATTCATACGCAAAGTGTACAAATAAGTTTCTTTCGGATTTTTTTTTGTCGCCAACGCTCATAAATAAATTAAAGTTTTGAGCGCGCGTTCTCAGAATTAAAATTAATTCAAAGCGATCATTGCGCTACAATGACCATGAATAAAGCTGGCAATTTTGATGAATTATTCGTTAATTTTGTCTTGAAAAAAGGAAGAAGAAAAAGGAAATAAAATAAATCTTCTGAAAAAAATCTAGATTTTTATTTTTATATGTTAATTTTTCTTCGTAATTTTTTTTTTCCTAGCAACCTCTTATTTGGCAAATCTAAATATTTTGCGCCTCGGTCTGAACAATTTAGGGCTGATAGGTGTTTTAGCTATCAGCCCCTCCCCATAAGGATGATACTAACAAGTGACGTATTACAATTTATATATCCGATTTTGATGCGCCAAGACTCAAAAGGGCCGTGTATCAAAATGTACTCAAAAAGGGACGGTCTATATTCTTTTAATGTGTATATACCGAGGATTATAACAAACAAACTAAATCTTTGAAATTTACTAATGTTTCGCTGCTCAAAAATTTTCACGATCAGATGCTAATAAAAACAATGGTTTTGTAAAACTTATAATTTTTAACCGTTGCATTGAGGCAGTTTTTCAAGAAATGCAAACGCAACCGGATATTTGAATGTATCTCGGTGCTTGTGAATGTAAAACACATAGAATTTTTAATAAAAAAATACGACAATTGCCAACTACAGCAGAATCAACAGCAATTAATAAAAATTCAATACTTTTATTCAGCACGTTGAATAAAATTTCAAAAGAGAATCCTAATTTGATCTCATTTGACTGCTTTTCGTTACTGTGGGTTATCATTATCATTTTCTAACGTATATTATCGACAATAAATTTGTCATTACAACAATATTATCGGTTACAGCTGAAATACAAACATTGACAATAATTATATTACATTATATTATGTACATTGTATATAAAAAGAATTATTCTTTCAAAAAAATAGTATCCAGCTCACGTGAAATTTTTCTTTTCGTCATACATCGCATCGTCCTCAAAACACTCCCCAACGCTCGACATACAAATTCCAACGGCGAGCTCATGAAACAAAATTACATGGATTCGTAAGCGACGTGAAAAATACCGACAAATCAAATAAAATGTCCCTTTATATCGCTCTCTCTCTCTCTCTCTCTCTGTCTCTCTCTCAGGGGCAGATAATTTTTATTTATTTATTCGCTCGCTGACGTGTGTCGCAAAAAAAAAGAAAAGAAAAATCCATCCTCTTTACGTATTCCGACAGGTTTAATATATACTTTTACTCAAGCAGCAATCGTATATATGTCAGACAGGAACTTATAAGACGCACGACATCTCCGATGCTCAGAAAGGTCCACTATATATATATGCAACTTAATAACTCATAAGACATTAATAACGTGCGCGCTTACAGAGATGGAGAACGAGGGGGAGGAGGTCCGAGAACCGAAGAGGAAGAAAAAAAATCGTCCAGTGCCGCCCGCATTTTTCCCATTTCGTAAACGAACGCGCCGCCGCGCCACCCGGCCGAACGGATCATTACGTGAAAATGCCGCGATTTTTCTCTTACTCTCACTCTCTTTCACCCCCCCCTCTCTATGTATCTCTCTCTCTCTCTCTCTCTCTCTCTCACTCTCACCGTCGCCCCCTCTCTGTCTCTCTCTCTCTCTCTCTCTCTCTCTCTCTCCCTCCCACGGCAATTATTTTTAGAAAGGAACCGTTATATATACCGCGCTAATGACATTCAGTCGCGGCAGTTCGCGTATGGCAGTTGCCAACGCGCCAGCGTCGCCACCCAAGGTATCATATATCGTGCACACACACGCACACACATACACACACACACATTTCCCTGTTCGCTTGCTTTATACCCGAATTCGCGTGTACATACATACATATATATATATATATATATATATATATATATATATATATATATGTATGTATGTATGTATTTATGTATTTGTATGTAATTATGATACGAATCGGTCGCGCACGTTTCTTTTATATCTCCCTCTGTCTATGTATATATATATATATATATATATATATATATATATATATATATATATATCGAATCCGTTGCAGCGTGTGTGCCGTTGTTAATTGAACCGTTTATCCCGCGACCAGTGGCTCTAAATGTCCTGGCGATTTTTGCGCGCACCTTTTTTTTGCTTATAATGACTCTGGATTCGTGGATATATACATGTGTACATATGTACATATATATATATATATATATATATATATATATATATATATACACACATTATTCTTTATATATTTTCTTTGTTATACAGTTGCCACTCGCTTGCTTATAGGGGGCGGGGAGGCGAGCAATAAGCTATGACCCCGATGTTGTGCGAGACTTGTACATACATACAATGGTTATTTTTTTTTTTTAATTTTCAATAAAATACGCATTATTAAGCATAGGCAGAACGTGCAGTTTAGCGTTTACAATCGGTCGGATTTACATTATTTTATTGTAAATGCGACTGTATCTGTATATAAAAAAAAAGAAACTTTTCTCACGTAAAAAAATTACAAATCGAATTTTTAATACTTGATTGGTTGTATGAAGAATTTCGATTATATTATATATATACGTATTATATTTCGATATTTTATTTCTACCATTAGAGGGCTGTAGAACCCCTACGGCGACGCAACGGGAAATCTTACTAAATTTTAATTGTCCGATCAAAGCTCGAACATTTCCAATACGGCTCGGCTCCCCCGTTTTGTTTTTTTTTTTTTTTTGTTACATTACTTAATGCAATCGCACTTTGCTATCTACCCTTAGTCGATCCCGTAGCCCCTGCCCTCCTTAATATGGGACTTTGTGGATACCGAATCGCGATTGGAAAATCGAAGATTATTCCGCCGCGACTGCTTACGATAAGTAGTTACGGATTCACCTTACCCTCATTCGCCCCCCCCCCGCCCCATTCCGCCTTATACTCGTGCCATACCCTCGTTCATTGAATCGTACAATTTACTTATATACCTCTATTCTAAACAATATCGAAATTTCAAGTCGCGACTTCGTCAAATTCTAAGAAACGAGATAAAGTTTTGGAAATTTGATTTATAATTAGCAAAAAAAAAAAAAGAAAGAAAGAAAGAAAGAAAACAATACTTTCTCTTGTCCGCGTATATTTGAGGAATTGCTGGGGGAACTTTCTGTAAGAATCGGATTAAATTAAAAGGGGCACCGTATACTAACTATTATAATTATACGATCGATATTTAGCAATATAATGTTGAAACGCGCGCGAGTAAGCTAACAAACAAGGCGGACTGAATTGCGATTTGAAAGCGAGAATGTTGAAAAAAGAGAGAGCTTGTTAATTCAATCGTTGCACGGGAGGGAACGATCCACAGCCCCTAATGGATGAAAATTTTAATCCTCGTTGTGCATAAAAAATAAACATATATAGTAGTATATATATATATATATATATATATATATATATATATATTTATATATATCAAAGTTTAAGAAAATAAATATACCAAGAAATAGACGCATCGTAAATTTTTATCAAACTTCATGCATACGGACTTTTTTTCCGCTTGATCGATCAGCGATGCGGGTGCAATGGGTGCCTGTGGGAAAGCCATGGGTGATCGATAATAATTGTAACAGTCGATCATCGATTCTTTTTATACATCTTACGAAAATGTCGGTAATAATAATATATTGATTAAAAAAAAAAAAATCAGTGATTTAAAAAGATTAAAAAGTAATATTATGTATACTTTTTTTGTATACAATATATAAAAGACAATTTACACGCAGAACATGATTGAAACCGATTATTACTATGACATTATCATTTTTAACGACTGGTATCCAGTTGAACGGGCGACTTTTCATGCACCGGCATTACCAATTACAGAAATGTAGAACTGACCATTGAAGCACCTCATTTCTGTTAAAATACCCGGACTATAATGTACAGTATATCTTATAAATACACAATTGCGAATTTTCAATGATCCAATAGCGGTTCGATTTATTCGACTATATATCGTACGGCATCTAATTCGGTATACGTATTTAACGAGATTTCCCATACAGAATGGAATGGGCGTAACGCGTTTACGCAACGAAATACACGAAATTTATAGCATATGGCCATGTGGCGGAGTACGTGGGTATAATAATGTATATATATATATATATATATATATATATATATATATATATATATATATACGTATATATAAAATTCTTTCGTTCATAATACAATATTTGCCAATATATGCGCCATATATATTTTTAATACAGAATTGCTTTGATAATCATAGACACACATACACGCACAATATAATATATATATATATATATATATATATATATATATATATATATATCTTACATCAATGGTATCTGCATTAGGAGAAGCACTGTTCCCATTTCTCCATGAATATATAAAACCTCCACTGCACCCGTCACATGATTTATTGACCAATTCCCCATCCCCCAAAAACAAGCATATCTGTGTTGGAATACAAAAAGACTGCATGTGCATAAAGGAATTAGGAATGATCGAAATAATTCTACATCTATATACATATACACTTTCTTGCAAAACCTTTTATCACACGCGCGTTCTCATTTCGTAACATATGCGTATGTATATATATATATATATATATATATATATATATATATATATATACCACGACTAGACACCGCACCATTACCAAATTCCCCTTTATTGCCTAGCTCGTTAGCATAAAATGCACGCCGGCCGAATCCTTTTTCAGGATGCGCCAGCCGGCGCGCTCTCGTCGCCGACGAAAGTCAGAGAACCGCCCTGGCCGCCAGCGCGCGCGTATAATTACGCGCCGCTCGCGCGCGCAAGACGCGCGTAATATATAATGTGAAAAGGAGAGAGAGAGAGAGAGAGAGAGAGAGAGAGAGAGATAAAGAAAGTTGTTGTACGAGTGCGATTTCGTGTATATATATATATATATATATATATATATATATATGGTTGCCCATATAAACGCCTGCAGTTCTCGCGCGCATCAGCTGATTGCGCTTGTGTGTGTGTGTGTGCGCGCGCGCGCGCATCGCCCGGTTAAACGCGGTAGGCGCGCGGGGCGCGGCCGCTTCCGTGCGGTTGATAGGAGAGGGGCGGGGGAGAGAGATCGGATCGAGATCACTCGCTCGATTTCGCATTATATTATACCGATAGAAAGGAGCGGTGCGTTATGTCACCTTGGCGCAACGACTGGCACAGATGCGCCAGTGATGTATCCATTATATATATATATATATATATATATATATATATATATATATCAGGATCGAATAAAAGTATTCGGTCGAGGTCTCTCGATAAGTCTATGCCTTCAAATTATTTAGCAATTAAATTAAATACACATACATAATTCATAGGGTTTAATATAAACACCCGATTCTCGACAGTTTTCATAAAAGAACGATACTTTTCATAAATGTTCAATAAAGTTTTTTCTCTAATAATTATTTCATTGTTTCATCGCCTCGAGATGTATATAATAGTAATAACAACGGAGCAACAAAAAAGTGCCTTTTTAAAAAAAAAAAAAAGCACGAATTTACAATTTTTCCATAATCCATAACGGGCTCTCGCCTCTGGTACGAAGAAACAAAAAACAACGAATAACTTCAAAGAGGAATCAAAAATTCGATCCTCTGACTTTTTGAAATTATTCAATCGAATGCATTATCTACAGTTATGTGAAAAACGCGTGTGTACGACATTAGTTCGTGTATCGGTCGTTAATACATTTGCTCGACTCGATAATAACGAAATGCAATGACTTTAACGGAATCGCGATCCGTCGCGAAGTTACCGTGCGCTAAATTCAACTCTGCCTAAACCTTCGGGGTGGGGGGGAGGGTGAAATCCCGATTGTCCGGCCATCCTTGTACGGACCTTCGAAAGGGAACCTCTCTCTTTCTAATCGGTCTCTCCCCCCTTGCCTCGTATTTAAATGACACTTGCGACAGCGACTTCTCGCACGTTCGATTATTAATTAATACGGCCGTCTCGCCGCGATAATGGCTGTGGCGGCTCGTATAAATATACCTCGCCCGAGTCGCGCTAAAAATCTATTCCAGTTTATTTAATTTGCTTTTATAGCGCCCGATTGTATTGTCCAATAAATGTGCGTATCGTTATTCGTTAAAAATTTTGTGACATTGTTTAATGAGTCTTACGACAGCCGGCCGTCGCGGCTCGTCTGGAAAAATATAACGTAATTTCCCTGGCGCGAATCGAAGCCGTTGCCAAATTACTCCGGCGAATATGTCGCGCGTCGTTTTCTCATCCAATCGAATCCATCGAAATTGTTAAATTGTCGATCTTTGATTTTTTTTTCTCTCGTCAAAATAACGCATCCGTTTGGTTTATTTGATTATGATTTTTTTTTTCTCTCCACCGTTCGAACATTGCAATTTCAGGGCCCACCTTGTTATTTATAGAATCAATAAGCCATCGTGCAAGTTCTTGCGAGTGAATGTGATAAGTCAGCGATAATTTACGGATAAGTATCGGTGATTTGGCGTTAAAATAATTTTTAACCACTATGGCTTATGTGCAACGACACTTTTTACAGATTTTCAAAGCGCTCCTGCTTTTTCTCATTACATCGATGAAACTTTGAGCCTCGTACTGAGTTTCTGATACGATAGGATGATCTTAAAATTTTCGATTGCCTATATATGTATATAATTAATTAAAATTAATTCCCCCCCCCCGCCCTAGAAAAATGTATAATAATTGAAAAGAGTCTTTGTTCAAATCGATTTGGCTTGTGAGGTCAGTGCAACCCGTCGAATTAATTGATACATCGTGGCGAATACACTTTTTGTTTGATGAGCATCGGAGGCCCAGGTTGAGGGCCCATCGCTAGATCCGACCCTGAGCTGTGTAAACGCGAGGAAGCCCGTGCAGTATGCACGAAAGCGAAAGCGTTCGCGATCTTCTCGCCGATCCTCCTCGGCGGTCCGTCGAGAGGCGGGGAGGACAGGAATTTTTCAACCTTTTTCAAATTTTCATCCGGTGTGAGCGCGATCCGTCAGTTTTTCCCGGATTTTTGAATTTGCAGTAAAAAAAAATAAATAAATAAATAAAAATGACAATTATTTAAACAATGCGACGTTTCGGCGGCAAGGTTACACGACCATTTTTAGGTTTCATTAAAAAAAAAAATGCGTGTAAAAATTGTATAAAATATAAAATACATACCTAAACTTTAAATACAACACCTAAACTTTATCACAGATATGTTGTTTTTTTTTAGTTGTAATAACGATGCTATGCCGTAATGCACGTACATTATCATTGATAAAATTTGTATTTTTGCGTTTTCTTTTTGTTTTTTTTATCAATTTTATATAACTTTTTTTAACGAAGCTCGAAGCGAATGACGAAGCTGATCACTGAAAATCATCGCACGTTATCCAACCAATAGTAGCTTTTATTATTTGTTATACATAACTAAAATTCGGTGTCTTGGGCATTAGAATTAGTATTTTTAAAAATCTTGAAACTTTTTATAATTTTTTAGAATTCTCAAAAGTGCCAAAACTATTAGAAACGATTTTAAAAGAAACGCGTTAAACTTTTAAACGATCGTTTATTAATTTGCAGCTTAATATCGTGAGTCCTTGGCCCATGATTTATGGATATTCTATTGAAGAAACGTCAGCGAAACTCGCTGATTTACCTCATTGAGTTCTCAAGCATAAGAGACTTTATACATTTAGATCCATAATAATACTGTCCATAGAGTACAATAAGTCTCGTTTTCATTGATTATATACATTCGTTTTTAATTTATGCCTCAAAGAAAATGAGTGTAATATTAATGAAAACACACACACACACACACACACACACACACACACACACACACAGAGAGAGAGAGAGAGAGAGAGAGAGAGAGACAAGCGATTTCAGTACATGTGAATCGAAATGCTGCATGTGCGCGTGCACGATAAATTTTTACATTATATATTATAATACACATACGTACCATAAGATGTCAATATTTTCGATGATTTATAGCCTGTTCACGACGTCATATCTTTTAAAAGCCATATTATATATATATATATATATATATATATATATATATATATATATATATACATATATATACATATATGTATAAGAAAAAGTATAAAACGAAACGTGCCCTGCAAAACTGCAGTCGCAGTCGATACAGAGAAATATAAATCTTCCCGGGCGCATAGAATAAAGAAAACAATTTTTTCGCCGGCCATATACATAATAGTAAGCTTCAATATTAATGAATGTAATTATATAAAGGCGTATTGTGTGCTTGACTGTTTTGTATTGAATATATATATATATATATATATATATATATATATATATATATATATATATGCATGTTTGCTTATACATGGAGAGGACGTAAATTATTCGCGAAATATAAAGCAGGCTCTCCTCGTCTATTTCTATATTGAGCGCGCGCGCGCGGGGCATAAAATACAGGATAAACAATACAAATAAATTATAATGACCCAGGCCAGTTCGATATTACACTTTGTATGTAGAAATTAGATTTTTTATGTCAGTGATTTAAATAATTGCATAATAATAATAAGAATAATATGCGATAGTGTAAAAAAGATATTATATAATCTATATATATATATATATATATATATATATATATATATATATATAAGTATATATAACGATATATATAAAAAAATATTTGTTAATAAGCAATTTCGCAACCTTTTCATACTTTTACATTTTATTTTTATTTATTTCGATAGATTATAAAAAAAAAATTATAGGGAAATTACGAAAATTACTATTTAAATAATGCCTGCATAATATTACAATATTCACATTTATTATTTTTCATTTGGAATTTTTATCATCTCGCGCCGATGCTATAATACCGGTTTATGAAACAAATAAAAAATAGAGCACATTCGTAAACGATTATATATTAAAATTCGATTTTTTTTATTATTATTACAATTACATACGTATAATAAAGGAAATCAGGCTTCTGTCGAGGTCGTTTTTTTCTTCATATTCAATGCAGCGCATTATTTAATACTCGTTTAAACGGAATGATCGCGATGAATCGTCGCGATTGAATAACAGGGGACGCGCGGATTTTGCCCCGGTCTCGCTCATTAGAAATGTGAGAAGAAGCAACGCGCTCGCGATCGCGATCCCGCGACCCTCTCCCCCACAACGGAGTACTCGAGCGCGCGAGCCGAACTAATTAGGATCCTTTTATCATTGTTATTATTAATATTATTATTTTTTTTTTATTTATGAGGAAAAGCGATTAATATCGCCGCGTATTAAAAAAAAAAAAAAAAAAAAAAAAAAAAAAACCCGCACCGTCGAGGGGATTACAAAACGTAATTCCTTCCTACGGCGAATATGGAGCGTTATGTCACGTCGATACCGCAGAGCGCGGGTACCGAGCCGCGAGCGAAAAAAAAAGAAAGGAAAAAGAAAGAAACAAACTTATTTATGCCAAAATTGGTTATTTATTATTCACGCGGCGATTCGCAATTTTCGATGGGTTTTAATAATTTAGCCTTCGCTCTTACCGTGTACCGTAAATAAGATCGTTTTTTTTTTTTTTTTTTTTTTTGTTTTTTTTTTTCGTTATATTTCGCTTATACAGTCGCGCCAGCATCATGAATCACGAGCCGCTGCGCTCTCGTTGCATCCGGTATAAGTGGGCGAATTGGCCATTTCTGAATTTTTGAACTTATGACAGTTTTAATTTAATTCCGCAAGCGACCCGCGTCGCCGAAGAAACGCGCGATCTTAATGAGTGTACGCTTTACGGAAAATCAATCGGTCGACAGATTCTATTGGCGAATTTCGCGATTAATTAAACGCTCGTCGATCGATTCTCCAGGCACGTTGCCTTCGCATTGCTGAAATCCGAGATCAGGCGCGTAAAATTGTATTTATACGTATATCCCTGGTAGAAATCTAACAATTTTTAATAGGCTGGAAAGTAGTTAGTAGGTAGTAAAAATAGAATCAATCATTGTGGCTAGAAAGAAGGTAGATCTTAGAATGCAAAATGTGAACGTTGTCAATAAAATTAAGACAAAGGTAGAAACTAGGTTTAAAAACTAGTTAAAAACTAGGTAGAAACTAGGTTGTTTTTGACCTTGTTTCTGGTTAGTAAATGAGCAATTTGTTTAACAATTAATGTGTTATAATATTATATGACATTATGTTGTTTATTTAATAAAAGAAAAATCATAAGATACGGAAACTAATAATTTAAAAAAATTACAAAGTAATAATAAAGTCTGCTTTTTCTTCGATTTTGTCCTCTTAAAAACTATACGTAATAAATTAGTTTTGGAAATATTTTCCTTTTATTATTTAATATCTAAAATTTCGCATGAAGCAGTTAATTAAAAAATTCTATTGTTTGATGTCTTATACCGGCTTCGATTATTGGTTGTTAGTTAGTAATTCTATCCTATTTATTTATAAAATAAATAATGTCATTTGAAATTTTTGAAATTTTATAAAATAAAATTAATTTTTTAAATTAAAAATCATGCGAATTCATAACTCTAACTCGTAAATTGAATTTAGTTCTTATTTAGTAGAATTTTAGAGTGTTCATACGGCATATCTGATGATTTGACATTCCCGCAAGTGTTAAAACATTATCTGGTTTAGTATATAAGCCCGATTATGACTTCACATAAGTGTAACATATAGTGTATGCGAATGTATAAGCTATTGTCAATGCGTTATACATGTATTTAGATGTATAAGGTATAT
This sequence comes from Sycobia sp. Sy_11, assembly GCA_018907035.1. NCBI lineage: Eukaryota > Metazoa > Arthropoda > Insecta > Hymenoptera > Epichrysomallidae > Sycobia > Sycobia sp. Sy_11. The sequence goes on along the minus strand of JACCIC010000009.1, from coordinate 5,393,453 downwards.
AGAACCAACGTACTTATAAGTTACTTCATAATATTCAAAATGAACTTGATAAACATTTATAAATAATTAATTAAAATAATGATTAACGTCAATGCTTGAATATACATTAGAGTTCTGGAGAAGCCTTCGTGTATTGCAAACAATTTCAAATTACAATCGTATGTTTTGTTGTCGTATTTATTATTTAGAGATCGAAGAGGCAAAATCATTCTTTATTTTCAATATAGAACTTGAAACAGAACTCCATTGCCCGCAATTTTGAGCTATAGCGCGTTATTTAAATTCTCGTGCTACGTTGGGAATTGCGTTAATAGTAGTTATATGGTACATTTATTAAAAACATTATTTCACGCAATTTTTTTAATAAAACGTTTTTAATAAAATTTACATTTATTATTGATCAATGCATCCTTATTGTTCGTTTTATTACAATATGCAGTCGGTACAAAAGCAAAATTCTAACATCATCAACGAGGAGAAAAATGAAGTTTTTTTTTCATTCATTTTTGAAGTGTAGTAGTTTGTCAAAAAATGATCTGAAAAAAGTAAAGCGTCCAGTTGTTCAGGTATTATTGACCACAAAACTTTTTCCGTTATCATTATTATGTCAATATAAAAGAAAAAGTCAAAGACAAAAATGTCATAATTTGCAGAATTTTTTTCCTCTTTAACTAGTAAGTACGGTTTTTGTATTTGAAAAGAAAAATTTTTTTAATTAAACCACCATATAGTTCAATTACACTACTTATTACTTCTTTACCTGTTTTTCGTATCAGTTGGGGCTTTTTCTTTTAGCTATCAACATCATTCGTTTACCGACATCTTTTATTTCGGACGGAAATGGATACGTTTCACTTTTGCCATCGATATCGGAGCAGTCAATAATTATCCAACGAATTGATCGAGGATAGTTTAAAAAAAAAAAAAAACTCCACCGATGGTGCGAAAAATACACGAAAAATATCTCGTGTTCGATATTGTTTTTTCTAAAATTCACGTCGACGTCGAATTTATTGCCAAAGAGACAACCGCTTACGAATTTTTCACTCGGCTATTTCGATGATCAAAAGCCACAGTAGCGCCTTATTGGAATCCCATCGATCGAGTCATTTTTGTTTTTCGATTCGGATTATTGGTGAAAAATTCAAGGAGCTCATTATCGCTTCCTTTATCATTTTTCTCAAACGTTGATATATCAAATCTTAATCGTGAAATCTCGGACAAACAGAATTATTAGAGAGAAAAAATTTAACGAACACAATTTATTATTAATATTTTAGTATAAAAAAGTTGAATTTTTTTTCCCTTTTCAGTGAATGTAATATTCTGATAATTCTGTTTAATTTGTAATCAACTTAATGGCAAAAAAAATGCTCTGCGATTTAGTAGAAACCCTATTTAATTATATGTTATTAATATCTGCAATCATTTTATCAAATACTACGTATTAGTACAAGTATAACAAAGCTGATTCAGCATATACAGATATAGTCGCCAGAATTACAGGGGCAACGATTTGTTGCTCTTGCAAGGTGACGACCGAAATTTCATTAAAAATGAACCAAATATATAATATATATATATATATATATATATATATATATATATATATATATATATATTACTTAGAGCGCTAGTGATATATAATCGCAAGTAAAATTGGCATTGCCTCTCGGCCGGGTGCAATAAAATTTCGGAAACGCTCGAGGGTAACAATGTACAAGCGATGCAGATACATATAGTCTGGGACTCGTGTATATATATATATATATATATATATATATATATATATATATATAGCTCGCGCAATTCTCCAAAACACAGTCATTATGCTTTACTCGCAATTTCGTTATTCGCTATAAAATAAATCCCACACACCCGCCCGTTGCAATTGGGAATTTTCGAAGTACGCATTTTTAACTCAAATACATTTTAATAAATAATGCTTGGGGCGATCGAGACGCTATGCAATCCACCTTTCTAATATACATCATGTATATATATATATATATATATATATATATATATATATATATATATATATATAGGCTGAAATCCTGTTGCGAATTGTAAAAATCGATTTTTATACAACGAGCTCTACCCCAAGTCAAAAATTACGATGCAAGTACGTTGATCTGAATTTTTAAGGACTTTTATTAAAAAAAAAAAAACATCAAATACTTTTGAATTTACTTTTGAATTTAATACATTTTGAATACTTTAGAAATACATAATTTTGTTCAACTTTATACGTGCTCGAAATTTGTTCTAAATAACGGGCTTGAAAATTAAAAATGCTACAAGTAACACGGTATGTAAATTAACGATAGAAAGTTCAAAAGTTTTTCACCTTTTATAATTCGAATATCAATTGAAGGGATATTTCACTTATTTGTAAAATTCAATTTATCGTTAAGGAGCTTTTCAACAAAATTAATATGCATTTCTTAGGTTATCCAAAGCCTAATCATTACTGCAGTGGCGAGTGGGAACGAGCGAACAACAACCGATTATAAATTGGTGGTCGGTGAGATATTTAAATAAATTTAATAAATTCCTCTACGTTAACCAAAATCATCCTCGTACAATAGTTTAAGCTTTGCCTCTTTTAAAACATTCGTAGATACCTCACGTTTTAAACGAAGCTTATGTACATTATATACGTTTGCATTGCTATTACACTCGCAGCAGGCAGTTTGCGCGTGCACGTCGCTGTTAATGCCGAAAAAAAAATTCTTATTCGGTTTAATGCGTGGATCGGCCGAGATGAACATTTGCCATTCGTGGGAGTGACTGGCGACGATCGAAGTCGCCATCTATCCATTATACCGATTCGGGAAAAAAAAGGCGATATCCATCTAGGCGGCCCTAGAGCGAGCGGGAGAGGGACGTGATTTTTTTTTTTTTTTTTTTTGATATACGCACACGCACGCGCGCGCGCGCGCACACACACACACACACACATAAAGAGCCTCCCAGCGCGCGTTCGGCCATCTTTTTCTTGATTGTACACACGAACGGCAATGTCGCTTCTAGATGGAATCGCGGACAGGACGGATGATATACGAGCGTAAGCGCGCGGGTGAACGTCCTTTTAAAAGCATATTTATATATATATATATATATATATGTATACACACATAATATATACATATATATATCCTCGATCTTCTGACGCGATGGGCGATGACGCGTAATGATTCGCCCGCCCCAGTTGCTGTCGCGGTGTCGCGCTCCTGCTCTACGAGTCCGCTCGTTTTGGCTCGGTAAATAAAGTTAAATAACGTATCCGTACGGGGCCGCGGTACGCGCAACCTATAATAGGGAAACGAGAGTGATGATTGCGCTCCCGCGCACTCGTTACTGCAGATATAGCGCAGGCGCGTGCATAATACGCGCCCGCGGCGGCTTAATTGATTGCGCGCTCGGCGGACGGCGGGCGGGACTGCGGCGAGTCGATTTCACCCCGGGTGGAAATATGAATTTTTTCGGGCTGCCTGATTGATTTCTTTTCCTTCTTGTATATATATATATATACACCGGCAGGTGCCGCGAACCGATGGATTCGGACGCATGTAACGAGCATTTATTAGCATAGATCGTTTGTATGTGTGTGTGTGTGTGTGTGTGAGCGCGGGCGCACTTTCCTTCTTCTGGATCGCCAGTGGCGGTTGCAGATTTCCCGGGATATACATATATATATATATACATATATCGTAATACGAAATTTTTCCTCACCCCCCGGTATCGATTATAGATGCAGGTTCCTTTAATCTGGATTATATATGATCGTTGGGCGAATTATTCGCTTCGCTATACACATGTGTACAGGGGCCCGTGTGATTTGTAATTTTTCGCTCTTGCGAAAAATGGACTGGTTTTATTAATTTTTTTTTTCATTCAGTTTTTGCTATTACACCGGTTTTACCTGAATTTATGTAAAAATAATTGTAACGAAAGTAAATGGTATTTTTTCGGTATATTCGATCTCATACTCTCTCTCTCTCTCTCTCTCTCTCTCTCTCTCTCTCTAAGTCATACAGAAAACGACATTGCAAAGCATATGCATTAAGACAGGCCAGTGTATTTATTAAATATGAAAATGAAAAATAATTAATATTTCCAATACCGAATTAAAGTAATAATTCGAAAGTACTGTACCCAGTTAACTGGACAGGTGAGTCATAGGTGGGAGGAAAGTTACCGTAATGTATTATAATTATTCGAACGACTAATATAAATTTTTCCGACATTTCCAATAAAGTATGATACATTTGTAATAAATTTTAATTTATCATGATTTTTAATAAATTTTGAAAATCATAAAAAATATAAAATAAATAAATAGATAGTCATTCATTGCACAAAAGTGGTAAGGACGAAGATTTACAACAATAAAAACACCCCTTTATGTATCTAGAGTAAACGTTTAAATTGCCAATGCGCAGGTAAATACGATGAGAGAAAAAATTTGTTTTTTTTTTACAAAATCGATCGATCCAAATTCGCGGGAATCCATCGAGTATTTTTATAAGGACATTTTAAAGCATCGCTAGCGCTGTTCGAACCCATAAGGATAAACTCGGCAACGGTCACGAAGAATAGGCATAGAGCAAACCGTTCGATCCTGGCCGTCGTCCTCGATCCCTGCTCAGAATAATCATTGTAAAAAGTCACCGGTTTACCCGCGGCCTCGCGAAATTCAACGCCTCGGGTCGCGTCTGCCGCGAATCGCGAAGAAAGACCGAAGCATCCGTGCGAGCGCTTCAACTGATGAACGCCCGTCGGTGATCCGTAGATTCGTCGTTTCTCGTCCCAAGCCAAAAATCCTTTTTTTTTTCCAAGCGAGCACAATAAATTGGATATTTCCATGCCGCGCCCGATGCTTTATCGTCGATAATGCATTCACGCCAAAGCATCGATGATAATGAAAAGGGGGCTTTTAAAAGTGTAAGTGCACGCACACACACACACACGCGCACACGCGGCACAATGAACGAGTGAAAAATATTTCCTAAATTTCACATCGTTATTGTTACTCTTGATTACAGATTAAAAAACAAAAAAAAATTGTAGGATAATATCGTCGCTGCCATTCGTGAAATTCGACCGGGTCGACAATTTCGCCGACTAAGTCCAAATCACTGTACATCTTTGCCGATTCATCGTCGAGGAGCGGTCGGCGTGCGTTACGAGCGCCTGGAATTCGACCAAAGAATCCGATGAAAATTCTCTCGCATCGATCGAAAATACGTTCGAGGCAAAATTTTCAGCTCGTCCACGCGCATCTACAATACACGCGTTTCACTTCTTAGTAAGCAAGATTTTATCGATTGTCGAACGTATCTCCGTACGCTCTTGTACCGGACGAGCGCCACCGGTGGCTCGAAACGGGGCGTAAGAAACGCAACGGTTCCGTCGATCTTCGTCTTGGACTCTGTATGAAATTTCATCGGGACCCCGAGGAAACGTTGTCGAAAAATCGTTCCCTGCAATTTCTCAAATTTTTACCTTCGACAAAGATGTGAGGAATTTCAAAGGGGACGAGGGAAAGGTGGGGGTGGGGGAGGTGGAAGTCAATATTGCACACGTCCCGAGCACAACGAACGCCTGGTAGAGAATTATATATGTTTTTTTTTTTTTTTTTTTTTACGGCCTTGCGAAAAACCACAATTTTATTATTCCTTGTTCAAACATCGTGCGCGCAAACGAGCGTTCGTTCGAGCCGGCGTAAAAGAAAAAAAAAAGAACAGGGATAAAAAACACCCATTAGTAACAATGTACAGCCCCCCCCCCCACCCCACGTTCCAATACGGCTTCGCCGTTCCCCGCGGCTCTCGCACGCCCGTCAAAAATCCAAATAATATCTCAATCGCCACTGTGGCTACTGCGTATATATATATATATATATATATATATATATATATATATATATATATATTTATAAACATGGCCAATATGTTCGTTGAGCGAGTAAAGAGGCCGGGAATTTCTCTACTTACAAGTCTCATCGATCGCGACGCACAGCGGGTAATGGCTACATATCGAAGCTGGAATCCAAAAGTGAGAAGAAACCCGTATCGAGTTTCCATGCGCGCGCGCGCGCATGGACGAGGACTACTCCACATCCGTCGCTCTGAAAGTCCTCGCCCGAGGCGGCGCTGGCCGCTGCACAATTATCATGAGCTGCCGCGGTGTTGGCTATCCCACAATGTGTGTGTGTATGTGCACACACACATATATATATATATATATATACACATATGTATATGTATATATATATATATATATATATATATATAAGATTAGAGTCCGATTGTCACCTCGATTACCCCCCCCCCTCTGTCTATCACTGCCGATAACGAGATTCCTTCATTCCTCCGTGCCTAATAACACCTATACACCCGATGACTTTTTAAAATTATTATTATTATTATTATTATCGGACTCTCCTTGCGCCCGATTTTTTTTCCTCGCTCCCTCATCTCTCTCGTGCGGCGATCTCGTTTGGACTCTAATTGCCTGCGCGCGCGCGCGCGCGCCTTCGCGAGATCTTTTCTTCTCCAATTACAAGCGATCGGCTTATACTTTAGGAAAAGCGTTTCTGAAAGATTCTCCATGTATAGGTGTTAGATGTATAGGTGTTACATCTATATATGTATATACACGAGTCGATTCGCGCATAATTAAAATTCTCGCCCGACGTGGGAATTTCGGGGGTATTCGCGGAGACTTGATTTTATAATATGACGAACGCATGACAGAAATTGAGAGTTATATATATATATATATATATATATATATATATATATATATATATACAGAGATAAATATACTTTGGTCCGAGAACGGGCGTGATTTGCCCTTTTTTTTCCTCCTTCATTCCATTTTCTTTTCTTGTTTTTTTCCTCTTTTTTTTGCATCGCCTCACCTCGATCGCGCGCCAGAGGCAGGCCGATCGAGCTAATTAAGAATGGGATTAATGAATGGCTGATTCAGCTCGCTTTGCTAATGGCTCGTGACGTATTTCAGATTTCAGACTCGCTCCGCTAAGAGATCCGCGGTTATATATGGCGGTTCGGCGGAGCGCTCGTGACGACGCCGTAAAACGCGAGGACATCCGCGGGATTGATGGCAACTGCTTTCCTTTTTCTTTTTTTTTCTCTGTTCTTTTTGTCGTCGCCCGTACATCGAAATGGGACAGAAACGCGGTGCGAAATTATACATAACCGAAAGGATTTCGTGGTTTTGCTGTTTTTTTTTTTCGAGGGAAGGGGGGAGATTTATCGACTCCGATCTCATTTCTATCTTTCGCGTCATTTTTTTTTTTTTTTTTTTTGTCGCAAAATAAATTGTCAACGTCGCGCATCCTCGTGTCTTGGTCGAGCATCCCGAATTCGAACAAACGGATGGGTAGAGCGTGTAAAACGCGAAAGATCTAGAGTCGCGGAATCGCGGGCGAATGAAAATCGGCGCCGGGCGGCGTCTCGCGGGGCCGTTTTTTTTTTTTTCGGCGCCGATTTTCCGCGACCCCTCTCGAGCGCGCCAACGGCCCGGCAAAGGCTGGCCGCAATCGCGCCACCTCGGGGGCCCCGAACTGGTGTGCGACATTACGCGGCCACGCCCCTCGGCCATTCGTAGCTGCACCCGACACTCGGCACGGGGCCCGCGCGCGCACGACGAAATTCTTCGAGAGCGGTTTTTTCGGTGCTCGATAGCGTCCCAGCGCCGATCGTAAAGCCATGGCTCGCGGATTTTTTGTTTCTTTTTTTTTTTACTTTTTTTTTTTTTTTTTAAACACGTTAAGCGGCCCCAGGGACAAGCGGTTACCCGGCCGCCTTTCGTACGGCGGCCCGGGATCGTTCGGTCGTCGAATTCGCGACAGATCCGGCGCGCGCGTGGAAATTTTATGGGGGAGGGAAGGAAATTGGACCGTACGGCGTTTTACGACCGGGCGGCGTATTAAATCGGATCCGAGAACGGCCACGGTCATCGCGAGAAGTTTATTCGCCATATCTCTAACAATCTCTGATCTATATGTATATGCATATATACATATAGCCTAAGCAAGTTTCAAATGGAGTATATGATGTAAATGGTGAAATATAGTAAAGCAATGGTGCAGAAATGGTAGAAAACAGAATTTTATACATGCAATCGTTCTTTCAAAGTACCATCGGAATTGGATAATCGGCTCGTATATAGTCGTTAGTCCCGCCTTGATTTTATTTTCAACAAGTGTGCATCCCTAGTTTGCCCGACCGACGTTGCGCGGTTTACTACCACTGATCCACTGCCTTGTGTCGACACAAGTCCATAGGTGATCCGACTAAATGGCTATTATTAAGCAAATATTTGGTTAAAGTCTAATTCGACGATGACATAAAGCGTTTCTGTCCGAACCGAGATCGATAAAAAACAATACTCTTTATCGGTGACATCGAGGGCCAGTGCTCTACGACCTATACGTCGTCACGCAGAGTCGAAGACTTCAACGCCGCAGAATCTTAAGAGTGCGGGTGATTCGTCCAAGTTTACGCATTTTCTTTGTATTCAGGCAAGAAAATAGAGATTTTCTCGGTGTAAGACGATATTTCGACACATCGAGAAAGCGCCACGACATTCAAGATTTCATTTCTCATTCAATCGGCTTCTCTTGTGTCGAGGTAATATTTTCTCAATTCAAGAAATCGGCTCGTTCGCTACAAAAATAAGCAAATATCGACACTGACAATGGAATATTTTTCCGTTTACGCAGAGTACGTCCGCCCGCGAGACGTTTCCGTATTGGCGTTAAAAACTGTTTTGCAAGACCTTTTTACATCATCGCGCGTATGATTATTTTATGTATGATTATTGAAATACGATTGTATTGTAATTCGACTCCGCATTAATCGAACGAATGATTCGATCTCTAACGAGAATTTCACTGACTCCGTCGTTCGTCGCTCGACGAAATCTTCCTTTCTTAAAAAGAAATTTTACAATTTAATTGAAAAAACTTTTTTTTACCCTCCTCCCCCGTTCTTCTTTTCCAATTGAAATGCCGGAATCGCAATCGCATTACTTTGCAACTGATCCCCGCGAACCCCCCCGACGTAGGCGCGTTAACGATAAAGCGGGCCGACGCGCGCGTTTATGTTGCCCTGTTTTTCTCACATTGCCATTCGACTTTCATCGGTTCGGTGGGGACGTTTAAGAGCTCTATTATGTTACATTGCCGCGCTGCCGTGGGAAAATATTAATCGCGCCGAAGTCCCCCTCCCCCCCCCTCAGTCGCCGGGTTCAAAAACCAGCGGCCAAATTGCCGACTCACGTGTCACGACTGTCGCGAACGGCCGAGAATCGATCCTCGACCGGCCGGTCTGTCGTTTTTGTTTTTTTTTTTTTTTTTTGTTTTTGTTTTTGTTTTTATTTTAACTCTTGTCCCACTGCTCGCTTTACTGGTGATAAATTAATAGGAAAATATCGGGCCTCGCTCGAGTATTAGGAAACTTGGTCGCCGGAGGGTCGAAGATAAAAAAATAAAAAAAAAACAAAAAAAATAAAACATTTTCGCAATACCCCCCCCCCCGGTCGGGGGTCATGTATTATGATATAAAAATCATTATTATCCATTAACGATTATTAATTTTGTAAATATCGCAAAAACAAAGGATCAGATTGTTTTTTTTCTTCAACGGTGTAACGGGAGCGAGATAAATTACAATTGTGCGTTTTCAAATATCGCCCTAATCAGGATAAAATATCAATGATTAGTTCGATCCAATTATGCATCGATTGATCGTATCGCTGTATTATAACAACGGGGCATTATTCTATATTAGCACGGGCACTTAACCAATTACTCGCGATATCATTAATAACTATAATTTATTGCATCGATGAATTAAAGCCAATCCGATATAAGCCCGACGCATAAAGAAAAAAAAAATTGTTAAATCACAGATGCTCAATATGACACATCTGTAATTTACCAATTAATTTTTTCCCCTTATATTCTTATATTCCTGTACCGAATTTTTGCTTCGGTTAATTCTACATCTACAATTGTTAACTCGCATTTGTTGTACTCAGTTATACGTGTTTAAAAACAAAAAAAAAAAAAAACACCCGATGAGAAGCGGATATTGAGTCACTGCGATGGCCGAGCGATTATTATTACAGGTGTATATATATATATATATATATATATATATATATATATATATTATTTAATCGGCTTTCTCGAAATCGCGATATGCACAGAGATCGCGCGCACGATGCGCGCGTTTTCCACGCGTCGGCCGTCCAATATCTCCGTCGGTCGATCTTCCACGCTGCATTATGACCATCAGTTTTACCATAGAGAAAAGTTGCTTATGTTTTTTTCTTCTCGTTCTCCTCCCCTCGTTTTCCTTTTTCGCCGAGCACAACTTGGGAGGATCCGCCGCGCGAGCCCCCGTCCCGTACGTATCGTAACTCTCGATGGATTATAGCGCATAATAGTCGGGGATATACTGTAGCGTATTGCTTATAGCAAAATTATCTATACGTATGTACATATATATACATATATATATATATATATATATATATATATATATATATATATATATATAGATGTAGGATCTTAATTTAACGCTGTAGGCGATATCCGTGCCGATTAGTCGATAGATTTGGCGCGATAGCGACACCGTACACGTTTTCGCCGATTAAAATATACGCATGTTTTAGATAAATGCATTTACGATGATAACTAATATAGATAATTTGATGATATGTACATATGATTTGGTGCCCATGAAATTTTGCATACAATTACGTCCAATTGCCAGATATCGGTATATTGGCTAGTTTTTTTTTTTTTTTTTTATTAATTTTCGCATTCGTGAACGATTGTCTTCGTGTCTATTTTTTTTTTTTTTTTTTCTATTGTTTACAATGTCGGCGGGATCTCCGATCGGCGACGCTCGACGTCCAGTTGCGCGCACTTATATACGTTTTGGCAAATATCTCCCCCCCCCCAACCCCCACCCCCCTCGCTCTTCGAACGACGTCCGCGTTACGGGCGGAATTACACGGCTTACCTTACGCGAATGATCGAGCCCGTGCAACTCAATTCGTTTATTCGCCCGCCCTCCTTTCCCCGCGCGTACCTCCGTTGCATCCGCTATCGCCCCGTAGAAACACTTGCGGTTCTTTCGCGGTTCTGTTGGATTTTCGCACCTGCGCAGCTTTATTGCAGTGCTCTAGTGTTTCTTCTCGTTAGCTACCGCGCATCAAGTATCGTACATGCCTGAAAAAATTTTCAGACGTACGTATAGACCCAAAAATGTTCTCTCTCTCTCTCTCTCTCTCTCTCTCTCTCTCTCTCTCTCTCTCTCTCTCTTACAATGAGGCAAATACGGGTCCAATCGTCCTTTCGTGCCGATTGAATATTTATGCAATATCATACGTATATATGACTTTATACTGTCTGAAACTACCGTACAAAAGGTATAAAAATTCCAACGCTCCCGTAACGAAAATTCTAAACTATATATACACGAGAAATGTTGGGCAATCCTCTTGCGCGTGCCGATAAAATATCTCCACGTATGATTTTTTGATTTACTATTAAATATATTTACATGTACATTATGAGCCCATATACCTGCGAGCGTAGCTGTAAACGTTTAAAAATCGTCATATTTAAATCGTATGCCGTTTCGAATTTTATATGTATGATTGATTTTTTGTTTTCGAGTACTTTATGCGTAAATTTATTTGAAAAAAAAATCAATAAATAAATAAATAAAAAAATTTTGTAATTTTCAGGGGAAGAAACCAGTAAATGATCCAGAAATTCTTTCTTCGACCGTTAATTTCGTTATATAGAGGATATCGCGCATTAGCAGAATATCGATTTCTTGTTAACGGCAAAGCTGCAGATGTTATCGAGCACCCTCGGGCGCCTCACCTTCTCGCTCAGTTGAGAATGGCGCTTTAACCTAATCCACGCGTTTTGCTCTCGCAGCCAATGTCCATTGTAAAAATATAGACAAAAACAAAAACGCATGAAATTATTAAAGGGAAAACTTCGATGTACACGGCGCAATGAATAAAGGAATAAAGATACACTTAATAATATTTGTGCATTATTTTCGTTTCGCCTTCGATCCCCTTGCGTAATTTTCCCGAGTCCAAATGGCCATATCCCTCGTTATTCTCCGTGCCAAAATCTCGCGCTCTGCATTATCAACCTGTCCCCGTTTTAATGCATATTCCTACGCGCCAAGGAGAAAAAGAACGATACACGCCGCTCTCTTTCCTACTCGACCCATTTAAGCGTCCAATGTTTGATGCTTTGGAAACAAAAAAAAAAAAAAAAAAAAAAAAAACACCAGGGCACCGAGATGCAGTGGCACGGCCGTTACAAAATGAAGGAGAAGAAAAATCCCCTCGGCGATTTCCGACAATTTTCAATATGCGATTATTATATTATTACGCGCGCCACCTGTCCGCCGCGCTGGTAAAAAAAAAACAAAAATCAATCTGCCATTAGAGCTTGATATATATATATATATATATATATATATATATATATATATACATCCGTATGCATATAGATAAATATATGCAAATGCGCGCGCGGCGAGCGCGTGCGTGTATATTATAATTTAAGCCGCTGGGGCCCGAGCGCGTCGGGAGAAAGTGGCCGCTGCATATACCGCTATATACTGCCGCTATATCGCTGCTCTATATATCCGCCGCGCCTTACGTAATATATATATATATATATATATATATATATATATATATATATATATATATGTGAGAACAGCTGATCCGAGATCCATTCGGACGCGGAAGTTATCGCGGCTTCGAGCCGCGTGGAGAAACTTTGAGGAAAGTAGTGCTGGATACATGCCGTATACCCATAGCATCATAAAGCTCTGGCCTCTTTGATTCTTGTCGGGGAGCACACTTTCTTGGAAAATCCGCGACGGGCGGGGGGAGGGGCGGCGGGGGTTGTTTGGCCAATCTCCGAAACCTGCGCACGAAAAATTCAACGTTTACTTTATTACGAAAAATCAAAAGTATTTATCGATCGGCCCGACGGACATGCCGTACTAAACGTCGGGCGAGGCTCCATCGAAATGTAATGCTGAAATTGTCTTGGTCCGAATGTGCGAAACGGAGCTCGAGAGAGAGAGAGAGAGAGAGAGAGAGAGAGAGAGAGAGAGATCTTTTTGTTTTTTTATTTAACATCTCGTATATCCGCCAGAGACAGACGGGTGCTCGACAATGCCGATATATAACATGGTTTCTTGAATAATTGAGGGTGATCTGGCCGAGAAGCTGCGCACTTCCCCTCCCTGATGCAGGACCTGTGACAGGATTCGACTGGACCGCGACTGGCCGATATCTTAATTATACGAAAAATTTAAACAACAACAACAACAACAACAACAACAACAACAAAAAGGCAGAGGCGACTTCGATGGGCGAAGTATACGCGCCTTCTCGGACCTAAATGGTGCATTTAGCCTCGGTCTCCCCCCCCCCCTTTACCCGAGCCCTCGCTCGACCCTCTCGGCGTTCGCGATCGGCAATTGGATCGATCCGCTAGGTAGAGATGTAACGGCGCGTCCAGGGAGAGACGCATTTTTTATCATTCCATTTCCCCCGCGGCACCGAGGCGGCGTCGAAGGGAAGAATCCCCGGATTTTCCATTTTTACGCGTGATGAAGGAAAATGTTTTTTTTTTTTTTTTTTGTTTTCCTAAAATTATCGGCAAATTTCCAGCGTTATTTCCACGAGTCCCGTTGCAGTTTCGACGGCTCGACGTATCAATCGACTATTAAGCTTCGCTCCGCGTGTTCCAGTCCGTATTTAATTACCGTAGATTCTAGGGTAAAACGTATGAGGAATGAATTCTATCGGTCCTTCTGGAAAATTCTTAATTTGCCGGGCGTACGGAAATTTGCAGTTTTTATTTGAATCAATGATTATGGAGATCATATCCTATATAGTCTTGAGAATCCACTTCCCCATTCGAATGAAGATGAACTGAGATCCCTGTTTTACCAAAAGATCTGCTTTTTGATTATACTCTGATATTCAGTGTGTCTCTGATCCAAGTACCATTCGATCCGTACAACAGATCTGATTATTCTCGTCGACGGAATCAGGTCAAATTATTCATTATAGAAGGAAATTTTATTTGATATATATATATATATATATATATATATATATATATATATATATATATATATATATTGATTGAAATGATGACATATGCAATCTTTTAACTCAGCGATCAATTGAAAATTTGATTGACAATAAATTACTTTTAAGCTGTATTTTTTATATAATAATTGTTATATCTTATAATATAATTCTTATGAATATATATATTTAGGTTAAAATCATGAGAAATATGTAGTTTATATATATATATATATATATATATATATATATATATATATATATAATTTACCTGTGCACGCATTGATTTCTTCATATCTATATGATCATAAATATTATATGAGGTATCGTTTTTATAAAAAACTGACTTTCCAATTATTATTACTGCATGTACGATTGTAAAATTGTAAAATTTATACCTTGTTCATATATTTAAATGTGTATATATATATATATATATATATATATATATATATATATATATATATATATATGATAGTACATAATATATATTAATTTCAAAAGAAAACATATTTGTAATAAAGGGGATGCGAAAGGCTGTAAATAGATAATTGATCCTCCTCGTTCGAATACGCATCTCGTATTCGAGGAAATGAAGCGCGCGCGGTTCTTTCTTATTATGAAAAAGCGCGAAGTAGGGGGAAAAAAACCAACAAATTCCAGAGCCAATCTGTATTCGCGCATTGTTATTAAAGCGCGAGCAAATTACGAATGTTTATCGTTTAAAATATATATATAGATGTGTGTGTGTGTGTGTGTGTGTGTGTGTGTGTGTGTGTGTGTGTGTGTGTGTGTGTGTGTGTGTGTGTGTGTGTGTGTGTGTGTGTGTGTGTGTGTGTGTGTGTGTGTGTGTGTGTGTCTGTGTATGATGTGTAACACGCAAACGGGGCGCGCAGATTTCAATTATCCACGCCGAGTTACGTCTATTATATGGAATCGTATAAGGATGGCAACGCGCTGTTGCACGGCGCGCGCGCGCATACACACACAGATTGCGCAACCCGCGTATATTAAGATAGTTACCGTTGAAATTCTCCTCCCCCCCCCCAGCCGCCGCCACAGCTCACCGCCACGGGAGCACGGGAAAAGAGCGCTCGGCCCATTTCCCGTTCGCGCTCATTAAGTCCTCCTCCCCCTCCCCCTCCCCCTCACCGCCCCAACCACCCACCCTCCTGCCACGCCGACGCTCGGCTTTCTTTACGCACATTATACTCTGGATTATCGGCTGAAATCGGGAGCGTCCTAATAGCACAATGCGATGCCTTGCGCTTATTGCTATTTTTCCTCGTCTACGTACATACCACATTGTGCACGTGTATGTGTGTGTGTGTGTGTGAGTGTGTGGTGCACGCGTACACAGTCGCGTTTTTCCTTTTCCCTTTCGCCCCGAATTAATTCGAACGGGAGCAGGAATAATGAACTGCGCTTCGCACGCGTGCAAATAATATTTCGTACGTATAAACGTATGTTTATGTATATATTAACCTTTTGACTTTTTCCCAAATCACGAATGTTAAACAGCGTCTAATTATCACGCCGAGGCACGAGAAGCCGAGTCTTCGGCGACGAAATGTCTTATTCTCAGAAGTCAACCGACAACATTTATTTATTTATTTATTTTTTTTTTTTTTTTGTTTTTACAATTTTTCCATAAAGAGCGCGGATATTGTAGAAATTAATTATCTTTTTGTGAGTAAAATTTTGTAGAATTATTTTTTTTTTGCCTTCTTTTTCTTTTTTTTTTTTTTGATTTCCTTCGTCCCTCGTAAACTTGTGTATGAACATTGTGCATGTACCGCAGTCCCGAAATTGCACCGAACGCTGCGCTGCGCTCGTTCACGGGGCTCTTGACCCCGTGGAAATTATTGGACTTGGACGATGAGAAGGATGGGATTTTCAGGAAGAACGAGACCGAGAATTTTGTCGGGAAATTCGAAATTTCGGTCAGCCCGCATCGCGCGAAGAGCGAATCCTCTGAAACGTTGGCGTCGAGCGTATATTACTTACCGAGCGTATATTACTTGCTCAACGTATAATAACTTACTTTTTTTTAACGCTTAGTACAAAAAGATTATAATCATTCTAACGTTGTTACGGCATCTCGGACCTGCAATGCAATTAAACTCCTCAACTATATCGATTAATGCATTGACCTCCTATGCCCTCACATTTAAATACATAATTATTTATGAGCGGTATATCGTATATGTATAATATATAACGATTTTGCGCGACCTCGATAAATAATATTACAGGTATAAAAGTATAATTGAGGTTAATAGATACATATATATATATATATATATATATATATATATATATATATATATATATATATATATATATATATATACACATTCCCATCGAAATATAGAGAAGTCGTTTATACGAAAGCAAACTTTCTGCATTACAATGTGATCGATCGACAGAAACGAGTCGACAATCCCGATACAAGTAGCCTATTAGGTAATTATTTTAATTTGACGGAAATAACGCCTCCGCGAAATTTGCAATTTATTATTAATAATGTGTGACGCAAACGCTTACAATCCCAGAATAAACTAATTTAATAGCAAATTAATTGCGTATAGCATGATGAACTGAGACTGCTCTGCGTGCCTGTGAGTGTGTGTGTGTGTGTGTGTGTGTGTGCGATTCCATTAAATACCAAAAAATTGTTAATTCATCCTGATGTAACTAATTGCATTTAACACTTATAAACGTAATAATTTCTCTAACTATATTATATAATCATACAGGCACTGAAAAAGCGCAGGGGAAATTATCGTTCTTAACCAACGGACATCGATAAAATTCCCCTAATCGTGTATACAGTGATAAAAAAAAAAAAAAAAAAAAAAAAAAAAAAAATCGCATGCAAAACAAATGATCCGCCTCGTCTAATCCGTATTATCGACTGCATCCAGACTGTACGTTCGCGCCGTATTCAATTCAGCGGTCATTGGCGGTCGAAGCTGAAAAATTCGCGCCCGACTCCTATTCCATGGGACAAAGACGTATATCAATTGTATAAAAAACAAAAAAAAAACGAGACAGAGTTATTGATTAAGATATCAATTAACGAGGCAACGGAGAGTGGAAATAATTAATATTCCTACATCTACTTAAGATCATAGATCGTGACCGTACGCGCCAATTTCCACTGTAGCCCCGCAGCGCCGAGAGCCGGGCCCGAAAACCGTCGACGATTAATAATGTGGTGTGCCGCGCCATTCTGCCTCAAATCGATTTGACCAGTAGAGCAAATAATGATGATAATAACGACGAGGCGGCAATGATAATAATAATAATAATAATAATAATAATAAGCGCCCGGCTCGCTACCAGCCCGGACGGGCGATTATATCATTAAATTGCAAGTGTACAATAATAATCGCAACAGGTAACGCTTGCGAGAGGGGGGATTTTTCTTTCTTTCCCCGCCGCGCCCCCCCCCCATTTTCTTTTTGAAAAACCCGCCTGGTTTCGACATTTTATTACGTCCGAGACACGCCGTTCGGCGTGCGTGTACGTGTATATGAACGCTTGTTAATTCGTAGGAATTATTCAGATTAATAGAGAGGAACGAGAGTGTGAGAGAGAGTGTGCCGCTAAACAGGAGCGAAAACAGGATTTTCCGCGAACGGCACCGGGCACTTAATAAAATTCATCGTTACGATATATATATATATATATATATATATATATATATATATATATATATATATACACCAACACATTCACTCTCAAGTATTCCGCGCTACGAATATCCTCGATTAGGTAATGGAAAAAGTTGAATCTGGAATACATACATATATATATATATATATACACGCTCAAATGATTTTGCACCTTCTAGCGCCGCTCTAATTTTCACCCCGCATCGCTTTTACGCGACGTGTCGCGTCATCGAAATCAGCGCTATATATATATATATATATATATATATATATATATATATATATATATACGTGCAGATAACGTTCTTTTTCGACATATCGATACAGAGAGGCAGGGATAAAAATTGAGTTATTCATTTATACCACTTATTAAGTCCGCTGAAACACATATAAACACACACGCGTGCGCGCGCGCATACACACACGCAGACACACACACACACAGCCAGACACACATCGATGTGAATTATATTGCAAAAAGCGAAGTAACGGCTTGTATATATAATAAAAGTTAAGCTATTGTTACGTAAATGTTATTGCATTTGGGGAAAAAGTAAAACCACACGGCCCTGGGTTATTATATATATTTATACACACACACTTACAAGCATATACGTACTATATAAAATATTTATACATGGTGTACAGGACGATTACTGCCAAAGCGAGCGAGTCAAAATCGGGCAGCGCGAAATAATGTATAATATATAAGAAATAGAAATGACACTATTTTGCGTGCGGCGCGCTCATAGTATGTGTATGTATTTACACACACACGCGCGCGCGCGTGCACGCACGCATGCATGTATATATATATATATATATATATATATATATATATATATATATATTTCTGATGGAAAAGGAAGCAGTTCCCAAACTCTGACGCGTGATATATTTTCGCGAATTTATTGGTCATGATGTATATATATATATATATATATATATATATATATATATATATATATATATATATATGTATGGATGTAGTGATTTCGAGTGCGGTACAGTTTTCTGAACTTTTACGTAAGATTTGAGGAGGAAGTTTAAATAAAAGAGAGTAAAAAATCAGATAAAGTTTTGTAACGCTTTCTTATATATATATATATATATATATATATATATATATATATATATATATATGTAAATTTTGTATACATATATAGGAGTGTTTAGTATGTATTTTATGTAATTAAGAATGTACAATTCGAACAATTGGAATAGTTTTATAATTGAGTTAGTTTACTTTTATTTTTTTTTACTTTGATAGTGTGAATTAATTATAATTGAGTTCAATTTACTCTTTTGTTGGATCACATATGTACATGCAACTGTCATAAGTTTTATCGGCAGACTATTTGGTATTACGAGAATTCAGATTTAAAAGGACCGATAATAAGTACTATATATAAGCAAATTTGGACGACGCCTCGCTTACTTTTGAATTTCCAGTTTTAATAATACCTCTAACAAAGTGTCGTTAAAAATTCAAAAAAGTTTAACGATCGATCGCACTGTCAATATCGAGTATATTAAATAATAAAATATATATTAATAATAGAGTGTACATGTGCATGTTATTGAACAATGGTGGAAAAACAATTGCTCGTTAAAAAGCGCAATACTTGAATACTCTATAATTGAGTGTGTTTTCGAAATTATATAGATGTATATATATATATATATATATATATATATATATATATATATATATACATAACGGCGTAAATATTGGACGCGGACCACTACAAATCAAATAAACGTACTCGCGCACGCGGCCAAATATCGTTCGTACCCCTTATATTAAGCCAACGCTCGTTGGTTCGTTTTTCTTTATTTATTAGAAATTTATTTATTTTTTTGTTTTTTTTTTTTTTTTGTTCCAGATATTTTTCTTCGATTCCGTCGCGGCAGCCTCCTCCGCGCACTTACGTGGTGGCTCGTCGTTAACCGGCCCCATCCCTCAATTTCTCCCGCCGAACGTCGGCGACTCGAGCGCGCGGCCGTTCGTACGTATCGCGCGCGCGCGCGACGACCGAAGGCACAGCGGGCGCGTCGCGTACAGCGGCGGCCGCTCGGCTTGCGCAACCGCGTACTCGCGCGCGCGCGCGCTCGGATTAAGACGAAATTTCGAAACGCGCGCCGGGATATCGGCCGTATCGAACGGGCGGGTGAAAAGCCGCGTTGGAAAAAAACCTAAGGTATACGTATAACACGTATCTATGCATGCGCGTATGTGTATGCGCGTGTGCGTGCACGTCCCTTCGCGTTTGTGCGCGCACGCGTACGCACGCACGGTGAAACGAGAGGAAAAAAAAAAGAAGAAAGATACCGTTGGTATATAGGAGACAACCGAGGGGCGGGAGGGGGGAGGGCTGAGTAACCCGTTGCGCCCCGGTGTAATTTCGCGTCGGTGGTAAATATGTGTAATTTTGCGCTAATGGGAAATGTATCGCATACGTGCGAGGTTAATATTATCATCGATTTGTTATCTACTCTTGCACGAGGGGGGCGGGGAGGGGAGGAAAGAGTGAAATTTTTTTTTACGCGTTTCATCGCGCGGACGAGACGGGCGGTCGGATGGGGGGGGGGTGGAGGTAAGAAAAAGAGAGCAAATTCATTTTATTGACTCACGCGCATTCGTAAGCATAGCGCTAAATTATATAGCGGATTGAAAAATTGTATATAAACACACACACACACACACACACACGCGCGCGCGCGCGCACGCACGCACGCACATTTTAAACACTTCACTCAAGAAAAATCTGATATTTGCGTACATAACGTCTGAATATATTACATATACATGTATTCCGCGTAAATATCCAATTACGGTACAAAGTTGTTTGAAATTTGAAATAAAATTTCAGCTCGTAATGTAGAAGCGTAATAAATCTGTTAATAAAGATATATTATATATCAATAGTTCGTTTATTCATCTATCGAAACGAACAGAATGACCAATGCATAGTAATGTAAGCGTGAATAAAGTAAAAAAAAAAAAAAACTTTTCTTGGTATATTATTATTTTGGTATATTCAATTTTATTGCTTTCGAGTCATTTTAAATGCATCGGGTAGAGTACATTAATGTTAAAAGCAGTCGTTCGAAATACATGAAATAAATCAATTTTTTTTTTTTTCACATCTGACTGAAATCGATAAAAATTCCTTCGATTACCCGCGCGGTATCGATGAAAAATTTTTAAATTATTCTTACGAACAAAACGAAGCGAATTGTTCGACGAGCGATTGAGTTATTACTTATAGCATCGTCCTTTCTGTTGTTGTAAAACGACTGCTAAAAGAACCAACTGGCAATACGAAAGATCTTTCTTCAACTGAGATATAGCCAGCACGCAGCCCGCTCGTCGAAGCGCCAAATCCCTCGTAAACTCCTCAATTGAACAGACTTCCAGGCGCCGCCGGGGAAAAATCTCAAGGCTCACCCCTCCCCTCCCCCGTAGACGCTCTAGCGGCGGCTGGTGTTGAGTTGGCGTAACAAAAAAAAAAAACAGTCGGTAAATTTTCGAAGCATCGAGACGCGCTCGATCACGCGCGCCTGAGGTGTGAAATATAAAAATTGTGATTTTCGTATTATTATATCAGACAGTCGATGTGGAAATTTGAATGTAGACTGAGAAACTCGATGTTCTAATTATAAATTAGCTGCGTCGATAGCAATTCATTGTAGCGTTCGAGAGGACCATAAGGAAATCGATGGAAATCGTCGAAATTTGAACGTCTTAAATACGGATCAATGAATGAATATTTGAAAAAATTCAAATTGTCCTGTACGAAGTCTTTATAGTCATCAGAACGAGACGTTAAAGTTCATCATTATCGTCATTAATATGTATTTCACTCGTTGTCGGACAATCTTGATACTTTGCAAGATTTTACCCTTTTTTCTCGATTAACTGTAAATTTTATTGCTTATCAGATTAGCGTATCATTAGCGTACAATTGCAATGTCAATGACTTTATCGTCTATAAGTCCGCCAAAGTTTCAACAGCCTTGATAAAAATTCACTCCCTGGTCCCAAATCTATTTTGCTCCCGTAGTGCCAATAATGTATCATGGTAATTTGACTGGTAATATAACTTACCGTCTAATCTGTCAATCAGATGTTTTGAAGCTGATATATCAGATTGCCATGCCTATGGATATTATATTATATTATATTAATAAGTATCTTTGTACAAAGCAACAAAAAAAAAAACTACTTCAACGAGGCAAAAATGAAAAATTAAGTTTACCGAAAAATTGCAAAACTATTCTTTTACTTTTACGAATTTTATAGCCTCGCTCGATGTTTTACAATAGAAAATCACAAATAGCTCGTTTAATTATGCATTGTACGTACCATTTATTTACTTGGTAAATATTTTATCGTTACTAAATCAGAAACTTTATGTACCTTTACGTGAATTATATATGCGACTTTTTCAAAATCATCCCCGACGGTTTTTACATTGTTCTCTTATTGGAATATTGACTTATTACCGTTTCTCTAATATATCATTTTACCGAGCACGCGAGAATTATTGTCCAGAAATGAACTATTGCGAGTATGCCTACTCGTCGCATTTTTATATTTATCGGTCTGTAATTTTTTGTTTGCTCATTAAATCAACTGAAATGTGACGAACTCGACTTCGTGGCGCGATATGCGCAGATACTTTGGTAAAACGGCCAATCGGCTCGTTCTCTTATCGATCCGACAATTTTTGTCCGGCAAATTCACAAGGCACGATTCAAAGCAGATATAGGCCGACCGACCGTCTCTGTAATAGGACAGTCGGACCGATTAAAATATTTGTTATCTGGTTGAAAAATACAGTCGATAGTTTTTGATTTTCATTTTTACAAGATAATCCATTCGATCGAAGTTAATTACGTATATGCGTTATTGCCAGTTCGGTCTTAATTTATAAGATTCGATTTTCATTAATGGAACCGGGATACTTTAGAAAGTAAATGCTTCGGCAAATCTGGGTACAGTCGCTTTGTATACGTATGTGCGGTTTATAAAATAAACAAAACGAGCCTCAAACCTGAAAATTGAAACACGCGAGAGACGATATATGACAAATAAATTCCGTAGACGCATAAATATCGTCATTGTCACCTATTTATATAATATTTTTTTTTTTATTAACAAAGTTATGGGACGTAAGAAAAGATTAACTCGGCAATGTCACATTTATGATTGCTTTTGCATTATTGTTTTTTTTTTCTTTTTTTTTCATCTTTTTTTCAATCGAACCAAGAATAGTTTCATTAAAGCGGAGGGAAAAGTTTAATTAGCGAGCGTGCTCGAAGCTTTATAATGCCCGCTCATAATGGACGCTGGACATTGAAAAATGCGCTGAAACGCTCTCGACGTTTCATTTTGAAGAGAGCGAGAGAGAGAGAGAGAGAGAGAGAGAGATAAAGGGAAAAAAAGTGGCTGCCTAGTGCTTTGAACTCAATCTTGAAGAATTTCCTTGGAGGCAGTCTCCCTGTATTTTGCAATGGCAGAAATTATAATAAAAGCAACGATAAATGGGCACTTTTTTCTTTAACTACACAGACGACAAAAAAAAAAAAAAAAGAATGAAAGAAAAAAAAAAAGAAAAAAGAAACAATTTCAATAGTTACGCGCGGAAAGATAAATAAATTTTCAAATGATGCTATTAGGCTCGCGCACGGTCGGCGTTGCCTTGCTCGGCGATTACCGCTGAACCGCTGCCGAGTCCCCAGTCGCACTGACCGGGGATCTGTAACGAGCATTATTATTATTATTATTATTATTATTATTATTATTATTATTATTATTTTTAAAATTCTTTTTCTTTTTGATAAGAGCAGCTTGTACTACTTAAAGACAGACGTCGTTTACGAGCGACTCGAACGCCATGCACAAATGTTTCGTCCTTCATTCGACTTGTCCCGCGGCGCGTATCCGTTAAAATTCGCTAAAATCCGAAAGTATCGGTCAACAAAAATTTTCGACTCATTAATCGATCAATTATCTGTGCAGGAAGTCGGTCTCAGTCGGATCGCCACTGTTTCTGCCGGACTTTGGAAATTCTGGTCCGTTTACTTTCTAGAACGCGTAGAGCACTTTTACCACGCCGGTCTTATCGGCAATTCGCGGAGAAACGAAAGCGAACGGGGCGAGGGGTGACAATTACAAGATAAGCACACTCGTACAGAATGGGTAATCGAGTGAGCGGAATTTTTTCATTTAAAGACTTTTTTTTTTAATTTAAAATTCTTCCGAATTTTCGACGCGTTTTTAATAGAGATCGATATAGTTATCGCGTAAATTGAAGCCATTGTCGTAATTTGATATTCAGTAGATTTTCCGTATAGTCGTTCAATTAGACACACGAGTGAGTCATCTTAAATATTTGTAATTTCTCTGATTTTGTTATAATACAGAAAACTCTCTCATAACTCTAAATTATAAATATACGGCTTATAAAGATATTTAGTCATGCGAGGTTCTTTTGTAGAAATTATTAAAATTCTACATCTGCCATATATTAAGCTGCATTTTGCCGTTTCTTTGAAATGCTAATTAGTTTTGAAAATTGTAAAAGTCGCGCACACGGTAATGATAATAATAAATGTATGTAAAATTTCAACGATTAATTTTTCATTTTCAAGCGTGTACTTCTAGCCCTACTTAGCGCGCCTAATACGTCAAACTAATTATCCCGCGGCGTCCGTCAACGATGTAAATCGCGCGGCTATGACGCCCGTTGCGCCTACAATTAAAGCGGTTTCTTCGAAAACACTTAGAAAATTAACAAATAAAAAAACAACAAAAAAAAAAAAAAAAAAAAAAGGAAACGAAAAGAAAAAGGAACAATGAAGCTGAAAAACGTAAGAAAAAAAAAATCCACACGCGCTGCCCCGAGTGTAACGAACGATTTCCGATCATATGTATTATTAAATTTGCCCGCTCTCGAAAACGGGGGCGAGCGCAATTATAACTTTTTTCTGTCTCTCCCCCCCCCCTCAGTCTCTCTCTCTCTCTCTCTCTCTTCTCTCTCTCTCTCTCTAAACGCGAACTTGTACATGTAGCAATGGCATTGTAACCGAGACGAGGCGCGCTGTTTCTGCTACCGTTGCCGCTGTTCTTACTTGCCGCCGCTGCTGTTATTGCCGTCGCGCCGTTACCGCAAGTTCATAGCCCACAGCCGCATTTGTGCGTGTAGATTTCTTCAGTCGCATTAAGAAACGAGCGTTCGACTGGCGGAAAAGCGAGGGGACGGAGAGAGAGAGAGAGAGGAGAGAGAGAGAGCCACCTGCATCGGCGCACGCGCGCGTTCCTCTCGTTACGATTGTACGCGCGAGATATTACAAAAGCGCTCGGGGGGGGGTGGGGGCATCGCATCCACGCGGCGCGTGCGCATCATTGGGAATGCGCGAAGCGAGAAAGAGAGAGAGAGAGAGAGAGAGAGAGAGAGATGAAAGACAAAAATCTCGGAGAATCTCCCTAAAAGTGTCCTTAACTGGCCTTCGAAAGGGATCCTTTCGTTTGCTTCTCTCTCTTTCTCACTCACCTCTCTCACTCTCGCGACCGATCGTTCCTATCGCCGCTAAATGGGTTACGTCGATATTTTTTCTTTCTTATCCTTTACGAGCCGGTGATTTAACGAGGAGTAAAAGTGTCATCGTAAAGACGCAGATCTTCTCTCCTCCGTCCCTCAACCTCCTCTGCTCTCTCTCTCTCTCTCTCTCTCTCTCGCTCTCTCTCGCTCTCTGTCCCCCCCCCCGCTCCCGCCCCACCAGCGCCGCCTCTTTGTCTCCCTTTCGCGCGAGCCTGGGTAATTTTATAACTCCGGCGGCGCGTTCGCATTGTTGCTGAAACGCATTCGTTTTATGAATTATTGTGGGAAAATGAGCGACGGGGCGTAAAAACACACGGGCCGGTTCGGCAACGCGAGCGCCTCGTTATTTCTTTTTTTTTTCTTTCTGTTTTTATTTTTCACCTCAACCCCCCCCCCCCGCCCACCAATTCTTCTTTTTCAGCTCGCTCGTCAGGCGTGAAATAACGCGTGTACGCGCGCGTGCACAACCGTGCGCGCATACTTAATTTTCGTGCGTTTAATTTCTGCATCGCTCCTGCCGCGCGCCCCTCCCCCCTTCTCCTTTATCTGTCTCTCACGTGCTCGCCCGTGCATTCGTTCTTATTCTTATGTTCTTACGTTCTTATTCTTATGTCCATTGAGAGAAGCCTTGTTTCGCGCGCGTAAACGGGCAACTAAGTGTTTCTTTTTTCTTTTTTTTTTTTTTTTTTGTCGGCCGGTCCGCTTATAATTCGCTCTATTGCGAGAATCAACGCAACTCGTCTTTATACGCTAAAGATTCAACGACAAAGCGCTTCTCGCTCGCTCGAGCGTCCTGCGCGGATCTCCGTGAGCGCGTGTTTTTCTTTTTCTTCTTCCGCGCTCGCATCGACCGGGGTTTATTCGCCCTCCACCTCCTCCTCCTCCTCCTCATCCTCCTCGCCGAAGAGCGAGCCCCCCCCCCCGCCGCGCCGTCCTTGGCAACGTCTCGCGTGCCCCGGGCGCGCGCGTCCGCCAGCCACGGGCGAATTATCACGGCTCGGCCGCGGCGCGGCGTTATAAAAACGATCTGCCGACGAGCTCCTCTCTCTCTCTCTCTCTCTCTCTCTCTCTCCCTCTCTCTCTCGGAATCCTGGTCGCCGGGGCCTTCTGGGGCGCGTTGCAAAATGTCGCTGCCGAACGCGGTATTTCCATGCTCCGTGACGTATGTGTATAGCAACGATGATGACGACGATGACGATGATGACGATGATGATAACAACAACGATAATAAATATTATAATATGAAATAGCCCATTCTCTAGACACAAATGTGCGAGCGCGCGCGTGCTCTGGACAACTTCGTTGCACATTCTGCCGTACTCCGTTCATTGTTTTTTTTTTATTTATTTATTTATTTTTTTTTTATCATCCTTTGTGAGAAATGCCTCTGCCCAGCGTACGTCCCGAGCAGAAAATCGTTTTTACGCCTCCGAACGTTGCCTCCTCCCCCCCCCCCCGATCCGAGAATGGACGTAGGATTACGTGCACCTGGATTACGTGCATCGAACGCGATGAAAAAAAAATCAATTCTTTAGTTTTCCTTCGTTCGACTGGATCGTCGTTACATTTATTTATTAACTAAATACCGTATGAAATAGAATTTTGAATTTTAATGTTAATTTTATAATTTTATCATACCTTGTCACTTACACAACATTAGGCAAGATTGTAAATGTATTACCGTAGTCTGTACCTATAATTTTTCGCTATGTTTTGGAGCAAAAGATAAATAGAATATCTAGCTCGAGAAAACTTCAATCAATGATAATAATTCGTCTACATATTAATATTTTCCCGTAATTATTCTCTAAAGAAGCCTCGCCTCGTCGATGCGTACGGAGGGCGAAAAATTCGAGAAATCGATTTACGATCTCATACGTGGTTGTTTTAGTAGAAAAGGTAGCATAAAATACAATCGTAAAAGGAATCATGGATTGTAGGTGTTGAAGAGGGTCAAGTATTCGATTACTATATATAAAGTCGATGAAAATTAAAAATCTTATGTCACACGGTGTTCAATTAAATACACGCGTAAAGATCCCATCGAAACAAAAGGATCATCATTTCCAAAGCACTCTTCTCTTTAAATTCTTTGACAATCCCGACGTACCGCGATCCCCCCAAAAATCTTGGGTTCTGAAATAAGGTAGGGGATAAGGGGAAATCCGGTTACCACTCGTTAGCCAGGCGCCCTCGGCTCGTTCGATTCGGACGCCGATTCGCGCGTCTGATCCAGGACCCGAGTACGAACGAGCGGCGACGGTTTCGCGCGCCCCCACGCTTCTGCGACGCAAATAATGATACAGAGCGCGAGCGATAAATTAACGATGCGTGCCGAGGTGAAAATGATCGATCGGACGATGGTAACGATAAATTAACGTCTAATGCGCGTTTTTCCACAGCGACAACTACAACTATTTGACCACAATCTTATCGCTCGACCGCATACTCGAGCGGGGGGGGGGGCATATAATTGATAACGCGCGCCGATCGAGGCAAATTTTTTTTTTCTAATCCACTGTCCCGATGGAGACGCAGGATGGACGTTAAATCGCAACGCACGGGCAACGGCGTATACTTGCGAAACGCGCGCGTCGGACGAGGCTGAGTCTCGGCCTCTCGTTCGCCCCGCTTCGATATTCCCAGAAAACAGAACTCGAGCGATTTTTCAAACGATCGCTCAATCGTATGAGCATCCTTGCGCGCGCGCGTGCTCCCGCGCTTCCGAACGGACAGCCTCGGCCTGGAAAGAGAGGGGGAGAGAGAGAGAGAGAGAGAGAGAGAGAGAGAGAGAAAGGCACGTTCGCGTTTCTGTTAACTGAGCGAACATTATAATAGAATAAGAAACGGGCCGATTACAAGTTGCGCGTATATATCTATTTATGCACGGGAACGTAGGAAAGACACGCTGCGATGGAGCGAACGGGTGGATAAAGAGAGTGAGACGCGGAGGGGGAGGGGGCACGAAAGGGCTGCGCGCCTGCCCAGTCGTCAAAATCAAAGGCCGGCGCTTCCCGTGCGCAGATCGACCGTCCCGCAGATAATTGACGAGCGCCGCGCAGACCTTCCCGCCTTGCTGCTGCACTTTCGCCATCCCTCTCTCGCGAGCCCAGAGCGCCCGAGACCTCAAATCGGCTGACTCTAGGGAAAGAATAAGAGAGGGAGGGAGAGAGAGAGAGAGAGAGAGAGAGAGAGAGTGAGATAAAACGAACGAACACCCGAGACCAATTACCGTCGGGCAATACGGTCCCGCCGGGGGCGCGTGCGTCTGCTCCTCGAGCGCTTCGTCGCGTGCAGCAGCTCTCCCCCTCGCGTCCCCCGCGCCGCGACGGCTTCGACCGATACGCCGACCGCCTCTATATTCCGCGGAATTCCAACCCGCGCGCCACATCGGCCGATTATCGAGAGCCCCCGCGCCGTGGGACAATCTTACGTGCGCTTATGTATATACGCGTGTATATATACACATATTCGGGATCGAGTCGCGGCGGTGACGATCGACGGTTTATCGCGGCGCGGCGCGGCGCTTTTTCCCCGTCGGTGGCGCGGTGTGCGGGGTTACGGGGCTTGATGGACGGTTTGTACGGTAGGAGTCGAGCGGCAGCGCGCGTGACGTAACGCTATATATGTACTCGGCCGCGGCCGTACCGATAGTCCGGTCTATATATATATATATATATATATATATATATATATATATACACACATATATAGATAGATAGATAGATAGATAGATAGATAGATAGATAGATATACAGGTAAATGAAGGGGAAGTAGGAGGGTGGGGCGGCACCGGCCACGCTCGGGCACCGCCAGAGTCGCCTCGATTTTCGCGTCGGGCTTCTTGTGTCGGCGATCGCTCGGCGAAATTGGCCAATGCCCGTATTAATGCGAAATGCGCGCCTTGTAACGATCGCGCCCAAATATAGGGTCTGGGACTTGTCGGGTGGGACGGTTAGATCTGCTTTTGATCGCATCGAAAACTGCCCTATCCCAAAGTTAAATTTCTATAGAAAAGGTCTTGACGACGTTAAAAACCAATCTTTTCTCATTTCAGTAATACCAAACCAGCGCTCCACGAATGGTAGATTAAATTTATCATCTTGTTTGATAATTTTGATGAGCCCGTTGATAATTTTTATGCTATGATATTTATTAGATTAAACAATTTATATTGATTTTTAAAATAAACACGTTAATCATAAACTATTCAACCTGATAATATTAACATTCTGTTTTTCATACAAATATTTGCATATGTAATATTTTAAATCCCGGGCTCGGACAGTCGCCGAAAACGTTAAAAAAATTAACGAAAGTCTAGGATTTGCAAAATTATTCGCACCACGTTATTTATTTATTTATTTTTATTTTTTTTTGTTTATATAAGCTTCAATTCAACCGTCGGATATCAGGATAACGCCGATTGTGCACGAATTGCAAGGGCTCGATCGGACTGTCCGAGATCGAGCGCGAGAACGTTCCTAACCAAACTACGAGAAGATAACG
The DNA here is from genome assembly GCA_018907035.1 of Sycobia sp. Sy_11. Taxonomy (NCBI): domain Eukaryota; kingdom Metazoa; phylum Arthropoda; class Insecta; order Hymenoptera; family Epichrysomallidae; genus Sycobia; species Sycobia sp. Sy_11. Next base: position 5,363,458 of record JACCIC010000009.1, on the reverse strand, counting down.
CGTCTCGAAAATTCCAAGGCCAAATACCGATGCGCGACGAAATGCCGAGCTACGACGTTGACGCGCCTCGCGTTATCGGGAAACGTCCCGAATAACGCGATACAATACAGCGGCCATCCTCGCTGCTGGCGAGCACGAAAGTCCAAAGCTCGCTCTTCGCGACTTTCCGAGGCTGGCGTACGGGCTGGCATCGAACAATCATCGACGGGCCGAAGTCAAAACGTCGATGCGAATTTCTTGCCGTTATGCGCTCGCGCCTGTCTTTCCCACACGTATACGTCCGTCAATTGTCAAGATACACGCTCCGATTCGAAAATCTCTTTTTTTTTTTTTTTTTTTTTTTTTTTTTAATTAAGAAACCAATGGCCCAATACTATGCGAGAGTTTGTCCAGTTACACGTGGACAAAACGAATATTTACGTTTATTTGAGCCTTGTTCAGGTCTTGGGGTAAGTCGTGAAAATATTTTGTAAACAAGGAGCTAAAACTATGCCATTTGCCTATCATCGTCGCTTGGCCCAATAGCAATTTTCATCGTACGCCTTACCCACACCCCCGCGCGAGTGCTTTACGTTTAAATAAAGCAATAATGAAGAAAATCAGCGATTAATTCTCGAACTAACGCGTAGATACAACGGATAAAGACGAGGGAACAAAAAAAAAAGAAAAAAAAAACTTAGCAAAACAAATGCAATTCTCGCAGAACTGTAAGCGTACAAGCAATAAAGAATACGAATACGGGGCGCCCCGTTCGAAAGTTCCGCGTATCTTTTTCCACGATCGGGACGGCCGACCGACGTTCCTTGACAAAGAATCGCGGAGGAAAGATAGGAAAAGAAAAATTAATAAACGAGCCCCGCTCGGCCGGACAGGAAAAAGCGGCAACGTCATCCTCTCGGGAGGCGCGCGCGCGCCGCCGCCGCCGCCGCCACCGCCGTTGAGCAACCCCGGCTCCTCCTCCTCCTCCACCTCCTCCAGCTCCTGTCCCTCCGTGTGAACACTCGCGCTATTGCGATTATAAAGTAGAGGCGAAAAAAGTGCGCACGAGCGCGCGCGCGCTCGTATAACAATCGCCTCGCCGTCTCTATCTGGCTTTTTGTCCGTAAATATGCGTTACGTACGTGTACGCGTGTATCTATGCACATCGGTGCCTCGAGCTATCGGCCTACTTTCGTCCATGTGTGCCGTGTCGAGCTACATATGCATACATATATCGTACATTGTTCGCTCTGCCCGGCCCACCGTAACAGTACGAAGTGCCGGCGGGGAGGGTCAATTACGCTCGGGGATACTTACTGTCTCTCCGTCTATCAAACTACCTGTCTTTCTCACTCTCTCTCTCTCGTTCTCCCCCTCCTGCCGTTTGTCCCGGGACAATAATAAAATCGCCCCCCCCCTCGACCCGACCTACCGTAAAGCGCGCACACCTCGTCCGAATTACAAGCACTTGAACTCCATGGGGGGGACCGACACAGCAATACTCAACAGGTTGCTTGGCTGCAGGTGCGCCTGGTTCGCTTTAATCGCGAGGCCTGCACTACTCGCGCTACATTTTCAGCCTTCCCGGAAAATTCGCCGGGGCGGGGGGGTTGCCGCCAACCGTGTGCGCGAGCGATTCGCGTCGGAAATGATTGAGTCCGCGTTCGGGGGTGGTGGGAGGGTGGAGGGAGGGGGGGGGAATAACGAAATCGGGGCAAAAGTCCGCTTTCGTGCGATACACGCGGGCGTATCGTTTAATTTATCGCCCCTTTCTTCTCCTTCTCGATAATTAAGCGGCTCGATCGGCGCGCGGGACAGTTCGGTGCGGCGGGCAGGCGGGGAAGATAAAAGTTTCCGCCAACTCTTGGTGCACGTGTCGTTAAAGGAGATATATGTGTTTTTTTTTTTTTTTTTTTTTGTTTTTTTTTTTTTTGTCCGCAAAGCCGCGCGCTAACCGTCCGTGCCTTACAGCACGGACAGGAGGTAAGAACAATCGTCGCCGGCTGATTCGAGTTTGGCGTTTATGTAAATTTACGACAGAAAATATATCACGGTGTAATTGCTGCACCTCTATATATATATATATATATATATATATATATATATATATAGTCATGTACATGCATATATACGCTTTGGGCGTCTTTCAACTCCCCGGGGAAGTTAAATCCTGGCCATGTAAAATTCGATCGTCAAGGGAGCGCGCTCGGGTAAATTATAAAACACGTGCATTTCAATGTACGCACGGACAATAGAGTCGTTAAAAGCGCCGATGTCCAATTTGCCGGGTAATGACAAACTCGTCGTTCGCATCGAAGAACGCCGGCGACGGACGACGCCGGTCCGGCAGCGCAAGAAAAAGCGACGGCGCGGCGATTCGGACCTAATGCTCGATACGCCATGAGCTTTGAATATTGAATAGAAGTCGTTTGTTTGTTTGTTTGTTTGTTTGTCTGTTTGTCGTTCGTTCGTTTCTGTTTCCTCGGCTTTTCGACCTACTTCGGGAGGGGCTAATTTATCGCCGACAGATATATAGAGGTACAATTGTATCTCTTTAGCCGCCTAACTTTAAGAGCCGGACGAAGATTATTAATCGATAAGAAAGAAGATGGCGATTAGTTTTTGGCGTTTATCGTTCGAGACAAAGAACGAGCGAGGAAAGATTATTTTCGGCCCGCTGGAGTATACCCAAAGATTTTTCGGTATACGTCGCAAGCGAGGCAAAAGAAGCCTATAGGATTTTCACCGAATGGCAGCGTCAATCGTCAATGCCCAGGGACGATCGCTTCGATGTTCAGGAAAGCCTTAAATTTAAATCGACTGCGTCGGTCTCAATGTCCGTCTCGTCGAAGCGCGAACATGGCTGCTACGAGTACAGCAGCCGTCGGTATCGGCATTCGAGGAAATTTTGAACGGGACGAATTTTTGTGCGTGACGCCAGGTGAGCACGGGACGGGTTATTCCGTTTTCTAATTCTAATTTTCAAAATCTTTGATTTTCAACGTAAATTTTCGAATTCCAATATTGCATCCGGCCGTACTGGGCGATGAACGAAGCGCCGAGCCGGCCATTTGTTTAGAAAAAATTTTCACCGAGCCTTAATCAAGGTGAATAAACTTAATGGTCGAGTGTGAAATAGGTTCGATTTTAATACAGTCCGATTAAGCGAGACGGGGACGAGTCGAGCGAGTCGGACAAAATAAATTTTACGTGGTTCGTACGTCGGGCGGATAGGTAGTAAATTGATGGAAAAAAAAATTTTTACAAAAACGCGCAGGCAATTCAGAATACCAAAAGATCGTGCGATAGATTCAAACACTCATTTAAGAGATTTGACGAGAAATGAGCGCTTTCGAAGACGATACATGCGTATAGTCAAATAAACAGTCTGAATAGACCTGCATATAGTACAAAAAATCCTACATCCGATGCCATCTGTCTACGCTTCTTACGTCCAGCTTGATTGTGTCGTTGCAATT